>CM053790.1:207459725-208023151 GCA_028749045.1 Cupressus sempervirens | reverse complement strand
AACATTGAAAATTGGTAGAGGTAGACCCATGGTAAGGCACAAGAGATTGGAGTATCTAACAAAAAATGAGTTATGGACATTTAGTGAAAAACTACTGTGAAAGGATAAAGAAAGTAGTGAAGCTTTGAAATTATTGATTGAAGATTTTTGGACAAATAACATGTGTGTTTCCCTTAATCAAACATATGTTGTAAGAAGGAGGATTGGTAGCTAAAATTGCAATCCACATGTGAAACATTTTTTGGACTAAACTCAGACGCAAGTTTTTGCAAAATTTATTTGTATGTATCCTCAAATTCAAATAAGTGAAGATTATTTGAGATGGGTAAACCTTTTTATGCAAAGATAAATCACACACACACAACTTGTTATTGTAGGATACATATTGAATTTTCTAACCATTTTGATGTTTTTAGACATATATATGTGTGTTTTTACATTCTAAGTTTGTTTTGCAGTATTGTGACATGAATGAGCCACCTAGATCTTCAAGGGAATTCATATCCAACATTTTATGTGAAATAGGGGACGATCAAAATTTTTACAAGATGGCATATGCTTGGATGGTACATGCTTATTTTGTGGTCCTTTGTAACTTTCATCAACTTGTAAACATATGGATAGTACACATGCAATTGGAAATGAAATAGTAGATTACAAAAAGTATAAGATAGTGACATATGCTCTAGAATGGGAAATAGGGTAAAAGATGTGATTTAGTCATTGAAAAGATTCTAGTGTATGAGTTCATGAAGATTTTTTGTGAAAAGATTATTTACGACTATGCAAGGCATACACATAGAGCTCAATGGCTGGATTTACAATTCAAGTTGTGCAAGGATACATTTCCACTAGATATCATTGTTTCAGTTGTAGGCTTTGTAGAGAACTACACACTACAACCACAAAATGAGGTGCAACCAAAGTATTATACTTCTCAATAGGTTTCTTTATTTGTTCACATAACATGCCTACATTCACCTACAAGTACAGAGGATGATAGGAAGATACTGAGGGAGTACCATTTTTACATCAGCGATGATTGATCATATTCTACAAAGTTTGTACATGGATATTTTCAATTATTTTATGGAGATTTGGCTAATAGGGGCATACCATATTTCTAGCACATTATTTGGTCATAAAATTGTGCATCTTTATTGAAGAATGCATGGATGTTCTATTGGTTGAGCAGGATGCACAAGTTATCTAGAATTCAATATATATGAAATTTCATAGAGGCTAGTAATGGAAAGGGAGAGCACGATGGTACAAATGCATGTATCAAAGAGCCTTAGCTCATGGTGAACTAAAGTATAAAGATGGAGCAACATTGGTAGATGCAAGATCCATCATCTAGTGGTGTATCACTATAATGGGTCTAGGTAAGGAAGGTGAGTCTATGGTTCATATAATTTTTTGGTTGATAGATAATACTAGCATTGCACCATATGAGGATTGTTGCACACTAACATGATCAAATGAGTTGCACTCTTTATAAGCTCTGATGGAGGTTCATGGAGTATCCACACATATACAATGGCATGCTATTGTCCATCTTGTACAGAGGAAAATTGGGATGAGTGTGAGTCGACTGAATGGGTGGACAATTGAGATATAAAAGTTTTGGACCCAATTGACACTTATTGTCCCCCACATGCCCTGGAAATGGTAGAGATGGATTCATCCATTGACTTTGACTGCTTGTATAATCTAGTGCAACTTGGTAATATATATATCTTTGTAAATTCAATATGTAACTTTATAACTTTTACCTAAGTATTTTCTAAATTAATGACCTCATTTTGTACGCTTATCACTATAGGCCATGTTTTTTCTATTATTACACCTAAAGACAATGAAAAAGGGACAAATTATTATTTGTGTCATTGTGTCCAAACCAAAAAAATATTGGATCACTCGGTTATAGATGGTGAAGGTTTAGAGTACCATATCGGTGTAGTGATTGTAACCAACACATGGCTTAGATGATATTCTATGAAGAACCCTAACTTGTGGTTATTTGAGGATTGACAAACAAAGAGGAAGATTCTTCATTATTCAAACCTTTTTGTTGCATCAAATGTCCACTTGATAAAATATGCTAGAAAACCAAATAATAAGACTCTTTGGAAGGTTTGCGAGTTAGACCATGGGTAAATACTTGAGACATTAAAATGTAGAGCCAATGCAGTTGGTTTAGTAGATTGAATAGGGAGAGAGAGAGAGAGAGGAGAGAGAGAGAGAGAGAGAGAGAGAGAGAGAGAGAGAGAGAGAGAAAATAGGGGATGGAGAAGGTGGGATAGGGAGAGAGGGATAGAGAAATCGACATAGAGAGAGAGAGAGAGAGAGAGAGAGAGAGAGAGAGAGAGAGAGAGAGTAGGGGTGGGAGAGGGAGAGGGAGGGAGGGAGAGAGAGAGTAGGGGATGCATGGAAGAGATGCTACTCTTGAGGAGACACCAAAGAGACACAACCCTATAGTAGGTAATAAATAGTCATTTTGGGAATTTGAAGCAAGTGCATCCAATAATGAAAAGGCACATCATTAAGGCACATCATTGAAGGATATCTATGCATCTATAAACATTAACTAATAAAAAATATAAAGGAATTCTAATGTTGAGTATTGTATACAATAAAGGTTTCTCCAAACCAAAGGCAATAAATCTAATAGTTAGACAATTAAGAACCATATATATATATGAACTAGATTATTCCTACATATGTATATAGTATTATTGACCAAATTAGAATTAGCAAAATGATACTACACATATTCCCCAATACAATAGCATGGAAGCTTTGTGATTTTAATAGTTATATTCTTTAGTCCAAAAAAGGGACATTATAAATATTGCTCACTAATCCTATACAATAAAAAATGTTTACAAAGAATGGTATGTACTTGTACGAGGACATTATATATTATAGAAATCCCACACCAAAGCAGTTGGCTAGTTGCTCAAAAATAGTAACCAAATGCAAGTGGGATCATAAAGATACCTTGATAAACTAGTATCCCCTTTACTCAAGCAACATCTTGATCATCTACTTGAACCTTAATAAACTAGTATTCCCTTTACTCAAGCAACATCTTGGTCATCTACTTGACTGGGACATGTTTGGGAACTAACAATCTCCATTTAAACTCAAGTCTTTGGAAGTAATTATATTTGTTATTAAAGGATATGCACCCATTTGATCTGTAATAACTTTATATTTGTTAGGATTTTCCCTTCTCTTTAATTGGGATACCCTTTCCATAATTGCAACTACCCTTTTGCCAATTTGGGAAATCAGTGGGTCTATTACCTTTACCTTGAGAAGCTCTCCATTTGTTAGCCAAATTAAAACCTTGGATTATAGATGACTGGCCTTCATTGTAAAAAGAGTGAGACTGCCTCAATAAATGTGGTAGTGAGATTTTTGTTATTATGTTAAGATAATTAATATATTTTGATGAGAACTTTGAGGGATCATGCCCAACTTGAGTATCCTAGCTTTTGAAGTCCTATAAATGCAAGGCCATTAATGAATATGCATTTCTAATTGGAACATTTGTGGTGCTAGAATGTAGTGTATGACTAGATTCTTTGCATACTAATGAGCCAATTTGAGGCTTCACTTCACATTTCTCCGTAGAGAGTTCTATAGAACTTGTTACTTCCATATCTAAAAATTTAATGTATGTGTACTAAAGAGATTCTATCGCTATTTGAGCTACTAGCAAATGGTGAGTATTCATCAATGTCATCTGACATAGGCTCACATGCATATGCCACTTCCTTTGTCTCTTTCCCCTTCCTAGCTCTTCCTCATTATATGTAACTTCTTTCATGGGTCCAAGAAGGTCTTCCCATCTTTCCTATTAGGTATAGGTTTTTGCTCTTCATCCTGGGTAATTCGCATGCCCAAGATGGTACCAAGATAACCATTTTCTTCTAAAATGTCATTTTCTCTTAGATTAATCTCTCTATTAATTAGGTTTTCTATATATTCCTCTATATATTAAATAGATGTATCTACAATTCCTACTCATTAAGAATATTCCTTGCACCATGGATTAATATATCATGCAATTCCTTAATAGTTTCATTCTTATCAGAATGCATAATCAAATTCTTCATGATCAATTTTCTTCTTGATTGTTGCAATATTTTTTCATCAACTAGACATTTTGTGAGTTCAAATTAATATACAACCACTTGTCAAGGGAACATATGATGTGTTCAAACTTCAAACAGATAACATGGAGCTGCTTGGAAGGTGGTGTAAGAATTTTTGTTGCATTAATTGCATTATCCTTGTAAATGAAAGTCATTTGTTTGTATAGCTATAAAGTCCAATTGTTTTTATTTTATTTTGGTATGGTGTCCCAAAGTATTCAGGAAAATCTTTCATGAAAAGATATGTCTAGGTAAGTTACTAATAATTTAACATCCTTCAATACAAAGATGTCAAGAACATTTTTTTTTGCACATCTACAAAATCTTTGTAATTGCTCCATTACTGATGCCACATAGGATATTCACTTTTAGCATCTTTGATTAGTCAATTGACTTATTAAACTTTCCTCTATAAGAATGAGAAGGCATGGGGAGTCAGACCAACTATTAGTCACCATATTGAAAAAGTAGTTCTTGGCCATGCCACTAATGGGAATCATTTCAATCTTATTTTTAGACTTGGTACCTCATTTGTCTTGAAAGAATAATATACTATTTTCAATGTCTTTGAAATATTTGTGGTTGGTAGCCAATTTCTTATTCACTTATTTTTTTCTTCCTCAAGTGGTCAAAAGTTGTATGGATACATTGCATCATAGTGTCACTATTCTTGTGTGGAAATGAAAGTCTATGACCATGCCACAGATGGTCACCATGAAGTTGGGTGTTATGGAGAAACTCATGCTGCATCACATTTTTTGAGAGCTCAATTTAAGGGTGGACATTTAATGCTTAGAAAAATAGCTATATTCCTTGGCTCTTCAATGCCATAGTTCTCAATCCCATTTTTGATGCCAGTACAAAGTCACCAATTGCTGAATCTATCTAACCATTCATCGTGAGATGAAACTATCTATTTCCTTATCTCTAAGTGGCTGGGTAAAACCTAATCCCAAGCTCATACTACCTCATTGAGTGCTTGAATGCTCTTAGATATGCCAAACCAAATTGACTCTAAGATTCACTAAATTCCATAGGACAACAATCTTTGATGAGGCATATCTCAGAGCTCATGTGAGGTATGGATACAATTCTAGGTGCTATATGATTGTGTTGCCAAAACCTAAAATAACCTCTCCTTCTTTTTGGAGATCAGATTCTATTTTGATTTTGCAGCCCCATATCAGGTGATGCTAAAACTTATTGTGTTAGCTAGTACAAAGTCACCAACTATCGAATCTCTCCAACTATTCATCATGGGATCAAATTGTCTATTCCATTAACTCTAGGTGGTTGGGTAAACACTAGTCCCAAGCTTGTCACATCCTATTGAGCACTCAAACATTGTCAGGCATGCCAAACAAAATTGACCCTAAGAGTCACTAAATGCCATGGGGCAGCAATCTTTGACAATGAATATCTCAGAGCTTGTGTAAGGTATGGATCCAATTCCATGTGCTATAGGACCATGTTATCGACACCTATAATAACCTATTAGAAACAATAGTCTACCAAGATAATTGGGGGGGGGGGGGGGGGGGGGGTGTTGAATTAGTTATTCAATAATTAAAACATTTATCTTCATTAAATAAACTTAACCATTCAACCAAAGTAAACAACAACCATACAAAGATGCACATAACAATTACACTAGATTTTTTGACTAGGAAAACCCTCGATTAGAGTGAAAACCCTAGTGGGAACGATGCCCACAAGATGATGTACTAATATAAATATTCAATTTTAGAGAATGGACCTTGTTAGGATTCTATTACAATATTTAGTAATATGAGTCCTTGTTAGGAGACTTTGAATCCCTATTAGGAGATTCCAACCCTATTAGAAGTTGTAGTACAATGTATGTAAGATGAGCCCACTACTCAAACATGCAATTTTAACTATAAGAAGAGCTCACTGCTCAAACATGCAATTAACTATTATGTTCCTCTTTCCCTTGTTCTATCAACTAAACCAATTAGTCTCAAACCTTGTAGACCAAGTCACAAACCTTGGATCCAAATATCAAACCTCAGATCACTCAACAAAACCTCGGCAATGAAGTTTCCTTCACTTTCACTTTGCTTTGCTCAACTTCACATTATGCTCTCTTTAGTGTTTAAAATCACTTTGCATTAATACAAAATTCTATACAATACCATACTTCATGATAAAGGAAAATGTCCTTTCTTTATACCGAGTCCATAAATACAATTTCTTGAGTCGGCTATTATACCTTCTCATTTAATCATCAGACGACCACATTAAGAACATGTTACACTTAGCAATAACATTAATCTTCTACTCTGAAACTTGAATAACTTTTTGTAGATGCAATGTTATGTTGAAAAAACTAATCCACATCATCACCAATATGTCTTCTTCATATCCTCAACCTTGATGCTAAGAATAACAACTTTGCCAAGAGATATAACAAGTTTACCAGAATATGCCTCTATGAACTCTATCTAAAAATAGACATCACCAAAACTTACATAACTTCTTCCAAAATTATCATTTCTTCTTCCAACATTAACTACATATACTAGATACTCATATGTATCTCTAATAACCTCAAATAGTGAGAATAATCAACTAGCCATTCATACCAACTTGATATTTTCCTGTTCTTCTATCAGATACCATAGAAAACTGCTATGTAGACATTGATGACAACCTTAGTCATGAATGTAACATATCATCATAGTAATATATCTACAATACTTCCCCATAGGAATATCATCACCATTCACACTTTCAAAAATCTCTCAACAATCTCCCTCTTTGGCATTGATGGAAACATAGATAAAAAACATCTCGTTCTAAGAATACCAACAAAAGACTATTCACCTTACTTTTCAAATCCTCTTCATCAATCATTCTCCCCCATTGATGCAACTCAATGTGCTTTCTATCAAACTATAATTCCATGCTATACTTCTTTTGAACATGCTGTTCTTCCTCATGATCTTCTCATGATTTTTTTCTCATGATGTTTTTTCATACCAAACTTCTCCCCTATCGACATCAATGTCAAAGGTTTGAACATAAAACTCTGTAACAAATGATTCTTACTAGCTCAAGTGTCCAAAGACACTATTCAAAGAAACATTCAACAAGAGTCCGAGATGACTCTATCCATCTTAGATAATCCCCCATACAGGAAGTGTCAACATTCAGTCTAGACAACAATGGTGTTTTGTTACACTAGACTAATGCACTCTTGCATCTCTACTCTAATGTAGGAAGGAGAATAACCCCTAGCATACCTTTCAAATACTCAAAAGTCTCTTTGGGAAGAGGCTTAGTGAGTATATCTACAATCTACTCTTTAGTGTTAGATTGTGGTGACTAATTAGGAAAGTACTGTACATACTTTATAAATTCTTTGGGGTTCGGGCTATGGCCGATGTGTGGCCAACGTTGTGGCTGACATATGGATGACATGTTGTAACCCTAAAATGACATAAAATACTTGTATAAAAGGACTTAGGATTAGATATTTATTATTATTATGTTATGTTGTGATTCGAAATTGGTTCTTGCAGCGGTATTGAGCTGTAAGGGATTACCGATTGTAATAAGGTTGTAATCACTAGATTGTAATAAGATCAGACTTTCTATTTGGTGGACGTAGCCTAGGGATTGAACTAGGCTAAATCTTGGTGCCTTGTGTTCTTTTCTATGTGTTCTATTACTTTTTCTATTATTGGTTATATTTGCATGTAATTGTTATTTCTATCCATGGTTTAATCCTAACAAGTGGTATTAGAGCGAGGTTGTTTTTCAGTTATCCTCTATAGGAAAGTCTCATGGTTGAGTGGGAGTGATGACAGACGAGGGTAAGTTGAGGGTTGACAGGTTTAATGGATAGAATATGCAAAATGCAAATGGAAGACTATCTTTATCAGAAGGGTTTATGGAAGCTGTTGGAAGGCAAAGCCAAGAATTAGGGATCTATGTGAATTGAGGAATGGGATCTTTTGGACAGAAAGGCACTTGGAAGCATTCGATTATGAATGGCACCATCGGTGGCATTTAATATTACAAAAGCAAAGATGACAAAAGAGTTGATGAAAACCCTAGTGACACTGTATGAAAAGCCCTCCGCTTCAAACAAGGTATTTCTCATGAAGCCTTTATTTAATATGAAAATGACAGAAGGTGGATATGTTGCAGATCATTTAAATGAGTTTAATACAATTACTAGTTAGTTATCTTCTGTGGGTATCAATTTTGATGAAGAAATTAGGTCTCTCTTGATTTTGTGTTCTTTGCCTGAAAGTTGGAATGGCTTGGTAATTTCTGTGAGTAATTCTATTCTTGGATCTAGTACCATAAAATGTGAAGATGTGATCAGTGTTGTTTTGAGTGAGGAAACTCGTAGGAAATCCTTAGGTGGATCTACATTAGGAAGTGCTTTGAATGCACAAAGTAGGGGCAAAATGACTAAGAGAGGAAGTAACTCTGTAAATCATGAAAAATCAAGAGGAAAGTCAAAGGGCAAGAGGTCTCAATCAAGAGGACCGAATGAATGCTAGTACTGTTGGAAACCAGCTCATAAAAAGAAAGATTGTTGGAATTGAAAGAAAAATGAAGGAGATAAATTAGATGGAGACAAGGAGGCAAATGTGGTAAGTAACAAATCTGAAGAGGGTGCTTTGCTTCTATCTTTAGAAAGTGTTGATGATTCATGGATTTTAGATTCTGGTGCTTCATTTCATGCTACACCTCATAGAGATTATTTCATTGATTATGTCCAAGGGGATTTTGGGCTTGTTTATTTGGGGGATAATGAACCCTGTCAGGTTGTTGGAAGGGGAAAAATTAAGATTAAGTTGCAGAATGAGAATCATTGGCTACCACATGAGGTAAGACATGTTCTACAACTGAGTAGGAATTTCATTTCAGCATGGCAACTCGATGATGAGGGTTGTGTAGTTACTTTTAATGATAAAAATTGGAAGTTTTCAAAAAGTTCTCTTGTAGTATAACAAGGTGTGAAAGTAGGCACCTTATATCTTTGTATAGGTCATATTGTTCCTTCTACTTTGATTGTTTTAGAGAAAAATGAATGTTCCAGGACAATTGCTACAATTGACTAGGGAGAAAAAATAGTTGTTGTAGATTCTGATACAACACTGTGGCATAACAGACTTGGGCACATGAGTGAGAAAGGTATGAAAGTACTTCATTCAAAGAAAGTTTTACCAGGTCTGAAATGTGTTAATATGGATTTCTGTGAAAGTTGTGTGTATGAAAAACAAAAGAGAGTGAATTTTGTAAAGACTAGGAAGGAAAACAAAAAGGAGAAATTAGAGCTTGTGCATATAGATGTATGGGGACTGGCTCAGGTATCTTCCCTTGGTGGCTCTCATTATTATGTTACATTACTGATGACATAACTAGAAAAGTATGGGTTTATTTTCTTAGATAGAAATTTGATGTATTCCAAACTTTTAAGAAATGGAAATGCTTGGTTGAAAATGAGACTGGTAAGAAATTAAAATGTCTCAGATTTGATAATGGTGGTGAGTATTGCAGTCATGAATTTGAAGATTATTGCTCCACTAATGTTATTCGTAGATAGGAAACTATTCCAAGGAGTCCACAAGAAAATGGAGTGGCTGAATGCATGAACATGACTATAATGGAGCGTGTAAGGAGCATGAGGTTGCATGTTGGGTTGCCCCTACACATGTGGGAAGAGGCTGTCAATATTGCTATATATTTGATTAATAGAAGTCCCTCTACTCCTTTGGGTTGTGGTATTCCAGAGGAGGCATGGGCTGGTAAGAAGGTGAGTTATTCTTTTCTCAAGACCTTTGGTTGTGAAGCTTTTGCTCATATAGACTTTGAAAATAGAACCAAGCTAGAAGCTAAATCAAAGAAATGTGTCTTTGTTGGATATGGCATTAATGAATTTGGTTATAGGCTTTGGGATTTTAAGAACCATAAAATTATAAGAAGCCAGGATGTCATATTCAATGAGAAAGTGTTGTACAAAGATCTGTTGCAGCAACATGAGAAGAAAGAAGATGACTATGTAGTGTTGGATGATACTCCAAATGTTGATGTTCTAACCATTCCTCATGATGTGCAACAACTGGAACAACAAATACCACACACCAATGAATGTTAGATGGTCAAAAAGGAAAATTAGACCTCCACAAAGATTTTCTCCCTCTTTGTATTTTATTTTACTTACTGATGCTGGTGAACTTGAGAGTTATGATGAAGCTATGTAGTTGGATACTAAGATTTAGTGGGAGTTTGCAATGAAAGATGAAATGGACTCTTTGCTGAAGAATAAGACATGGGATTTGTGCAAGTTGCCTATAGGTAAAAGAGCTTTACAGAATAAGTGGGTTTACAGGTTGAAAGAAGAGGAAGGAGGTAAGAAAAGATTTAAAGCTAGGTTAGTTGTAAAAGGATTTGCACAGAAAAATGAAATTGATTTTGATGAGATATTTTCTCCTGTTGTTAAAATGACTTCTATCCGTACTATTTTAAGTTTGTGGCTACTAAAGATTTGTATTTGGAGTAGTTTGATGTTAAGACAACCTTCCTTCATAGTGATTTGGATGAAGAAATAGATATGGCTCAGCCACATGGTTTTGAGGTCAAAGGTAAGGAGAACTTAGTGTGCAAATTGAAGAAAATTTTATATGGCTTGAAGCAAGCACCTCGGCAATGGTATCTAAAATTTGATAGTTTTATCCATGAGCATGGATATAATAGTTGTCATTCAAATTAATGTGTTTATTCTAAGAGGTTGGATGATGATAGCTACATTATTTTATGCTTATATGTTGACGATATGCTTGTAGCTAGGTCTAACATGGATCATATTAAGGGGCTAAAATGCCAGTTAGCACATGCATTTTCTATGAAAGATTTGGGGGTAGCAAAACAAATCCTTGGTATGAAGATTTGCAGAGATAGGAAGAACAGAACATTGACGCTATCTCAGGCTAATTATGTTGAGAAGGTGTTGCAATGTTTCTCTATTGAGAATGCTAAAGCTATTAGCACACCTTTACCTAGTCATTTGAAGTTGACTAGGGAGATCTGTCCTAAGACACAAGAAGAGGAGGATAAGATGTCCAAGGTACCCTATGCTTCAATTGTAGGAAGCTTGATGTATGCTATGGTATGCACTAGGCCAGATAATGCACATGCAGTGGGAGACATTAGTAGGTATATGAGTCATCCAGGAATTGAGCATTGGAATACAATCAAATGGATTCTTAGATATTTGAGAGGCACCTCCAATAAGTGTTTACACTTTTGGGGGCTCTACTACTAATTTAAAGGGCTATGTTGACTTAGATTTGGTAGGGGATATTTATACCAGATGGAGTACTTTAGGTTATGTCTTTACTATTGGTGGGGCAGCCGTGAGCTAGGTTTCTAAGTTACAAAAGATTAATACTCTATCCACTACAGAGGTAGAGTATGTTGCTGCTATAGAGGCAGCCAAGAAGATGATATGGCTTTAGTTCTTCTTGGAAGAATCGGGACATCCTTAGAAGGATAATTATTTGTTCACAGATAGTCAGAGTGCCATTCATCTTGTAAAGAATTCAGCTCTGCATTCTAAGACCAAACACATATAGTTGTGATATCATTTCATTCGGTTAGTTTTGGAGGATGGATAGTTAAAGCTTGCAAATATACATACAAATGAAAATCCAACAGATATGTTGAAAAAGGTAGTAACAAGGGAGAAGCTAAATTCCTCTTCAGCTTCAGTTGGTCTTCTAGATTGAACATGAATAAAAGAACAACAGAGTCCAAGGTGGTTTGTTCTAGTGGGAGCCCCATGTGGTAGCGGTATTGCTATAGGACCAGTCTCCAAGTGGAATATTGTTGTTTAGTGTGGAGCTTGATCAGTCTCCAATTGGGAGATTGTTAGATTGTGGCCAACGTATGGCTGATGTTGTGGTTGACATATGGTTGACATGTTGTAACCTTGAAATGACATAGAATACTTGTATAAAAGGGCTTAGGGTTAGGTATTTTTTATTATTATGTTATGTTGTAATGAAAAATTGGTTCCTATGATGATATTGAGCTATAAGAGATTACATATTGTAATTAGGTTGTAATCACTAGATTGTACTAAGATCAGACTTTATGTTTGGTGGACATAGCCTAGGGATTGGGTGAACCACATTAAATCTTGGTGCACTGTGTTCTTTTCTGTGTGTTTTATTATTTTTTCTGTTATTGGTTATATTTGCATGTAATTGTTATTTCTGTCCATGGTTTAATCCTAACATTTAGTGCTCACATACTCCAATCTAATTTCCTTTTTAGCAACTTTCTCTCTCAACATGTGATACTTAATAGAAATGTGATTAGTCTTCAAATGCAACACTGGATTCTTAGACATATTTATTGTTCTTATGTTGTCATAATGCATGACAACAAGTTCACTAATTTCTATCCTTATATCCTTTAGCATCTACTTCGTCCAAACAACTTGATTGCAATTGTTTGTTGTTGCAACATATTCTACTTTTGCTATACTTTGTGATGTATAATCCTTCTTCTTTCTTAGCCAAGAAACTAATCTACCTCCAAGAAAGAAGGCTCCACCACTGGTGCTTTTTCTGTCATCCATATTGCTTGTCCAATTAGCATCAGTATAAGAACTTAGAGTAAAATCATTAGATATATCATACCACAATCCAAACTTAGATGTTCCTTTTAGCTATCTAAATATCCTTTTGACTACTGCATAATTTGCTTCCCTAGGATCAGCCAAAATCTTGTAATAATTCCAATTGCATTTTTTATATCTAGCCTTGTGTGAGTCAGATATTACAATCCTTTGCTCATAGATCTTTATTTCTTGTGCTCAATAGTAGTTGTCTCATCGTTTGTACATAACTTCTATCTAGTTACCATAGGTGTTCCAATGGGTTTGCATGTTTCCAAACCAAACCTTTTCAGTAAATCCTTCAAGTGCTTAGTCTAAGAAATAAAGATTCCTTCTTTATTTTGTACAATCTGCAATCCTAAAAAATATTTCATTTCTCCTATCATAGTCATTTCAAATTCTTTCTTCATTTCTTCTACAAACTTCTTACTTTCTTCATCATTTCCTCCAAATATGATATGATCAACAAATATTACCAAAATCATCAAACCATCATCAATTTCTTTCCAATACAGATTACTATTTTCCATACCTTTGCTATATCCAAGCTTTGTTAAATGCTTGTCCAACCTTGCATACAAGGTTATGGGTGATTGCTTCAAGCCATACAATGCTTTCTTTAGTTTGCATACTATTTCCTAATCTTCTATCAAAGGAAAACCTTCATGTTGCTCTACGTACACTTCTTCTTCAGGTTCTCCATTCAGAAATGCTGACTTGACATCCATGTGATACACTTTGAATTTTCTTTGTGCTGCATAGGCTAAGAATATTTTTATTTCTTCTATTCCAGCTACTAGAGCATAGGTCTCATCATAGTCTATTCCTTCTTGATGTGAGTAACCTTTACATACCAATCTTGCTTTTTTCCTTACAACTTTGCATTGCTCATTCATCTTGTTCCTGAATACCCATTTAGTTCCTATCACATTCTTGTCTGTTAGTCTAGTGGCCAATTTCCATGTCTCATTCTTTATTATCTGATCCAATTCCTCTTTCATAGCTTATTTCAAATAATCATCTTTACATGATTATGTTCAACTTGAGATATCAAACGTAGTTCTTCATTGACTCTACTTCTTGTCATCACACCTTTATCTCTACTTTCGAAGATCTACTTGGATGAGTAATTTTTTATCATATTTTTTCCTGAAGTAGGATTTGCTATCTCAACTCTTGGCTTTACTAAAGGTTCTAAGCTTTGTTACTACCTTGACTCTCCTTCATTTTGAAAATCATTGTTCATCTCAAGAAATACTTCATTCCCTCGTTTAGTAATAACATCATCATCTAAATTGTAATCAACTACTCTATCTTGTATCTTGAATTTCTCATCAATTCTCACATTTGCACTTTCCATAATAGTCTTAGTTCTTATATTATAGCATCTATAATGTGAGGCCTCACCTGATCCGTCATAGTATAGATGACATATTTTCATTATGATACTTCTAATTTGATGTTTTGATATACTTTCAAGACTATAGGGTTATGTTATTTTAATATTTACATTTTGATGATCCGCACTTATGTCTGCACATTAAGACCTAAATGATATAATTGATGATTTTGTTCATGTTCTAACCTTTTTCAATTGTTTTGGTAGAAGTTGAATTATAGAAATTCTTGTAATGTTTAAGTAGAGGTATGTTACTTGCATTTTGATATTTGGGATTTGGATATTTTGACAATAGTCAAGACTTAGATGGACAGTGGCTTATTTTATCTATTGATTTTGACATTTACAGTAGTGTTTTGCATTAATGATATGTACTAAGAATCTAATATTGTGAATGGGATGATTGAAAAAATATGAATACAACTTTACACATGGCAGGATAGATATTAGATTATGATGTGATGCAAAAGGTTAATTTGATTATGATGATTTATGATTTAATGTGATATACAGATTTTGATATTCCAACATTTTGAATGATTTATTGGAAATGATTTGGAGAATAAATTTATTTGAATGATATTAATGTGGATTATGTAACATTTGAATTTATATGCATTTATGATATGTATTTTATATGACATCCTTGGACTATTGATACTTGAGTATAGTGTGCAGGAAGTGGAACCATGGAAATTTTTGGGGGAAACAAGTTCCAAACCTATGTGAACATGGTTTAGCCAAGGTAAATCTTTGGAAGATTCAAAAGCCTCGTTGTCATGTATTTTATTTTGTAAATGTAAGCTTGCTTGTGTGTGAAATTTTTAGCTCAAAGATGCATTAGGGACATGCATGATGATGTGGAATGTGTTATTATGTGTCACTTGACACTTGTGGATTTTGTATGTTAATGACAGGTTATCTAGGGTTTGGTCATGGTAGCATTTACCCTAAAACTAATTACCTTTTTAATGATTAAGTAAACCCACTTGACAAGGGATAGGATGAGTCACAATCAAAGGAAATTCGAAATTAGACTTGGCTAGGGTTTTGAACGGTCATTAGGTGGTCCCAAAGTTCCTTTTGTGTGAAAATAATCTACCCATATGATAGTATAACATGTTAGGGACCTAATTTTGACCATGTTGATGCCTAGGTAGCCTAGGGGGCCCCTTTACTAATGCCTTCTTCCATCAATTCGAAAATGGAGCTGTCACATGAGCTCTTTTACATATTTCCATGAAGTCAAAAATAAAAAACTTAGAGGGAGACAAGTTTGTAAGAGGAAGTGGCTTGGTGTTTTTGCAAAAATAGTTAGTGGAAAAGCTTTTTTAGGGGGAACTTGGACACACTAGTGGGGAGTTCACCCACTCTCTAACTTTAGAGACACTTGGGGTTTCGAAGCTTGGAGGGAGCTCTTCCAAAACTTTTCATTTCCATTTTAGAAAGGAATTCAGGGTTGGTGGTTTTTCCATATAGTTAACTTCTTTCATTTTAAACTTGCATCTTGGTATTACATTCATGTGAATGTAGGTAGTGAGAATGCCATTGTAAGGAAAATGTATGATATCATCTTGTATCATGTTGTGTTGTGTTGCGATGAGTATGAATTTGGATTTTTATTATTTTCTTGCTTTAGATTTTCCATGATTTTGTGCATGAGTGTTGTTATGGGTGTGAGGGCTTCAGTCACCCTTTGGGAAGGGAAGAGAAGTCCAGGGTGAAGGGCTTAGTTGGGCTTGAAAATATAGTTGAGGACCTTGGAGCATGGGCTCCATTGTATGCCATATTCATTCATATCTTGCTTTAGGGGTGATAAGGGAAAGATGGTGTAGAAAGGAAGTTTATGGAGTATGGGCTTCAAGGAAGCTATAGCTATTGGTAGTATGTTTGGAGGATGATTGTGGAAGCCCTGAAAGGGCATGGAAATTGTTGATTTGTGAAAGCCCCAAAAGGGCATGAAATTTTTTTATTGTAGATATGGTATGATATGGCAAGTCTCCTATTTGAAAGCACACCTTCACCCTATTTTCAAGGTTCCATTGGTGAACCATTGTGAAATCCCCTTGGGATGGGATTGTTCAAGTGCTGTAATGTGATGTTTATGAATTTGTAAGATTGGAATGAAACTTGGTTTGAATCTTGTTTCCCCTACTCGATGGGTGGCTTCATGGAAGCCTAGGCTAGGAGATGAGTCTCCATGGTTCCAAGTTTTGTGTTGTCATGTAGGTTTTGAGGAAGTAGATCCTATGAAGAGATTAGGGTTTCAACCATTGGAAATTTTGAGGAATCAAGTATTGTGGATAGACTACTATGTCATCTCATAATGTGTTGTAATGTTAAGTTTCATTGTTGTTTCATTGTAATATGAAAGAGATTTATTTCCTATTGCATACTAATGTAATTATGTAAAGTGGAGTTTGAAAATTTACATAAAGTTGTTTTTGCAAGAGAAATATTGTAGCACTATCATAGTTGTGTAGAAAGGGAAAGATCAATTCATGTAAAATAATATCTAATGTTGTGGGGAAACATATTGAAGTTATGTAGATTACCTCATTGTTCTTGCCTAGAATTTTGAATTCATCAATAAGCCCTGGAATTTTTATATGAAAGAAATTATAGAAATGAATGTTTATTGTAAAATTGAGTGATTTCATTATAAGATGCTCTGTTATGTAGTTGCTTAAATAGAAATAATAATTCTTATTTTTTCAAATAGATCATATGAAATGATTAATTTTTTTCAATAACAAGCAATTCCATATGTAATCCAAGTCATAACAGAGAGCATTATAATTAATTTTGTACATTAGTGTGTTAAATTTTGAGTATCTATCTCCAATATATCTCTAGCCTATATAGGTATAAGGAACCTCATCAACTCATCATCAAACAAATCACGTTGACATCATAGTTGTTATATGAAGAAATTAGTTCCTCATAAGACATAGTTAAAAGTTCATTTGAGAGAGTATGCTATAGGTGCATTTTAACTCTCTAGAAATTGTATGGGAGAAGGAAATAATTCCTCTCACCAATTATAGACAATAAAATATTCCTAAGATTAACCCAAGTACCAAGTCCTATCAACTAAAGAGACAAACCCAATAAAGTTTTTAGAATATAAGATTTTGAAGAAATATTATGACAATCTCAGACATGTGATTGCGTGTACAATCTACATCTAAAAATAATAATAAAAGAAAATACCTATGAATGGAATATAAATAAATAAATAAATAAATATATATATATATATTGATGCATGCTACTACCCTAAAAATAAGATGTGTATAATACTTAAAAAAAGAAAGAATATATTTATAAACTAACCTAACTTACAAGAAACCTAACCTAGGCATTCCTAAGTGATAAGACATGCCCTAGCTACCTTTAAACAAAAAAAAAAAAAATGTTCATACTTGAAAAAAACCACCCATTTTTCCTCACACATGGGAGTGCATACCTACTACTAGCAAGTACGTTGGGTCTTGGGGGAGGTGACCAGATTTAAATGAATGTGGAGGAAATAAAGTTGAGATGGCTTTTCAAAGAAATCAAAAAAAAAAAATCAAAAAACACTCAAAA
Source organism: Cupressus sempervirens (assembly GCA_028749045.1). Classification (NCBI taxonomy): domain Eukaryota; kingdom Viridiplantae; phylum Streptophyta; class Pinopsida; order Cupressales; family Cupressaceae; genus Cupressus; species Cupressus sempervirens. Next base: position 208,005,330 of record CM053790.1, on the reverse strand, counting down.
AGGGTAAGGAAAATCAATGACCCCTCCTCCCATGTCACATGAGTCTTGAGAAAGGAGGGGGACCACATTTTGGAGGGGGAAATATGTAGGCTTTAAAAAGAAAAAGGCTAGGAAATAAAGCTAGGTAAAGTGTTAAGGTAGTTAGTAGGTTAGGAAGTTTAGGTTAGTTTAGAAGTTAGTATTAAAATAGTAAGTAGTGTGGGTTAATAGTGAGTAATGATTAGTGGTAAATAAGCATGGATGCTTATTAATTGTGTTTGGGTTAGGGATTAGTTAGTATCTTAAGTTTTTGGGAAGAGATAACTTTAGGTGATTTAACATATAGTTTAAAGTGGTAGAGTCACTAGTAAGGAATTTTTAGTGGGGATGTATTAATGAATGAAAATAATTCAAATTTTAGTTAAATTTATTAATAATTAAATTTTTAGTTAGATTTAGTAATAATTAAAAATGGTAGTTTAAAAGTGTGGTTGAATTAGTAAGTCTAATGATACAGTTAAATTGAGTGAGAACTTGGTTAATGGGATAAGTGTAGACAAGGTAGTAGTTAGTTAGTTGTTTAGTTGATCATGCCCCTTAGTTAATATATAAACTTGGTAATCAAATAAATTCTATATAGTTGAAAACTAATAATAAGGATCTAGAGAAATTAAAAATTAAAATAAGTAGTATATATAGGTATACCCTTGCAACAGTCAAAATGATGGTATAAGATTAGTTAAAAGTTTAACGAAATGACAATGTGCAAGAGCTCATTAAAAATTGTATACCTAAATAAAATAAAATAAAAATAAAAATAATAAAATAATAAAATAAAATGGAAAGGGGATTGGCCTAAAACATAATAAGTTAAGAACACTTTATAAGTGCAAAGATATAGATATAAACACACCTACCCACTCTTGAAAATTATTAAGTTCTTGAAAGTTATATGGATGTAGGATTGGCATTTACATTATCATTCACATACAAATTGAATCATTGAAATTACAATGACACAAAATTTTACTCCACATTCATATATGTAATTTCATACTACTAGGATTGGATTATAGAACAGAGCTGAGAACATCCCCTAGCTCCTATGTTATAACTTAGATTTTAATGAATGATAGAAAAACTAATTGGTCTCCCTTAGAAACTAAAGTCCACAATTTTGTATGAAAAACAAATTCTTCTAGATCAACTAGAATTAATTATCTCCAACTCAATAACTAAATTAAGTAAAATTCTAATATTCTCAAAGGATATTAATTGTGATATTCTAGACACCCCGTAGTTCGATAGAATACTCACAATAAAGTATAGGTCTATTTATGTGCTATCAAAAAGAAATTAATTGTTGGTTGTGTTTTGCCTTGTAAAGTTGGACATGACATATAAGCCTTTCTTTTCAATGAATAACCAAGAAACATACCTTGATCACTTCTAGCATCAAACTTACCAATATCATCATCTCTTTTGATATAAAACTTACTTTCAAATTTTTTGAGATACTTAATTGTAGGCGAGTGACCAAACCATAGTTCATAAGGGGTCTTGTTAGTGTCTTTTTTGACTTGCACTCTAGTCATAGTGTAGATTGTTGTATTCATATCTTCTCTCCAAAACACCTTGGATACATCATTTTCAGCTAACATAGCTCTTTCTACTTCTGTAACTGACCTATTCCTTCTTTCTGCAATGCCATTCTATTCAGGGGCCTTCAACTCAACTCTTTCTTCTGCTCTAGGATTGAATCTTTTCTCTTTAATCTGATTCCCATTCTACAAATCAATGGCAATGATAACTTCCACATTTTCATTGTTAGCCTTTGTATTAACAATATTTACCAAAGCTATCTCTTCTATTAGTTCCTTTTCCTTATCCATTTCAATCTCATTATCACAATCATTCAAGAATCTTTCCATACTTTCTTTAAATTCTTCATCTTCATTAGAAAGTGAACTCTTTCTAGTTTTCCTTACTCTCTTAGGGCATGCAGATGAAAATGAACAAACTCATTACATGTCCAACAAGAAAAAATTTCCGTACCTTCTTGTTATCTTTTCATAAGTAGATCGATACCTTCTTTGATCTCCATGTCTTCTTTGGATCTCAATCTATCTTTACTTATGCCTCTATCTAGAAACTCAATTCTCAATTTTGTACACAATTCTAATCTCTCACGAAGAAGCTCCATCTCCTAGGTGTCAAAATTTCCTCCATTAGAATCAGGACTATCTTTTCTAAAATAACTTGCCACTTATCTCCCAAAACTATTAAGCTTTATCTTCAAGGACCTGATGCTCTAATACCAATTGTTAGAAATAATAGTCCACTAAGATAACTGAGAGGTGGGGGGGTAATTAGTTATCCAACAATTAAAAAATTTATCTTCCTTAATTTAAACTTAACCATTTAATCAAAGTAAATAACAACCATATAAAGATGCACATAGACAATTACACCATTTTTTTTGACTAGGGAAACCCTTGGTTAGAGGAAAAACTTTAGTGGGAATGATGCCCACAAGATGATGTATTAATATAAATATTCCTTGTTAGAAGATGGACCCTGTTAGGAGTCTATTACAACATTTAGTATATATGAATCCTTGTTAGGAGACTTTGAATCCCTATTAGTAGATTCCAACCCTATTAGGAGTTGTACCAACCCTATTAAGAGTTTTAGTACAATGTATGCAAGATGAGCCCACTGCCCAAACATGCAATTTTGACTACAATAAGATCTCATTGCTCAAAAATGCAATTTACTATTAAGTTCCTCTTTCCTTTGATCTATCAATAGAAAAAATCACTGTCAAACCTTGTATACCAGGTCACAAACCTTAGATCCAAATATCAAACCTCAAATCACTCAACAAAACCTTAGCAATGAAGTTTCCTTCACTTTCGCTCCGCTCTACTCAACTTCACATTCTATTCTCTTTGTTGCTTACAATCACTTTACACCAATAAAATTCCATATAATACCATACTTCATGATAAAGGAGATTTCCTTCCTTTATATTGAGTCCATAAAAATAATTCCCTAAGTTGGCTATTAGACCTTACCATTTAATCATTATAGGCCCACATTAAGAACATGTTACACTTAGTGATAACATTAATCTTCCACCTTGTAACTTGAATAACTTTTTGTACATGTAATATTATAATGAGTGGACTTAGCCATGTCATCAGCAAAATGCTTTCTTATATTTAACCTAGTTGTTAGAATAAAAACTCTACTAAGAGATATAACAAGTTTACCAAAACATGCCTCTATAAACTCTATCTCAGAATAGACATCACCAAAACTTACATAACTTCTTCTAGACTTATCATTTCTTCTTCCAATATTAACTGCATATAATAGATACTTAGATATATCTCTCATAAGCTAGGATCGTGAGAATACTCAACTAGCCATCCATACCAATTTGATCTTTCATCTATTCTTCTGTTAGATACCACATAAAATTGCTATGTTGACATCAATGACAAACTCAGTCATGATTATAACATATCATCATAGTAACATATCTAAAATACTCCCCCATAGGTATACCATCAACATTCATCCTTTCAACAATCTATCAACATAAACTCTCTCCTTTTTTGGAGATCGAATTTCATTTTGATTTTGTGGCCCCATCTTGGGTGATGTTGAAACTTGTAGTGTTGGCCAGTAGAAAGTTGCTAACTACTAAATCTCTCCAACCATTTGTTATGGGATTGAATTCTCTATTTTGTTAGCTTTAGGTGGTCGAGTAAACCCTAGTCCCAATCTTTTCTTGTCTTGTTGAGTGCTTGAACATTCTCCAACATGCTAAGCTAAATTGACCCTAAGAGTCACTAAATGCCATAGTGTAGTGATCTTTGACGGGGCATATCTTAGAGCTCATACAAGGTATGTATACAATTTTTGGTGCTATAGGACTACATTTCCAAAATGTACAATAATCTCTCTCTCTTTTTGAAAATCATATTTTTAAATTATTTTGCAGCCCCATCTTGGGTGATGTTGAAACTTGTAGTGTTGGCTAGTACAAAGTTGCCAACTACTAAATCTCTTTAACTATTCATTGTGGGATCAAACTATTTATTCCATTAGTTCTAAGTAGCTAGATATATTCTAATACCAAGCTTGTCCCATCCTATTGAGCACTCAAACATTCTTGGGCACATGAAACTAAATTGACCCTAAGAGTCACTAAATCCCAGAGGGTAGCAATCTTTGATAGGGCATATATTTGAGCTCATGTAAGATATGAATGCAATTCTAGGTGCTACAAGATCATGTTTTTGACACCTATAATAATCTCATTCACTTTTTGGAAGTTGGATCTTGTTTTGATTTTGTGGCCCCATCTTGGATTATGCAAAAACTTGGAGTGTTAGCTAGTACAAAGTTTCCAATTGGTGGATCTCTCCAACCATTCATTGTGGAATTAAAATATCTATTTTATTAGCTCTGGGTGGTCAATTAAACCCTAGTTCCAAGCTCATCCCATCTCATTGATTTCTCAAATGTTCATGGGCATGCTAAGCCAAAGTAACCCTAATAGTCATTAAATGCCATAGGGAAACTATCTTTGATGGTGCATATCTTAGAGCTTGTGCAAGTATGGATACAATTCCAAATGTTGTAGTATCATATTTACAACACCTACAATAACCACTCTTTCTTTTTGGAGATTGCATTCTATTTTGATTTTGCGACCCCATCTTAGGTGATGTTGAATCTTGTGGTGTAGGGCACCTAGGTGGCAACTGGATTGTTGGTCTAAAAATGGTTTTGACATTTGAAGTGTCAACACACTTAACCACTTTCTACATTAAAGCTAAGTACACTATGCATGCCAAGCCACAACATGTGTCAAGTCAGGAAAGTCTTTAGATGCCGAGTGATCTTTAGGTGCCGAGCAGCCTTCAGGTGCCAAGTGAAGATCAAGTGCCTAGTGACTATAGGTGCTGAGCATAATCCAAGTAATGAGCAATACTCAGGTGCCAAGTTATAAAGGATTCTGAGCATATAAAAGTGCCAAGTTACAGAAGATGCCAAGCATAAAAAATCAACAAGTGCTGAGTAACACAAAATCATCATATGAGTTTGTAACTTCACAAACTCAGATGTAAAAGATTTTCATAGCTGACATATGACTCATGGCTAACATATGATGAATCTCGAAGGATTTTAATGATAAGATCAAATCATTTATATTTCTTATGCAATCTACATGCAACCAATAAGGAAAATGGAGAAGGCATGAAACCATTGATAAAAGTGTAAGGAATGGGCTAGAATCAGAGATTCAATATGGATCATAGATCCATGTCTAACCCTAAGTCTTTGAATGTCTTTATAAGGAAGATGAAATCTCATTTAGTTATATAGATGGATGAAGGAGAAAAAAAAATCACAAGTGGAGTTCAGAGTGAAGAGCAAGAAGACTTAGAAGAGGAGATCAGCATTTAAACATTCAGTTACTCAAGAACAAAGCAAGTGATAAAAGGAGTATTAGATCTCAGAAGGATCAAGATCAGAAGAAAGCAGATCAAGTGCTTGTATCCAGCAATCAAGGATTGTAAACTATCAAGTTTATCTTACCTAATACTCTCTAGCAATTGTATTAGAAAGGAAATCCTATGATGATAGTTTAGCTTAACAGCTATCTTGTAGATCCTTAAACAAGTGATTAAATCCTTTGATAGGGTAGCACTTCATGTAAAGTGTTTTCAAATTCTTTAACTAGGTCACTATTGATATAGTGTAAAGCGTTTAATAGGGCAGACCATCAAAAGTGGTCAAACATTATTACTGTAGTGATTTTGTGGGTATCATCCCCACCCCAGTTTTACCTTCTTATTCCTGGAGGGTTTGTGGGTTACCAAAATCTCAAGTATTATGTGGTGATGCTTATTTGTTTTTCGTGATTGCTTAATATTTGTATGCGTGCATATTCATTTCAAAGATATGTTATTAAGAATTTAAAATAGGTCAAAAGCTAGTGCTTCTGATTCACCCCCCCCAAAAGCATTCTTTCCAATAAGATATTCCAACAATTGGTATCAGAGCTACTTTCTCTCAAAAAGGATCCTAACAGCTTGGAGGAAAAGATCTAAAGATGGAAGTTTTCAAACTTGGAAAGATCATTGAGAACTAGGTAATAGATGTGCATCTCGCTCTACAAAAAGTAGAGGAAGTTAGAGTGGAATTAAGAAAATCTTTGAAAAGAAGAAAGGAGATAGCCATAGCTGAAAATGATATACACTACAAGGAAATTGATACCACACAAGTGTTTGCCAATGGAGACACTAAAGAATTTTATGCAACAATAGCAGAACTAATGGAGAAAAACAAAGTTCAAGCAGATGAGATAAGATCTCTCAAGATGAAACATGAATCACAAGCCATAATGTTATGTGAAATCACTGAACAAAAGAAAAGAGCAGTTGAGGACAAAGTCATGATGGAAGATGACAAAAGGAATCTTGCAAACAGACTAGAAGAAAAATGTACCGAATTAACAAGGATCTCAAATATGCAGATGGATACACTAGAACAAATGATGAATCTTCATCATGAACTCAATATGAAAGATATTGAGATCTCTACTTTGAAGATGCAGAATGAACAACTGCAGAATGAATTGAACAGAGAAAAAGAGGTAGTAGAAAATCTCAACAAATCAAGTGAAACCATCAAGTACTTTGAATAGTTGATGAAATTTTTGAGATTAGCCCATGATACATTAGGACTTGGATACAACAGTAATGAAGTTGGTGAATCATCAAAGAGTGTTGAGCAAAGAAGTGACAAAAGTAAGGACTCTAAACCTACTTGTCATTACTGTAATAAAAAGGGACATACTGCTAATGTTTGCAGGAGTAGAAGAGTCAATCAGACAAACACACCCAAAAATAAAAGTTACTGTCACAAGTGCAACATGCAAGGACATATGACACATGATTGTAGATCCAAAGTCACAAGGACACAAAGATTTGATGGACATTGTCATAATTGTAAGAAGTATGGACACAGAGCATTTGAATGTAGATCAAAGCCTATGTGGACATCAAATCAACCAACAAAAACAAAAGGAAATGAAACTCAGTACCATTGGGACTACAATACCAAGTATAGCTGTCATTATGTCAGGAATATGGACATATACCCCAGAATTGCATAAGAACACATTTTAGAGGAAATTACAGCAGGTGGCTAAGCCAAACCACATGTTTTAGTTGCCTAAAAAATAGACATGTCAGCAAGAACTGTCCTACAAGGTCAAAAGCACCAAAAATTGAGTCAATCAAGGGCAAAGAGAAGATTGATGTGGAACACCTAAGAACAAACATGAAGAAGACATGGCAGAAAAAGAATGAATCAAGTACATCCTATGAAAGGGTCACTTCTCCCATGAGGTCAAGTGATCATTTCTCATCTAACTAATTACAAGATAAGCCTATAGGGATGATACATAAGGAAGTATCACACATCAACCCTAAACCATGAAGAAGCATTGCAAAGTATAAATTTGCATGAGATGAGATGCTAAGACAAAATTACAAATGGTGATGCCGAGTGGAATTATAGTGGATGCCGAGTTCCTAACAAGCAACCGAGTTGATGACTGATGCTGAGTTGGGTAATTCCTATGGAAGCCGAGTGAAGTGGAAATTTAGTGCAAGTCGAGTTTGCAGTTGAGCATTTAATGCGACAAAAATAGAGTATATTAACATGATTTCAATCATTTTTCTTCATTATGATCAAGAAGCAGAGAAAGGAAAGAGAGCAGAGTGACTTCATACCAACGAATCCAACATTCCAAGAAGATTTCAACCTCTAATAATGCACTTTCATCGATCTTCAGGTATTTCCTTCAGGTGTTGAGTTCTACAATTTGAAAAATTTGCTTTAGTCGTTAAACCCTGGTTAAGATAAAATGGCATCTAGTTCAAAAATAGCCCAAAGGAAAGTAAGCAATGAAATTCAACTTGTTAGCAATGAGGTTAAACAACCTGAGTTTAGACCTATACCAGAGGTTGCATATAAAAATGATCCCGCTATTGCCCTATCGGCCATCCCTAAAAAAGTTGTTATGGTTTAGGATGTGTGAAAATGCTATAATTGTAAAATAGGATCCATAGGAGATTTGGAAATCTCTAATGCCTATGAAAAACTATGTGAAAATGGAGTCCTAAAAAATGAGTTTTCTGTTGTAGAAAAGAAGGGTTTGACCACAACCCTAGTTCTTCAAACCATATTAAAAAAATGAATGGATACACATAATACTCAGCAAAATCCATAATGGATCATTTTGGTTAGAACAAGGACCAGTCAAGATTACTAAGATAATGGTTCATAGGGTTACAAGTTTTCCAACCCTAGATTGACCAAAGACATTGAGAAGTGAAAAGAGGGAAAAATTGAGAACACAGGTTCTACCAATCTAGCAGGTTAAATAGTGTACCCTGCATAGCAGTGGATGTGACACATAAACTTGTAAAGAAAGACCACACATATGACCTTGCAAAACTCTTATTGCAACAAATCAATGAAAATCTTGGAGCTATTAGAAAGTCCAAGGGAGCACAGTGTAAATTTGGCTCAGTGTTGGTTTGTATATTCTTCTATGTCATGAAGGAATTCCCTTCAATTGGTAAAATCAACTGGAGTCAGGATAAACAATTGTTGAACAAATTAATGATTTCATTGCACAAATGGGAGATAGCTTTGACAACCAAATGTCTATCTATTTTGATGATTTCAAGAACGCAATGAAGAAAAGAATGAGGATGCCAGTTTCTCTAGTAGAACAACATATAAATGACATATGTTTTCTTGTTGATATTGATTACACTTACATTCAAGCAGTCCTTCCAAGAACAAGATGGCTTAGACTAGTGGGATATGAGCTTGATGTTGACCAAGCTTCTGTAGCCATCACAACATTACTTGCAGAGGAAATGGATAAATCTGCAAAGACATTTGGAACATATGAAATTGTCAAAACATGAGTTATTATAGAACTCAAGATAGACATAGTAGTTAAGAAGAAGGACAGGCTGGAAAAGAAGATAAAGAAGAAATTTGGTGTTGGAGAATCAAGTGCAGCAGGCAAAACAGAAGAGAGTAGTGAAGGAGAAGAAGAAGGTGAGCAAGAGCAAGAACTGTCTCAAAGCCAAGATCAAAAGAAAGATGAGAGTGCAGAGGGAGAAGAAACCAAGGAAGCACCCATCAAAATTAGATTTATCAAAAGAAAGACAAAGACACCTCCTGCTTCTCAGCCTTCACCAAAGAAAGCTGCCATAATGCCCAAGAAGCCAACCACCAGAGCCACAACAAGGGCCTCTACCCAAAAGGCCAAAGAGGAAGCCAGAAAGAAGATGATAGTCAAAAAGGCATAGAAAGAGCCAAAGAAAAGAAAAATATATGTGGCCCAACCTAACACTGATGAAGAAGATTAGGCTGAAAGGGTAAGTCATCCTCCTAAATCTTCAATTGATATATTATGTGAGAAGATTAGGAATGGAGACATAAGTGAAATGAAAGAGATTGATTTCACTAAGTTCAATAAAGAGGAAAAATATAGCATAGAAGAATCAGTCTATGCATTAATGGCACAGTTCAAGTATACACCTCTTGAACTAGATGGACAATTTGCAAAGGAATTGTCTAAAATTGTAGACAATAGATGGCATTTCTGTCTAATGATGGAAAAAGAGATGAGGGAATCAACCCTAGTGAACCTATTGCTTGATTTACCTAAAGAATAGGTAACTCAAGTAGTTAAAAGGAATAATAAAAGGTTTACACCTAAATATAGGGCATTCTCCATCCTGGAAAACAAAATTGAAGAAGTTGTGCAGAGAACAACAAGAGTTTGGAAAAACTTGTACAAGACATCTGAAGATGTTCTCAAAGAGGTATACAAGGAGGAAGCTACTACTAAACTTGAAGAAAGAAGGAAAAGGAAAGAAGAGAAAATAGAAGAAGAGAAAAGGGTTGAAGATGAAGAAAACAATAAAGAAAGAGAGGATGAAGGAAAAGATGAAGACAAAGGAACTGATGAACAACAAAGTGTGCAAGACACATAACTTTCACCTCCTAGTCTGCCTCACTCTACAATGACACCTGCAAAAATTGTAAAGAGTAAGGATGTTGTTGACACTACATGTCAAAACATCAATCCATTAACTACAGTAGATCTTACTAAGATCCTTGACCAAACAACTCTACAAGCACAATTGTGTACAAATCCTACATTGGTCAGTGTGGATAATCTTCAAAAGTCAGTAGATAAACTCACAGAAGCCAAGGTGTTACCACAAGGACCACCTCAAATCATTCAAACTATTGGGCTTAAATTTCTACCACCTTTGTCACCACCAAGATTAGACACTCAAACTCATCAGGAGCCGAGTGCAACAATAGAGGTAGCCATTGGAATAACAATTTAGATAGCAAGTACACCTCCAACAATAGTAACACAAGAAGAAGCAAAGCAAGAAGCAGAGGAAAAAGAAGAAACACAAAATAAATAGGAGTCTACAATACAAACTTTGGTTGAATTACCAAAAATAGGAACTCCCACCAAATCAAGTTCAAGTTCTACTAGGGTAGACAAGACCATTCATTATGGTATTCCTAAGCTTGATGAAGAAATAAAAATACCCTATTATGATTCAAGCACTCTAAATGAAGAAATGATGAATGAAATATAGAGTGCATTGGATAAAACAAGGAGGCAAGAGGAAATGAGGAAAGACTAAAAATACAAGTAGGCAATGAATGAGATAAAAGATATATTCATGGATGCTTTTAGTCTTCAACCTCCAGATGCAAACAGGCCAATACTTGAGCAACTATCTAATATAGTTGACCAAGTAAATAATGAAGACCATGATACTAATGTAAAACTAATGGAATGGTCAAAAAAGAAGTTTGCAGGAAAGGTCAACCAGAGAATAGCTAATAACATAATTTTGGGATAGGTTGACCTAGCTACAAAATTGGAAAATGTAAAGAATGTATTAGGGAACATATTTTCCCTTTATAGAAAATTGTGTGATTTTTTTCAGGTTCACACAAGAAATAAATCCAAAAATTTTGAACCTTGAGAGTGAATTGAAGCTCTCCAGCATGCAATTACCCTCAGATCCTACATAGAGTGAAAAGGAATTTTCACAAACACTTTACATTGAGAGGGAATTAGTTGCATTATCAATAGAAGAGGCTACTATCAAAGAAAAGCTAATGCAAATCCAAGCCTCCATCACCCCTCACTTAGAAATATTACACAAGGAGCAAATAAAAGCAAAAATAGTCCTGAAGAAGGATCCAAATCTTTCTACACATGACAGACTTGTTGATCTAGCAACAAAGCTTGCAATCCAACAAAAGTCATTGGATATTTCCTTAAATAACTGGGATGCAGCTCTCCAAATACTCCTTGAGGTAAATAAAACATTTTTGGCCAAACATGGCATTTCTCTTTAGGACCCTTTGACATCCGTATCAAAAAGGGGGAGATATAATGTTAAGGGGGAAATAATATTGGAGATAATATTGTGAAGATATCATAATGGCACAAGACATCAGCACAATAAACTCAGGGGGAGTTATAATAATTTTTGAGGTATATATTGTAAATTACAATATTTTGAGTACTCATAAGATCAGATAAATAATGCTTAGTTAAGTGTTTTTGACACTCATGTCAAAGGGGGAGATTGTTGGTCTAAAAATGGTTTTGACATTTGAAGTGTCAACACACTTAACCACTTTCTACATTAAAGCCGAGTACACTATGCATGCCAAGCCATAGTGTGTGCCGAGTTAGGAAAGTCTTTGGATGCCGAATGATCTTCAGGTGCCAAGTAGCCTTCAGGTGCCAAGTGAAGATCAAGTGCCAAGTGACTACAGGTGCTGATGATGATCCAAGTACTGAGCAATACTTAGGTGCTGAGTTATAAAGGATGTCGAGCATATAAAAGTGCCGAGTTATAGAAGGTGCTAAGCATAAAAAATCAGCAAGTGTCGAGTAACACATGATCAACATATGAGTTTGTAACTTCACAAACTCAGATGTAACATGTTTTCATAGCTGACATATGACTCATGGCTGACATATTATGAATCTCAAAGGATTTTAATGATAATATCAAATCATTTATATTTCCTATGCAATCTACATGCAACCAATAAGGAAAATGGAGAAGGCATGCAACCATTGATAAAAGTGTAAGGAATGGGCTAGAATCAGAGATTCAATATGGATCATAGATCCATGTCTAACCCTAAGTCTTCAAATGTCTTTATAAGGAAGATGCAATCTCATTTAGTTATATAGATGGATAAAGGAGAAAAAAAAATCACAAGTGGAGTTCAGAGCGAAGAGCGAGAAGACTTAGAAGAGGAGATCAACATTTAAACATTCAATTAATCAAGAACAAAGCCAATGATAAAAGGAGTATCAGATCTCAGAAGGATCAAGATCAGAAGAAAGCAGATCAAGTGCCTGTATTCAACAATCAAGGATTGTAAACTATCAGGTTTATCTTACCTAATACTCTCTAGCAATTGTATTAGAAAGGAAATCTGATGATGATAGGTTAGCTTAATAGCTATCTTGTAGATCCTTAAACAGGTGATTACATCATTTGACAGGGTAACACTTCATGTAAAGTGTTTTCAAATCCTTTAACTAGGTCACTATTGATATAGTGTAAAGCCTTTAATAGGGCAGACCATTAGAAGTAGTCAAACATTATTACTGCAGTGATTTTGTGGGTATCATCCCCACCCCAGTTTTACCTTCTTATTCCTGGAGGGTTTCTGGGTTACCAAAATCTCAAGTGTTATGTGGTGATGCTTATTTATTTTTCATGATTTCTTAATATTTGTATGCATGCATGTTCATTTCAAAGATATTTTATTAAGAATTTAAAATAGGTCAAAAGCTAGTGCTTCTGATTCACCCCCCAACGCCCTCGCCCACCCCCCCCCCCCTCAAAAGCATTCTTTCCAATAAGATATTCGAACATTGGATATGTCATCTCATCCAATGATGGAGAATAATGATATAAGGTAAAGGGTTGATCATACACCTCATTTTGAATATGTTATTTTTTTACGGTAATAAGGTAATCCTTGTTTGTAAGGTCAAGGAAATTGAGGTCACCTATAAACCCATGTTGCCTTAGTCATGAGGCTTTTTTCTTTTTTTGTTATTTTTGTTAATAAGTTGACTCAAGAAGTATTTTGAGAGTCATTACACCTTATATAGGTCCTCTATGTTACCAAAAACCACTTGGTTAAGTTCTAGGAAGAGTTAGTTCAAAAATTGCATTTTGCAATAAAAGTTGCTAACAACTTTTTGACAATTTTAGCAATTCTTTGGAAAATATTGAAATTAACCTTGTAACCAATAAAACCAACTGATAATTAGTTAGAATGGATGTCAAATGATTAAAACAACCTCTATAAAGTTAGAGGAGGTATAAGGTGTTGGTGATTTTTAAGTTCTTTTTATATGGTAATGAATCACTACTTATGTTAAACTTGTATATAGGATCATTGAGTTATTGTCAAATATCATTACTCCCTATTTTAGAACAAAAAACTTGTACTTTGTCAAAATGAAACACCACTTAGCTCCATGTTATCACTTAATGGAGTTAGTGGAAGATGTTAAGAATCTTCTTGGTTATCTTAATAGTCATTTCATGTGTTTGAAACATAATCACTTTGCTTTGTGAAGAGTTGGCTGAAAATATGCAAATTATATGCTATTGCAAAGAAAATACAATCATAGGATATTGGAAGATTTTTTTCACTCATAGGATGTTGAAGAATCTCTTGGAAGTATGGATTAGATAATAGACTAAATTTTGTGAGATAGTTATTAGGTGTTCCTTGAAATGTCTAAGGTGTTAGTTTGAAGCAAGAAGTTGATTATGATCCAATTCTTAAATTTGATCATTTTTCCCTTATTGCTTCCCAAGTCTTGAATAGGGAAAGTGATCAAGTAGTTTTGTGAAGTTGGTTAGAATTTTTTTCAGTGCTGTAACCAAGTTGGAAGGAGTCTTTGAAGACACTTAGGAAGGTGGGAAAGGTAGTTTGTCTTAAAAGTGTTCTTGTTGGGAATCCACTAGCTTTTAGTGTGAGCACTCTACATAATTTTAGATGCAAATTACATTAAAATGAAATACATGAAATTTACTTAAAATGTAAACAAGAAAAACAAGATATATTTTATGATAACCAATAATGTCACACATAAAGAAACATATACTATATTATGATAACCAATAATGTCATACATGAACAAAGATATAATATATCACAATAACCAATAATGTCATACATGAACAAACATATCATATATCATGATAACTAATAATGTCACAAGTCTAACAATTTCATGTATCAACTATATGCCATACATCAAATATAAAATGTCATATATACATCACGTGTATGTCAAATATGTCCACTGACATAAAATCCAAGATATATGTCCACTAATGCCTATACATCTGTGTCTATCCCTATATCTTCTCCTTCTCACAAGGGGAAGGAAAAAAATCCCTAGAGATCTTTGATCATTGCATGGAGGGAGATGATAGGGATGATGGGTCTTCCTCACACACTTGCTTGTCCTATTGTTTTAGTCTCCTCTATAACTAGAGCTGATACAAACAAAGTAGATATAAATAAATAATTATTATAAATTGAAATCAAATATATGTGCACACAACATTTATTATTTTTCTTATCACCATCAAATAGTTCTCTTTACATCCACCTCAAAGGTTTCTGGATGATCAAGAGTAACAAGGCCCTACAACAATTCAAACAATATGATCACTTGATCATACTTATAAATACCATTTGAAATTTGAACACTAAGTATTATAAATAACAACTAAAACTATGAAAAAAATTTTCATATCTTGGTCAATGGCTCTAAACTAGCCATCGCAGCAATAGTTCCACGATCAATGGATTGGTGAAGATGAGCAGGAGCCTCAGACGTCAACAACTGTAAATCATATAATACAATTTACATGTAACATGAAACATGAAACAAATATAATCAAATGAATTAAATTAAGATGAAACAAATGTACTTCTATGAAGCTCTTATCCTACCTAGGCTTAGAGTCCCTTGTGGATGTCGATGGTCCAGTAGAGAACTGATGCATATGGATACATTTTTTTTCTCAATTCTTCATATGATTACTTAATAAATATATGTATAAATTTAAATGATTAAATAGATTCATACCTCTCGACTTGTCATTGGGATGTAAAATAGGATCAGAAAATCTATACTAGGGCCATCAACACTCTTACCCTAAATTTTTAACAATGTCAAGACATGCTAACTAATTAGTTATTTACTGTACATATGAAATGAGATCAAATTAGTTTATTATAATTGTAATTAACCTATTTTTCAATGCCAAATGTGTCACTTAGGAACTCATCAGTGACTAGCCCATCATTCATAGTGTCTTTAACATGACTACCAAATGTCCATAAGGATCCATATGATGTGCACATGTGACCGTGATGCAAAGAAGGCTCCTCATCAACTAATGGACAGACATAATGAATGAGGGTCTATGTTAAAGCATTGATAGTCCCTAGAATACTAGTCCTTACATGTTCCTTCACTATTGAAGGAATAATCACATGCTCACCCTGTGGCTTGACAACATGTGCCCTATTTACATTAGGGTTACAATGTTCACCCGACCTATCAAATGATGACCCTCCACCTCTACCTTGAGAATCTAACATATCAAAATAATTCAGAATATCCCCAAGGACAAATCTACAATACAATTTTTTTTAAAGAAATACATTGGAACCTCATGATTATTGTAGGGAGGGGCATCAAAGATCATCCACCATCTGTCCCAAAAGTTATTTCTAATATTATCATGTATGCATCAATGGATGGGGAACCTTTTACTTGTATATTTAACAATGTCTTGTTCTCTATATTTTTTAAACAATGCACATATGCTACATTTTTCTATTTCCTTTTTTCTTACATCTTTATAGGATTTTTTTTTTTTTTTGCATAATATCTTCTTTGTTCTTCTCTCTTAACAAGCCAAATATCTAATTGACCACTAATAGAAGCTAGATGGCTCATAATGGACTCAAGAGAGGATGCCAATTGTGCTTTCATAGGATTAGTATTTCTGCAAGCTTTCAACCTACCAATGATTTCTTCTAATTCATTTTTTTCTCTTTCTATTTCATTCATTATATTGTCTTGGGTGCCAGGATGAGGTCTTTGAATCAATGGAGGCTGTAGAAGTTCATTTTTATCTTATGGAGGATTTTGATTTTGATCTTTTGGAGGGTTTTGATTTTGATCTTATGGAGGGTTTTTATTTTGATTTGTTGATTAGGCCAAGGATGTGGTGGTTGATTATTCACATTTCCTTATAAGAAACCAATTGCATTTTAAATAAATAAACAAATTTTAAGAAAAACTTAAAAAACATCCAAAATAATGCAAAAGCAAGAGTATAAAGCATACTACACGATCCCAATCTTGATCTCCGGTGTCAAGGAGACATTTTGAATAGGAAAGCAAGAAAATTCTTCAAATTCTCCAAATTGTGTGTGTGCTATTGAGGAGAAAGAAGGAAACAATAAAAATAAATAAAATGAAATGGAATGGGCTGCAAGTTTGCAGCCCATATATAATTTTTTTTAGGTTTTAAAATTGTACACACACTTTGGCTTGGGCTTCACAAGCCTAAGGCTTGTGGAGCCCAAGCCCAAGCATGTGCACACTTTTAGAATTTTAAAAATTGGAGTTGTGTGTGATATTTTTGGCACCACAACTTGGTGAATTCACCCACATATATACATATATACATATACATACATATTTATATGTATTTGCATACATATATACATACATACACACATATACAAAGATCACAAGAGCATGACAACGAGATGCAAAGATCACAAGGGCATGACAATGAAATGTAGGGATCACAAGGGCACATACATACATACATACAACATATATATATGTGTGTGTGTGTGTGTGAATGTATATATATATATATATATATATATATATATATATATATATATATATATAAAGAGATATATTTTTAAAGATGCTAAGTGATATAACTCAAGATCCTCCACAAAAATAATGTAGACAAGGAAAAATGGTCAGAGTTCACAAGAAATTTTACAAAAACATATCATAGCAGATATTTTTAGAAAGCCACAACCTTGTTAAATGAGTCTAGTTGTTGATTAGCTGGGTTGATATATACATATATTTAACTGGGTTATGGCTTCTACAAGGGAATGAGCCTCGTGATTATGGCATTTACATAGAAGCAAAACTTGCTTCTTCAACTCCTTACACTCAACTCTTCATTGAAGTTATTCTTCCATTATTGATAATTGTAGCTACAAATTCCTAGGAGCCAAGGGACCTTGAACCTATGCTACATTTTCTAGAGTCATGGGAGAAGTTACTACTAGCTTGAATACTTCATAACATTCTAGATGATATAGTGATGCCCAAATTAACAACATCTATAGACACTTGGGATGCAAAGATCTCAAGGGCATGATAATGAAATCCTAGATCTACACATGATACATACATACATACATACATACATACATACATATATATACATACATACATATACATACATACATATATACATATACATATACATACATACATACATACATACATCCATACATCCATATATACATACATACATACATATACATGTATGTACATGTATTTATGGATGTATATAGAGAGATCTTTTTTAAGGTGCTTATTGCATGTTAGCACAACAAAAAAATTGACCTAGCTGCATAAATATTCTAGAATCCAAATGATTAAACAATAAAACTTACTCAACATGTGCTAAGTGACTTAGCTCAAGATCTTGGAGAAAAATAATGCTGATTGTTCCTTTTATTGTACCTAATCTAATGGAAATTCTACTAGAATTTGTGATCAATCTAGGTAATTAGCAACTAGACCCATTTAACTTACACACACACACACACACACACACACACACACACACACACACACACACACACACACACAGGTTATAGCTTCTACAAGGTAATGAGCCTCATGATTATGGGATTTATGCACATAGAAGAAGAACTTGCTTCTTCAACTCCTTACACTCAACTCTTAAGTAAAGTTATTCTTGTACTGGTGAGAATAATTGCTAAAAAATTCCTGTGAGCCAAGGGACCTTGAACTTATGCTATGTTTTCTGGAGACATGGGAGAAGTTACTACCAATTTTAGTACTTCATTACATTTTGGATCATATAGTGATGCCCAAATTAACAACAACTATAAATACTTGGGATGAGCATGCATCCTTGGCTTCCATTGTTGGGCCAACATATGGAGCCTTTATATCTAACCATTCATTATAAATTGGGGAATGCACTTCATGCTTGGTATTTAAGTGATGTATTTGCATATGCAATTTTATCACCTTGGAAAATTGTATTTGATCCTTCTAGATGGGAACAACATATTGTTCATTTTATTGTACCTAATCTAATGATAGTTCTATAGGAATTTTTAATAAACCTAACTAATCAATAACTAGACCAATTTAACTAAGTTATGGCTTGGGCATGTGCTATTCCCATTTATCATATGGTTGCAATGTTGGAGACAACATTTTTTATTTGTGTAGGATATGGAGGAAGAGAAATGGTGTTGGAAAACATTAAAAATTAATAATGTGAAGTCTCCTTGAAGAACTTATGTATGCTCTTGGAAAACATGTCATCAAAAATGTTCATCATGACTTTTTTTCTTGTACATGTTTTTACATGGAGCCTTCACACACCTAGTGCTCACAAATGTCTACTTAAGAATGTATGTGAACCTACAATGCACTGCTATGTGGTAAAGTATGTAGAAAATCATATAATCCATCACACAAGGTCTTTCACTTGGTGTGCTCATTCATCAAGTTAAGCACCCAAGTTTTCATTTGAAATCACAATTTATCTATTTTGGACTTAAGAACTGGTACAACAACCTAGAAAGAGTACCTAAGAAGAGATGTATCTCATATTCATTCATCAATAAAATATATAATTCATTCATTATCACATGAAGTAAAACACAATTATGAGCATGCATAAAATAATCTCATAATTTCCAAAGCTAACATCTAACATTAGTTCATCCTTTAACATTCATTAATAATATCACATAAACACATAATATTCAACAACATGTGAAATAAGGTATTTAAACATGCCTCAACCAATTATGATTTAATTTTGGATCACCTACCTAATTAGTTTGGAATTTTGTTCTCACAAAAAAACATAAAATGTAAGAACAACTATGACAAAAAGAGCATAAAAAAGATGATTATCGTGCACCAATCATGTTTTTTAGCTCTTTTGACACAATCGTTCTTACAATTTTTTGGCTCAATCTCCAACTGGTTAGTATGTGTTTTGAAAAATTATTGTTGGATTGTGAGTTAGAAAAAAGAGAAATATCAAACTTGAAAAAGATGTACATAGATGCAATTAATTTTTAAACTTCAATTTTATAAACTTGCAAATAGAACCATAGAATTATATGAAACTATTGTGGTTTGTACTATTTGTAAATTGTAGTTACAAGTGATAAAGTTATATACCTTTCCTTCAAAGAGTGCAAATAATGGAAATGAAGTATTGCACACCTCTCCCCCCCCCCACAAAACGGATGGCACTAGTAAGTAGATAATAGTTACATACATACATACATGATTTAAAAGTGCTACTTAACTATGTCCAAGGCTACCTAACTATATCCAAGGTGTTTACACACTAGAGGCATACTCTACATACCAAGTTACCTACATACCTATATCCACGGGTTCAAGACCCATGAACTACTCACTCTAATGAATATGTTTTTGGTTTCTAATTGTTTTGATGTAGCTTTATTCCTATAACCATTGGTGAGTTTTATTCACCTAATATAACTCTTCACCATTATTTGGATTCTGGAATATGGGCTTTGTTTTATCATTGGTATTATTCAAGTTCTATTTCTAATGAAGTAACATTGTGGTTTTTAGGGTGGAAAGGACTATATAATGAAGAGGAAACCTAAAAACTTGAATGTTCAAATGTTGAAATGAAAGCTATCAAGGATCAAACATCTATGGAAGAATTAAAACACAACATGAAGTTGATTTTAGATATATAAAAAAAAGAGCAAAAAGTGACACAAATCATTCCCCATTTGTTTTGATTGTGGATATTTGCATGTGAAAGAGGGTGGAGAGCTCTAAAAATTGGTGGAGATTTCATTGGCATGCCCTTGTGATCACTGTATTTCATTGCCATGCCCTTATGATCTCTTCATTTTTTTGTCATGCACTTGGTGGAGATCATTGGAGATCTAGGATTTCACTGTCATGCCCTTGTGATCTCTACATTTCATTGTCGTGCTCTTGTAATCTCAATTTCCTTGCTCTCTAATTTTATTCAAGGGGAGAAGAGGGACCTATGTATATGTTCTTTTCTTTTTATTCTAAACATGTATCTCTTTATATTTCCCCCAGTAGGTGATTCAAGAAGCTTCTCTTTATGTGTATGTATTTGTCTATATATACATACAAACACATATGTGTGTATGTATGTATATATACACATATCTATATAGATACATATGTATATATGTATATACATACATGCAAACATACATATACAAAGATCACAAAGGCACAATAACAAGATGTAGAGATACATACATACATACATACATATATATAAACATACATATACATATACATATATGCATACATATATACATACATACATCTACATATGCAATTTTATCACCTTGGAAAATTGTATTTGATATTTACTCAATCACCAAGAGATAATATAATTTTGAAGTATAGATTTCTACATACTTAGTTTGGCATGAATACTTTCAATTCAATTTGTCTAAGGATAGTGAGTATAATCATGATGATAATGGCTCCATGTATTGGGTCTTTAGAGGAGAGAGACTTATAGAATATTAGATGTTGTTTGTGGATATGAGATGATTCATTTGTGTGAATGGCTGATAGGGCAAGTTGCAAAAAATCAGAGTGTCAATTGTAAGAAGTTTCATTAATTTGATAAGGGAATCAACTTTGAAAGTGGTATGATCAAAATTGGCATGTCCATCCTTATGATAGATGTCTTTATCTCATAATAGAAAATTACTTCAAATGACAAGCGAAAAATAATAATATATATGGAAAATTAGAGGAACATTTACCTATAATATTTTTGAAAGACAAAAATATAATAAAAATATAATTTGGTGGAAAAAGCCATGAGCTATGTGGCTCAACATTGTTTCTATTCCACTATCCAGTAGTGGACACTCTTCATGTTAAATATGAAGATCTTAAAATTAAAAAATATAACTCTCAAAGATCTATATTTGTGTTTTAGTGATAAAAAATATATAGTCTAATTTTAAGAAAAATAATAGTCTTGAATGTATATGATTAAATAAAATAAACAAGAGTACTAGCTATAACTGTATAATTCTAGCATTACTGATTATGTTGAACAAAATGTTCAATAAAACAACTATGAACTAGCATAAATGGATCATCTACTCAATCCTATTATGATTTAATGTGAATGTATCCAATCATTACCTAGATGATATTATGCATGAGATCTTTACTCAATCACCAAGAGATAATATAATTTATAAGTACAGATTTATGCATACTTAGTTTGGTATGAATAAATTTGATTGAATGCAAGGATAATTTCTTGTTTGAATTCAATATATGAATGATTAATTTAATGCAGCACAAGTACTATGCAAGTGTGTATGTATGCATACAAATCAATTCACATAGTGAATTGATTTACATACATACATGCACATGCATACACTCATCATAATTAGTTATCCTTGAATTTGATCAAAGCTATTATATATGAACAAGAGATACATGTTTAGAAGGAAAAAAAAAGGAGAACATTTACATAGGTTCCTCTTCTCCCTTGAAGAAAATCATAGAGCAAGGGCACACAGTTCAAAAGGGAATGTCAACAAAATCCTAGATCTCAACTGATCTCCACCAACTTTTAGAGATCTCAACCCCCATTTAGAGCTTTCCACCCTCTTTCATAAGCAACTCTCCACAATCAATCAAAACAGATGGGGAATGATTAATGTCATGTTTTTTTTTTTGTTTATAATCCACAATCCACAAGATCTCTTTATATATATACATACATACACACATTCGTACATACATACATACATATATATATATATATATATATATATATATATATACATGAAAACAACAATGCACTTTCTAAGAGTTTACAATTGTTCAAAAAAATTAATGTTTTACAAGAAAATGCATCTAAAAATTTGTTAGCTCTAAAGCAAGAATATGGTGTTGAAATAGTACAAAAAGTGCTTGACATGAGAGGTCTACAAGTGAGGGTGTTGACTAATCTTAAAAACTTGAATGCTAAAAATGAAAGCTATCAATGATCAAACACCTATGCCTAAGATTTTAGATAAGGTAGAGGTATATATTTTGAAGTTTGTTTATCAAAATTTAAGGCATGAGAGCGAAGGAGAAGGAGTGGCTTTAGAAAGAGAATGAGAAGGAGCGGCTTTAGAAAGAGATTGCACCACATAAAAAATAGCTAGACAACATAGAGGATATTATGAGAGCAATTGGATAGAATCCAAGAAAGTCTTGCGGTAGGTACTATGAAATTGGAATCACTTGTAAGTGTCTTTTAGAATTTATAGTCTAAATATCATATAGTTATAAGAGTGTTTCAAGCATTGGCACAGTCTCCCTGCGATGATCACAAGTATCAAATGCTTATAAGACTATTTCAAGGTTGGGAACCACTGCAACATCCTTTGCATGGTTTAGAGGTAATTTCATTATCATATAGGATTCTACAAGGGAATGAGCCTTGTAATTATGGCATTTACATAGAAGCAAAACTTTCTTCTTCAACTTCTTACACTCAACTCTTCACTGAAGTTATTCTTCACTTCCTTGCATATGTAATTTTATTACCTTGGAAAACTATATTTAATCCTACTAGCTAGAAACAACTGATTGTTCATTTTATTGTACCTAATCTGATGATAGTTCTATAGGAATTTGTAATAAACCTAGCTAATTACAAACTAGATCCATTTAACTGGTTATGGCTAGTTTCTTTCTAAAAATATTTGCTATGATATATTTTTGTAAAATTTCTTATGAACTCTTGCCATTTTTCCTGTTCTACATTATTTTTGTGGATAATCTTGAGATAAGTCACTTAGCATGGATTGGGTGAGTTTTATTATTTATTATATGGATTCTGGAATATGTATATAGCTAGATCAATTTTTCAATTGTGTAGCTAAGATGTAATAAGCATTTGAAAAAATATCTCTAAATATACATGTTTAAAAGGAGATATAAAGAGATACCTATCTACAAGGAAAAGAAGCCAACATTTACATACCTTTGAATAAATTCAAAGAGCTAGGGCATGACAAAAAAATCATAGAGCAAGGGCACGACACAAGAAAAAAATTGCAAAGCAAGGGCACGACATGGTAACAAAATTGCAAAGCAAGGGCATGACACTAAAATCATAGAGCAAGGGCATGATACTGAAACACAAAGATCTCAAAAGGGTATGACAACCAAATCATAGAGAAAAATTGTAGAGCAAGGGCCATAGATATATCAAAAGAATGAAATGCACCAAGAACATACGCATAATCATGAGGCTCATTCCCTTGCAGAAGCCATAACCTAGTTAAATATATTAATATATCAACTGAGGTAATCAACAACTAGACCCATTTAATTGGTTATGGTTTCTTTCTTTCCAAAAATATCTACTATTATATTTGAAAAAAAATTTCTTGCAAACTCGATCCATTTTTCATGGTCTACATTATTTTTGTGTAGGATCTTGAGGTAAGTCACTTAGCATGGGTTGAGTGAGTTTTATTGTTTTATTATTTGGATTCTAGAATATGGATGTAGTTGGATCATATATGTAATAAGCAACTTGAAAAACATCTCTCTACATATATAAAGACATACATGTTTAAAAGGAAAAAAGAAAAATATTTACATATGTACCTCTTCTCACCCTTGAAGAAAATTGCAGATCAAGGGCATGTAGATCACAAGGGCATGACATGATAATGAAATTGTAGAGCAACGACATTACACACCCATGAAATTATAGAGCAAGGGCACAACACAATAATGAAATCACAAAGAAAGGGAATGAAAATGAAATATAGAGATCATGAGGGTACAACAACCAAATGCACCAATCACAAGATCCATGACAACGCTCATAGCTCTCCACCTCTTTCGTGTGTTGCTCTTCACCTCTTTCGTATAGAACTTTCCAAAATTAAAAAATGGAAAATGGTTTTCGTGTCTCATTTTTTTATTTTATGCTCACAATGGCATCATAATTACAATGTAGATGTTGGTATTGTAATGGTGTCGAGGATAATTGCAACAAGAAAACATGAAAATGACCACAAATTACACCACCATTACAAATTTCTATCACAATTTGACCCCATATGTTGTAGTGGGAAATATTAAAATAACTTAATTGATTACAATTTGATCAAGAAATGATGCAGGAGGATCTTGGGTGTAAGTGCAATCTTGCATCACCCAAACATATTTTATTTTTAGTCTTTTCTATTTTAATAAGAACTAGTAGACAGGGTGGTCACTATTTATGGAAATTTGCTATTTTTCATAAGAGTTCAAAATGTTTTCATTTTCTAAGGGAAGGTTCATTTTAGAGATATAAGCCTACTGTAAAAATCTCATTGCTCCAGCTTAAGTGTCAAAGAAGTTATTGCAGATTTTTGGTGGAAAAATTTGCAAAAAAATCTTCAAGCTCACCATTGGAGGCCTTAGATTGTCTAGATGAGGTTTGAAAACTTGATAGAAGGCCACTAGTATAGTATTGAGCCTATAGATCAAGAGCTAAAATTTTCAAAAAGTATTTATAATAGCCAATCATAGAAATGATTCATGAGTTATGGCCTTTTGAAGTTGGGCTACCCAAAATTTCTAAATTGTTAAAAATGTATTTGGCCAACCCTATATGTTGTATTAAGTTTGAGCATCTAGAACCTTCTCGGGCAGCATAAAACTACCTATTTAAGAAAGGCCCAAACATTTTCTAGAACAACTCTGGGTGATAGTTCGTAGCTTGTCTTACAAATTATTGTATTGAAGGTGCCCATGTGGGTTAACATATTGTACTTATGAAATCTATAATTCTACATTTGTGTTGCAAATAAGAAGTCCAAATTTTGTTCTCAAATTTGCTATTGTTTCTTTGTTTCTATTTTGAGTTTATGTTATTAAGGGGAGTATCCCTACATTAGGTGGTATTGGAGCTAGAGTTCTTGAGTGTGTGGATAGATCACGACTATGAGGCAATTTGCACAAGGACCATGGTTTGGGCTGAGTGTGTAGACAAATTGTTGATTGTGAGGCAGTTTGCACTAGGATTTTAATAGAAGCACAAAAATATCTCCACAAAGAGAGCATGGTGGAAGAGTTGTAGGTGTTACACCTGAGGGTTTCTGAGCCCTCCAAAGGAAAATGAAAACATTGGAAGAACACATGCAAAGAGGAATAAATCTTCCTATAAGAGATGAAAGTGAGGATGAGGATGAAGTAGAAGAAAATGTCGAAGCAGAGGCAATTCTAAATCTAGAGGAAGAGAGGATTTTTAGGGCCATCTCCAAGATTGGAAAAATACCTAAGTTTGAGGTGCCAGAGGAGCTGATCAATTGGATCAATGAACTAGAGGAGTACTTTGAGTATGAATATATTGATGATCCTAATAGGGTCAAGTTTGCAAAGCCAAAATTGAAGGAACATGTGAAGATCTAGTGGCAAGAGGTTCAGTTGGAGTGTAATAGAAAGGGAAATGAAAAAATCACCAGATGGGATCAGATGAAAGATAAACTAAAGTGACAGTTCATTCTTGTGGATTATAAGCTTGATCTATTGAAGAAGATGCATGGGTTGAAGCAAGTGGGAGAATCTATTTAAGAGCATACCAAAGAGTTCTACTAAGTTCTCTTTAGAATCAGCCATGCAGAAGCTAATAAGGAGAAAGTGGCTCATTATCTTAATGGGTTAAGGCCAAGAATTCTAGATGAGATGAGTCTAGTTTGAATGAACAATATTGAGGATGCATACTAGTTTTCCCTAACAGTCAAGTAGAAGTTGAGCAAGAAGTTTGACAATAAGAATAGTGGAAGAGGTCATGGTGGATGATCTTATGGTGGTCATGATGATGCTCAAAAAAATAAGGATGAGGCTGGAAGTAGTAGTCAGAACTAGAGGGGAAACAATTTCAATCATTTCAATGCTCAAAATAATATAGATCAGAGAGGAAGAGGCAAAGGACAGGGATCTAGAAGAGGAGGCTTCTATGGGAAATAATTTCACTGTGGATAAGAAGGGCATAAAGCATTTGAATGTACCCAATGCCAAGGAAGGATAGATCAAAGAATAGAAGACCAGGCTAGAGTTGCACATGTTGATGAAGATACCAGATTCTCACATTCTGAAGATGCTAAAAGAGAAGAAGTCCTTGTTAACCCAAGAGTCTTGCCGAGTGGTGAGAATGAACCTAAACAAAGAAGGAGCTTGTTTCGCACAAGGTGTAGATGTGAGGATAAGTGTTGTGATGTGATCAATGATGGTGGAAGTACTAAAAATTTTGTGTTAGAAATAATGGCCACCAAGTTGAAGTTGAAGAGGCAGAAATGACTACATCCATACCATATTGCTTGGGTGCAAGAACACCAGAAGGTCATGGTCAATGAGTAGTTCTTAGTGAAGTTCAAGATTGGAAGCTACCAAGATGAGGTACTATGTGATATCATACCTATGGACATATGTAATATGTTGTTGGGTAGGCTGTGGTAGTTTGACATGCATGTTGTACATGATGGGTGAGAAAATACCTACACTCTAACTAAGGATGGAGTGAGACATAAGTTGAAGTCATTGAAGGATAAAGAAGGAAAGGTATGTAGTGCTACCAGAATATGTTGTATTGATGGAAAAGAGTTTCTTAAAGGTATGAAACATGAGCATATGTGTTTCACTATAATTTCTAAAGATAGTAATGATGAAGAAGAGGAAGTACCTATAAAAGTTTCAAATATGTTGGGAGAGTTTTCTGATATTGTATTAGATAATGTACTTGATGGATTTCTTCCAGTGATGAAGATCAATCACCAAATGGATTTAGTTCTAGAAGCCAATTTTTTAAACAAGGAAGCACATAGAATGATACCAATAGAAAGTGAAGAGTTGAATAGGCAAGTTTATGTGTTGTTGAAGAAGGGGTTGATTTGAGAGAGTCTAAGTCCATGTGCTATACTAACAATATTAGCACCAAAGAAGAATGGAGAATGGAGGATGTGCATAGATTCTCACACTATCAACAAGATTACAATAAAGTATAGATTTCCATGGCCAAGGATGGATGATATTATGGATTGTCTAAGTGGGGCTAAGTATTTCATAAATATAGATCTGAAGAGTGGGTACCGTCATATTTGTATAAGAGAAGGTGATGAGTGGAAGATTGCTTTCAAGACAAGGAAAGGACTGTATGAGTGGTTAGTCATGCCTTTTGGGCTAACTAATGCACCAAGCACTTTCATGAGGCTCATGAATGAGGTATTGAAGGAGTTTCTAGGTAAGTTTGTCATTGTTTACCTAGATGATATATTGATCTTTAGTAAGACATTGGAGGAGCATTTGATTCATATTCACATGGTGTTTGATAAGTTGAGGGAAGACAAGTTGTTGATAAACCTGAAGAAGTGTAGTTTTGTAAAGAAAAATTTGGTGTATATGGGATTTGTAGTCTCAGGAGAAGGTTTGAAAATGAACCTAGAGAAAGTAAAAGCTATCCTTGAATGGCCTACTCCAAGGAGCGTGAAAGAGGTAAGATCTTTTCATAGATTGGCTATATTTTACAGAAAGTTTATAAGAAGTTTTTACAGTATTTGTGGAGCCTTGACTAAAACAATGAGAGGGGATAGGAAAGACTTTAAGTGGACTGTATGAGTAGATAAGAGTTTTAATCTGTTGAAATAGAAAGTTACTGAGTAGCCTATTTTAGCACTTCCTGATTTTAGCAAGGTGTTTCAAGTAGATTGTGTTGCTAGTGGTACTACAATAGGAGCTATTTTGAGTCAAGAAGGTAGACCTGTTGCTTATTTTAGTGAGAAGTTGAATGATGCAAAAAGAAAATATTCTGATTAGGAATTTTATGTTATAGTTCAAGCATTGAAGAAGTGGAGACATTATCTTCTTCCCAAGGATTTTTTTTTGTATAATAATCATCAAGCTTTGCATTATTTGAATAGTTAAGGAAAATTGAACCAAAGACATTTAAAGTGGGTTGAGTTCTTGTAGAGTTATATATATATTTTTGAAACACAGGAGTGGGAAGTCTAAGAAAGTTGTAGATGCTCTTAATAGAAGACAAATTTTGGTGACAAAAATACAAATAGAGCTTGTTGGGTTCAAGGAACTCAGTACCTTATATCTAGATGATCCTAATTTTGGTGAAGCATGGAAGGGTTGTACAAAACCTATTACACTTGATAGGACAAAGTGGTTCAATTTTATGATCAAAGATAGTATGTTGTTCAAAGGAAGCCAATTGTGCATTCCCAAAAGTTCAATGAAAGAGAACCTTATTAGGAAGAAGCATAGTGTGATGCAGAGCCACACCTTGGAAAACTTAGGAGGAATCAGTCACTCAACTGAGTTGCTTCAAGGGGCATCTACAACCTTCAGGATCACACACTAAAATCAGATTCAATAAACAAAACTTTAAAAATAAAAATCCCCACGCACTGAGATTAATTTTCTGCAAACATACCGAATTCGACTCAAAACTAAAACTTTTTAATCTTATGCAAACTATCAACTTTTTTCCAGTGAGAAGATAAGAAAAATCCGTTCAAAACTTAGACCATCGAAAACTTGCACAAAGAAAAAATGAAAAACATTCCATATCTCTCCAAATTTGATTTTCCTACTACATAGCCGACTGGCTCTTCTTTTAAAACTGACTTTCTTTTTCCTATTAAAGGATGTGAAACATTTTCTTCTTATTTTAGAAAAGAAGAACGTCTTCTATCCAAAAAAAGGATAAGAATCTGAAACATTTTTTCTACCAATAGTAGACAGTCATTTTCTAAGTCAGGAATATTCCAAAAACTGCCTACTACCTATTATTAGATTCTAAAAATCATAAACACTCCACCTACGAACTAAAAAAAAATTGTTCTAATTTAAGATCCACACACCTGGTCCTAGATGGCTATATCTGGAGAGCTTATCGAACTACTACTCTAGGTATGCCACCACATGTAGGATGTTATTACAAACTTCAAAAACTAAAAGCATTTAAAACATAACATTAAATTCCCTATTACATTTTCAACAATGTTGCCTCTTATAGCATTTCTCTTCTCTGCCATTGCAGCATACTCCCCTGTAGAATGAATCTCAAGTCCTCTTGAGATGATGTGTTGTAGAAATGAATCTCATTCTTCTTTCAAACTTTCCAATTTATTTGAACTAGGATGAGCATATCTACAAGGAAAACAAAAATAATATCCAACTTCTCCACCTTGTAGCTTTGATTCTTTAATGCTGTAGATGTCACAGAAAATTCTCCAGCATGATTCACTATACATGAAATTTGCATCCCTGCATAAACATTATTAGAAGAAAACATATCATCAGCATTAAGATTATTTGAGTTCTCTTTTTGAATATGAGCTTCCTTATACACCATGTAATGTGCATCATATCTATCTTCATCAATAGTAACCATAAACTTATTTGCTTCTTGACTATCAACCAGTTTCACATCTTGAATCTTAAGAATCGTATTTATCTCTTCTTCCTTTATTAAACATTTATCATCATCTTGATCTTCTGTAGTAATCTCACTTTCAAATATCTCTTTCTTATTACAACTTTGCTCAAGAACAATAATAGTATTGCACTCTTTCCTTTCTTCTTCAAGCCGAGTTTCCATACTACCGCCATGCCTTTTCCATTCTCCCACAATGGCTGCAAATTTTTCCCATAAATCAGATTCTTCTTCAGAACTTGCTGTTACACATTCCTTAGCTTCATCTTCATGCCATCCCTCTCGACATTTTTCTTCATTATGCATATTTAAGGCTTCATCAGTTGCCTCCAAAATCTTTTTCATAGGAGTAGCTTCCAACATTGTACTCTTCTCTATTTTCAAAGGACATGTTACTGTTCCAACCACAAATTGTTCACACTCAAATCCCATAGGACTTTCCTCTTTATTCTTCTCATCAACATTTACTTGCTACAATTTATCTTCTTTCTGCTCTTCAGGTTCTTTCCCTTCCAAAGGACAACTTACATCTATCATTGTTGAGATTTTTGTACCAACTTCACATACATCTACACTCTTTATGGCTACCTTCTCTGTAGTTTCATTTGCCTCTACCAAAACTTCTTTCACTTCCTCTTTCACTACATCATGCATTGGAAATGCTATCCTATCAATAAGATCTATACTTCTTGATTCCTTCCATGTTGTATCATCCTTCAATGGAAGTAAAACCATCTTCTTCCCATTCTTGTTGACGGTATATGTGTTCTCTCTACAATCATATATGGTTGACCTATCATATTGCCATGCTCTTCCCAAAATCAAGTGACAATCTTTTAAAGGCATAATATCACATTCAATGGTATCAAAATATGGTCCAATGTTAAAAGAACCATATGACTTTTCAAAGACATCAATCCACTTTTCATCTCCTAACCCATAAGCTCTGTAAGGTAAATCATGAGGTACTCTTGGAAGATTTAGTTTCTCAACCATTTCTACTGAGATTATATTTTCAAAGGAACCACTATCAACTACAACTTTGCATACCTTATTCTTGCACTTGCACTTTGTTCGGAATATAAAATGTCTTTGGCTATAGCTTTTTCTTTTTGCTTCTTCTTCTTCCGTTATGATGTAGAGCTACACTTTGGAAACCTTTCATGGATATACTCAACTCGAAGGGTTGCTTCAAAGGCTCAAACTCATCAATTTGGAAACCTTCACAAAGGCTCTGATACCAAAAATGATGCAGAGCCACACCTTGGAAAACTCAGGAGGAATCAGTCACTCAACTGAGTTGCTTCAAGGGGCATCTACAAACTTCAGGATCACACACTAAAATTAGATTCAATAAACAAAACTTTGAAAATAAAAATTCCCACACACTAAGATTAATTTTCTGCAAACATACTGAATTCGACCCAAAACTAAAACTTTTTAATCTTCTGCAAACTATCAACTTGTTTCCAGTGAGAAGATAAGAAAAATCTGTTCAAAACTCAGACCATCGAAAACTTGCACAAAGAAAAAATGAAAAACATTCCATATCTCTCCAAATTCGATTTCCCTGCTACATAGCCGACTGGCTCTCCTTTTAAAACTGACTTTCTTTTTCCTATTAAAGGATGTGAAACATTTTCTTCTTATTTTAGAAAAGAAGAATGTCTTCTATCCAAAAAAAGGATAAGAATTTGAAACATTTTTTCTACCAATATTAGACAGTCATTTTCTAAGTTAGGAATATTCCAAAAACTGCCTACTACCTATTATTGGATTCTAAAAATCATTAAACACTCCACCTATGAACTAAAAAAAAAACTATTCTAATTTAAGATCCACACACCTGGTCCTAGGTGGCTATATCTGGAGAGCTTATCGAACTACTACTCCAGGTATGCCACCACATGTAGGATGTTATTACAAACTTCAAAAACTAAAAGCATTTAAAATATAACATTAAATTCCCTATTACATTTTCAACAATGTTGCCTCTTATAGCATTTCTCTTCTTTGCCACTGCAGCATAGTGGAGGATTGGCTAGACATTTTGGCAAAGATAAAACTATAGCTTTCGTTGTTGAAAATTATTATTGGTGATAGTTATAGAAAGATGTGACGAAGTTTGTAAAAAGTGACTGAGTATGTCAGATAGCAAAATGAGTGAAGTAGAATATAGGGTTGTATTAGCCATTACCTATACCAAAGAAGTCCTTAGAGGATGTTAGCATGGATTTTGTTCTTGGATTACCAAGGACCTTGCATAGGCATGATTCTATTTTTGTGGTGGTTGATAGGTTTTCAAAGATGGCACATTTTATTCCTTGCAAGAAGACTAGTGATGATGTTCATATAGTAGAGTTATTTTTTTAGAGAAGTGATGAGATTACATGGTCTGCCAAAGAGTATAGTTTCAGATCAAGATACCAAATTTGTTGGGTATTTTTGGTGTATATTGTGGAAGAAGTTGAAGATAGATTTGATGTTCAATTCATCACATCATCCACAGACCGATGGATAGATAGAAGTTACGAATTGTAGTTTGGGAAACTTGTTGAGATGCTTGGTTGGAGATAAACCAAATGGATGGGATATGATTTTACCAAAGGAAAAATTTGCATATAATAATTTTGTCAATAGGAGTAATGATAAATCACCATTCCAGATTCTATATGGGAGTAGTCCTAGAAATGCTTCCGAATTGAGGCAGTTGGATAAAGGAGAGATAAGTAGTGCTGAAGTAGAAGATTTTGCTGAATATTTGAAGAACATCCATGAGGAGGTGAGGAAGCACATCAAAAAGATGAATACACAGTATAAGGCTAAGGAAGATGTGAAAAGGAGGTATAAGGAATTTTATATTGGTGATTATGTCATGGTTTATTTGAGAAAGGAGCATTTTCTAGTGGGTATATATAATAAGTTGAAGATGAAAAAGTTTGGCTCATGCAAGATAGTCAAAAGTCATGATTTTGGAAATGCTTATGAAGTGGAATTGCCTACTGAATTGAATATTTCACCAGTATTTAATATTTTAGATTTGATAGAATATTAAGAAGGAGGTGATGGAGATGAAGTTGCAAAAGCATAGTGGAGTATTCCAATAGCTAGTTTGGCTACAAAGGAGATTAGGAGATACTGGATAGTCATGTTGGCAAAAGTACCAGAAATAGAGCTTATGAGGAATATCTAGTGAAATGGAAAGGCAGACTAGTAGAGAATTCATCATGGCTAGCAAGGGAGGAGGTTAACCATCTTATATTTACTCTAAAAACCTAAGACATGATGGGGTCACTTCTCAAATTACCCTAGGTGTAAGGGCAATCTTGCATCATCCAAAAATAATTTATTTTCAATCTTTTCTATTTTAATAAGGACTAGTAGATAGGGTGGTTCCTATTTATGAGAACTTGCTATTTTTAGTAAATTTGTCATATGAGCTCAAAATGTTCTCATTTTCTATAGGAAGGCTCATTTTAGAGATATAAGCCTACCATAAAAATCTCATTCCTCCAACTTAAATATTAGAGAAGTTATTGTAGATTTTCAGTTAAAATTTTGCAGAAAAATATTTAGGCTCACCATTGGAGGTCTTAGAGTGCCCAATTGAGGTCCAAAAACTTAATGGAGGGGTGCTAACATTGTTTTGAGCCTATAGACTAGGAGCTGGCATTTTTGAAAAGTGGTTATAATAGCCAATCAGAGCAACGATTTGTGAATTATGGCCTTCTGAAGTTGTGCTACCCAAAATTTCTAAAATAATTGTCAAAAATGTATTTGGCTGACTTTATATGTTTTGTTAGGGTTTTTTGGCCCTAGGTATTAAGTTTGAGCATCTAGAACCTTACCAAGCGACGTAAAACTACCTATTTAAGAAAGGCTCAAACATTGTCTAGAACAACTCTAGGTGATAGTTCACAACTTATCTTACAATTCATTGTACTGAAGGTGCACATGTGGGTTAGAATATTGTACTTATGAATTCTATAATTTCGCATTTGCAATGCAAATAAGAAGTCCATATTTTGTTCTCACATTTTCTGTTGTTTCTTTGTTTCTGTTATGAGTTTATGGTATTAGGGGGAGCATCCCTACATTAAGAAAATGATTTCAATTGATTTGATAAAATATTGTAAGGCATTGATTTAGGCAATTGATACATTGATAAATGGGGGCCCATAGTCTAGGTGACCATTTTAGGGTGCACACACCCACCTTTCACATAAAATTATCTTTAGATCCTCATCCTAGCACACCTTATTGATCATCAGATAACCATTCCAAGAGTCATCCCAAAAGTTTTCTTTCCTTCCATCACCAATCCTCCAAGAAACATGATTAAAGATCACATGCCTACATAGGACAATAAAATTCCAAAAATTAAAACCCTTCATTGGATTACAAATTTTAAGAATTCTTTCCCTTTCTTTAGATTCCAAATATTTAGCTCTTAAAATTTTGATCCATAATTACTTTGGGTTCCTATAGACCTGCCACACTAACTTTGCACCTAAAGCTAAATTCATCAAATTCTAATGGCTTAACCCAACATGTCCACACTTCTTTGATTGGCATATTTTCTCCCAAATAAGCAAAGGGATCTTATCATTATCCCTTGCACCATTCCAAATTAATTTCCTCATTTTCTTCTCAACTATACTTATAACTAATTTTTGGATATTTAGACAAATCATTGAAAAAATAGGGACTACAGACACAACCAATCTTAACATCAAAATACACCCTGTTGAGGTTAACTATCTTCCCTTTGACCCTTCCATCTTTTTCACATATTTCTCCACCATCCCTTTGTACAAGTCAAGCCTATTTATTCATAGAAGAAAAGGAATCTTGAGATATCTATTTGGTAAAGCCCCACTTCTAATATTTAGAATCTTGCAAATCACTCTTTGTTTACAAAAGGAGGTTTCAAGAAGAACAAAAGTTCTAATTTATGCCAATTTATTTTTTTCCTATAACCTCTACCATAGAAATCTAGCATTTATTTCATGATTATAGCCTCCCTTTCAAAGGATTTTCCTACTAAAAAAATGTCATCTACAAACTGTAGATGAGATACAACATCCACCCCTTTTTCCACCTTCACACCTTTACATTTCCCATCCCATCTTCTTTTTCCAATCAATCTTCCCAAAACCTCTACCAAAATTATAAAGAGAAAAGGGGAAAGGGGGTCACTTGTCTTAAACCTTTTCCTAATTCAATAAAACCTTGAGGGATTCAATTTACCAAAACTAAGAAGGGAGCTTGAAATATAACTACTCACCCATTTAATCAATCTAGAATCAAAATCAAACTTCCCTAGTGCCTTTATCAATAATTCCATGTCAACCTCATTGTAATCCCACTTAATATCTAGTTTCACCATCATTTTATCGAGCTTCTTCAACCTTATGGAGTGAATCATATCATGAGCTATAATTAATCCCTCATAAATGGATCTTCTAGGAGAAAAATAATTCTACTCCAAAGAAATAAACCAACTAAGAAATCCTTTTAATCTATTAGCAATACATTTGGTAAAAACCTTATAAATGTATTATTCAGATCCTTCAACAGAAACCCTCCCTTTTTGGACTTTTCTACTACTTCCGACACCTCTTGTTCAAATAGATCATAGACAGATCTATAAAACCTAGTTGGAAACCCATTAGGGCATGGGATTTCATCCATCCCAAGCCCTTTCATCACTTGAAACACTTCTTCTATTGTAACTTCTACAAACAATGTCCTATTTTTTTTTGCAATAATAAGTTTTAGAATACAATTTGACGTTTGGCTCAAGTCCACAACTTTGCCTTGTTCTTTTATCCCTTTTCTTCAGATAAAGGAGAGAACTTCCTCATTTATCAACCTCACATCCCTTGGCAGCTCTCCCTCCATATTTTCAATTGAGAAGATCTTATCATGAGCATATCTTACTTTCACATAACTATGAACAAATTTTGTATTTATATCCCATCTTTGATAACCTTATCATTTGAATTTTTTAAAGGCTCTTCCTGATCTAATTTATTTTTTATAGATATTCTAAAAGGACTTATGATACCAAATTTTCAACTTCTCTTTCAAGAACAATAATTTTTTAAAGAAGCTTTATTTCCTTGAAAGGAAGGAGAATTAGTCCACCACTATTCAAAGAACTCCTTAAAACCATCCACCTGAAGCCACATTGCCTCAAATTTAAAGGGACATCTATCTGGAGATGAGTCCTCTTGAATTTGGAACCAATTGGGAAATGGTTAGAGCCATGAATTGGGATGATTTAATCTTCCACCATCCAATTAATGAATGCCCAATCCCTAGCCACCAAGAATCTATCCAACTTTTGTGCAATATTTACAAACCCTACTCTTCTGTTTGTCCAAGTAAATTCCCCCTTTTTGAAAGGAATATCAACTAACCTCTTCCCCATAAGTAAATTTATAAAATCCTCTTGACTAATAGATATCTACCCTCTAACACCTCTCTTCTCCACTAAATAGAGAATAACATTGAAATCACCACCTAACACAACCATTTCATCAATGAGTAAAAAAAAAAATCCTCTCAACATCTTCCATAACATCTTTTTTTCTATGCTTTAGGTCAGTCCATAAAAAATGATAAACTTAAATTTTGTTCCTAGTTTTTTTGAATTTACCTTCAACCATTGCCAATTGAAATCTTGTTGTCTCGCAATCATCAAAATTGACCTAGCCTTCCATAAGATCGCTAAGCCTCTTGAGGCTCCCAAAGCCCCCATCCATTCACTATTCCATCTCCAAAACCTTTTCTTCACTCTCTCGACATCTTCCATTTTAATCTTAGTTTCTTAAAACAACACTACATATGGTTTCACTTGATCAAGACCTCTATTCATCAAGTGACTCTTGTTAGGGGCATTGCAACCCTTGGCATTCCATGAAAGGAGCTTCTTCTCTGTTGGGAAGATGCATTACCACTTCCTAATTACAACTTTCTTTGTCTTTTCACACTACCTGCTATCTAGGTCAAAGAATTTAGAGTTCTTATTCCTCTCTTTTGACTCTCCTCTACCTTAATCTTTTTATTTTTCTCTTCTATATAAGATAGTGTTCTTTTTTCACAAAGCAAAATATTATCTAAGATTCATAAAAACCCATCCACTAGCCCTTCTATCACCTCCTCCTCAGAATTAAAATCATTAGAATCCTCCCCATAGCATTTGATTTTATTATAAGGGCCATCTAATTTTTTTATAAGTAAGATTTCAATATCCTTCATTCTACCCTCCTCCAATCTAACACTATTATCCTTTTGCATCATATTTCTACTAGGATTTGATAGATCCAAAACAATATACAAATAAACAATTAAATGCAAAAATAAAAGAAGAAAACCATAAGAACACAGATAACACATAGATTTAACATGGTTCACCCAAAATCTAGGCTATATCCACCTACACAGCTATGCAATTTTTCTTATTATCTAGTGATTATAGTATAAGCCCTTAAAACTCAATACCCTGCAAGAACAACCTATCTCATTATAAATCGCATTACAACAATTTGTAACCCCAAGCTATCTTATATGATATATTCCTACTTTAGGGTTACAATATGCGTATCTAAATAAGATGCAATAAAATAGGGATACAATATACCCCAAATAATTATGAAGTATGTACAATACTTCTCTGATTAGTCCCCACAAACTAACAATCTCCCACTTGGGGATTGATTAGAGTCCACCCTAGACAATAATCTCCCACTTGGAGATTGATCCTGTAGCAATATTGCTACCACATGGGGCTCCCACTGGATAAAATCCTTTAATGTGTATTAATTCCATGATCATTAGTCCAATAGAGGCTGAGCAAGAAACCAAATTCTCCTTGTTGATCTAAGAATGATTTTAACTAGTGAGTTTCTATACACTTAAGTCATTTACTTAGTTCATGCCGAACAAGTAACATATGCTGAGCACAACATATAAGATTAGAGCATGTTTAGTAAATAGTGAATACTGAGTCACTCATATGACAAGTCACTCAAGTGCCAAGCAGATAGTATGTGCTAAGTGATTTAGGAGTTGAGAAAGTAATGCATGTTGAGACATTCAAATACTGAGTGAAAGCATTACAGTCATAGTGTGTACCGAGCACTAGCAACTTTAGATGTCGAGTAACACAGTTTTTTCATTGTTATTTTTATTGGTACAAACCACTATGTAAATTTTTTTTGAGCCAACTTAAAGATTGAATTATGATATTTTCGTGGTAAGGATGAATCTTAAGTTGGAATCCCTATGTATTACATGCACCCAATTAGGTAAATGGAAGGTTTAAGTGGCAATATGGATGAATCATAGCCATTGATTCATACCTAACCTTAAGTCACCTAGGTCTTCTTAAGGAGGAAAAACACTAAATTCTTTATGAGCATGAAAGAAAATGAATGAATGATCAAGGAGAGTTTTTCATGCACAAACTAGGACATTCACTATGACGAAGGTATTGTGATATGAATTGCATTATAGAGTCAATCAAAGGAGAATAAAGGAAGAAAATAGTGAATAATAGAGAGTCATATAATCAAGAAGGATCAAGTACATAGTAGGATAGAGGTGATCTATCATCAACCATTAGAGTGCTAACTGTAGGATTAATGTAAGACATTCTAATAGGTGAATCAATCAAATCTCTTAACAGAGTAGTCCTAATAGGTTGTATTGAAATCCTCTAACAAGGAGAGACCTTATAGTCTTTGTAAGCCTTTAATAGGACAAACCTTTCATAGGGTAGGTCATGGTTCATGATCAAATATTGTTACCTTCATTGGATACACTTTATTACTCCAATAGTAAAGATTTGTGGGTGTCATCCCCACCCCTATTTTACCTTCTCACTTTAGGGATTCTAGGTAATTATATCTGGTGTCATATATATATGTGTGAATGCTTACTTCTTTACATGCTTTAGATATATATGATTTGCATGGTATTTTAGTTTACTTAGTGAATGTATGAGATGGATGTGTGGTGAATATTTTATGGGACAAAGTTTAAAGAATTGATTCACCCCCCCTAGAAGTTTACCTCTCCTATTGTAATTCCAACAATTAGTATCAGAGATTTGTTCTCTAGAAAGTAAAGCTTTGCAGATTTGAGGAGAGATCTTGGAAATGAAAGTTTACATGTTGGGAATGATTATTGAGAACAAGGAGATTGAAATACATCTCATTCTACATCTATTGAATGAAGCAAGAGAAGATCTAAAGAAATCATTAAGGAGAAGGAAGGAAATTTCTATTAAGGAGAATGACACAAAATACCAAGAGATGGACACTAGTAAGCTATTTGAAAATGGAGTGTCCAATGAATCTGGTGTAGTAGTTGTAGATCTAATAGAACAGAACATAACCCTAGCTAAAGAGATTAAAAATCTTAAAATAGAACAAGAATCACAAGCCGTATGGCTATGTGAGGTGATCAAATAGAAAAAGAAAGCTATGGAAGACATAGTCATGATTCAAGATGACAAGAGATTTTTGACTAGTAGACTAGAGGAGAAATTATCAGAGGTAATTAGTATTACCAACATGCAATTGGAAACTTTGGATCAGATGATGAATGCAAACCATGAGCTGAATGCCAAGGACATTGAGATAACAACACTAAAGTTGTAGAATGAATAGTTTAGTAATGGCCTAAAAAGGGAAAAGGAGTTTCCTAAAAGTTTCAACAAACCAAATGAAGCTATCAAGTACTTTGAACAATTTATGAGCTCTACTAGATCTAACAATGATACATTTGGATTGGGATACACAAGTACTAAAGAAGGAGGATCATCTAAAAGTGATGAAGAAAGAAATAACAAAGGTATGAACACAAAACCTATTTGCCATAATTGTGGTAGGAAAGGACGTACTACTAATGTGTGTAGGTGGAAGACTAAAAATTAGACTATTAAGTAGAACAACATGGGTCACTACCACAAGTGCAACAAACAAGGTCATCACACACATGAATATAGAGCCAAGACCATGCACACTCAAAGATTTGAAGTATATTGTTATAACTTTTAGAAGTATGGACAGAGAGCTTTTGAGTGCAAATCTAAACCCATGTGGTCATCAAAAAAGTAGACAAAGGTAAAGTACAATGGCAACTCTTATAAATGGGATTATAACACAAGGTATAGTTGTCACTACTGTCAAGAGTATGGACATGTTCCTATAAATTGTATTAGGAGACACTTCATGAGTGACTACAAAAGGTGGTTGAGTTAAACCACATGTTTTAGCTATTTGAAGATTGGTCAGATTAGCTGATATTGTCCAACAAGGTCAAAGGCACCAAGTTGTGAGTTGAAAAAAGGAAAAGGCAAGGCAGATATTGAAAATGTAAGAGATGAGATGAACAAGACATGGGAGAGAAAGGAGTAATGTAGTGCATCAAGTGCAGATGGGATCACTTCACCCAATGGGTCAAGTGATCACACTTCATCAAATTAAGCAATCAAGAGGCATGTGGGAATAATATTCAATAGAGATATCGTACATCATTTCCTAGGATTTAGTTATGAAAAGATTACATGTGCATGAATAGAGATGCAAAGTGGTATTATAAAACAAGAAAAATATTTAAAGTTTTATTGGCTTTTTCATGTTACTACTAAGCATGAAAAGTTTCCTATGGTTTTTGAGTGAAATGCTAGTTGATGTTGAGCTCTTGATGGTTGTTGAGAGAATGGAAAGACATGTTGGTGCTGAGTGAGCTAGAAATTAGTTGATGTCGAGCTTACAACTGTGTAAGCACTTAGCATTAATTGCAATGTTTTAATGGATATTTGATCAATTTATGCTCATTTAACATCATTCAAATTCAAGGAAAGAAAGAAAAGAGATAAAGGCAATATAGAGAATACTGTCTAAAGCATTTATAGAAGATTTGTATGAGCATACAACAGCATTTCATTAGGATTTGTAAGGTATTCATCATATGTTGAGTTACACAGTTTCAATTTTGCAAACCCCATTTGATGTGATGGTGTCTAGTTATTTCAAAGTGAAAGGTGTAGAGGGAAAATATATTTTAAATGTTTAGTTGATTAGTAATGAGATTAAACAACATATTTTTAAGGATATTCCAAACATAGCATATAAACAGGATCCCTTCGGTGTGTTGTCTATGATACCACCACAAGTTTTAATATTCAAGATATCATAGATTATTATAATTGTAACATTGGTAGTATAGGTGACATGGAAATTAGAGAAGGATATGAAAGAATTTGTGAAAATGAAGTTTTGAAGGAAAAATACAACATTATTGAGAAGAAAGGCTTAACTTGTGCCCTACATTATTTGAATGTTCTCAAAACTGAATGGATAAGGATTGTCTTGAATAGAATACATGATAGCTTAGTATGGTTAGTTAATGGGCTAGTTAGAATCATAAAGAAAATTATTCATAGGGTAATATGATATCCAACCCTAGATCGGCCAAAGACTATGAGAAGTGAGTCAAAGGAAGTCATTGAAAAGAACATAGGGGTTGAGTGGAACAAAAGGGCAATGAAAAATGATATAATCATAGATCCCCTAATAGCTTTTGCAAAGAGGGTAATTGCACATAAGTTTTATCAATCAAGTATCTTAAACAATGTACCTTGCATTGTAGTGGACATGGGATATAACATTGTAAGGAAAGATCATACTTATGATCCTACCAAGCTACAATTACAATAATTGATTGAAAACCTAAGAGCAATAAGGAAAACAAAGAGTGCTCAATGAAAATTTGGATCTTTTTGGTATGTATTTTCTTCTATGTGTAGAATACATTTCCTACTTTTGGTAAGGTTGCATGGAAGAAAAATAGATCAATTGTAGTACATATAGGATAGTTCATTGAATAATTAGGAAATAACTTTGAGTTAGTAATGTTTAGTTATTTTGAAGAGATTAAGGATTCTAGTTTCTCCAGTGGAGAAACATTATGATGATGTTTGCTTCCTGGTTGACACTAATGATATATATATACAAGTAGCAATTCCTAGGGTGAGATGGTTAAGGCCATTAGGATATGAGATAAATGTTGATGAAGCCTCTATAGCAATCACATTATTACTTGCGAAAGAAGTGGACAAAGAAGCCACAACTTTTGGTAACTATGAATTGGCCAAATCAAAAATCACTATAGAGTTGAAGATTGCCTCTATAATCAAGAAAAATAACAAATTGGTGAAGAAACTAAAAGAAAATTTTTGTGCAGGATCCGAGGAAGAGGAAGAAGAAGAAGAAGAGGACACACAGGCTCAAGCACCACTGGCTCTAACACAAGGTCAAGGAGAGGATCAGTAGGAAGAAATTGCTGAAGGTGTTGAGGGAGAAAAAGTTGAGGAAGCACCTACTCCTACTGACAAGAAGAAAAGGAAGGAAGAGACACCTCTAGTGACAAAACCAAAGAAGGTTTCAAAACCAAGTAAGCCCAAACCAACAACACCTATCACAAGGGCTAGTACAAGAGTCACTACACAAAAGGCTAAAGAGGTAGCCAAGCTTAAAGAACAAGAAGGTGGACCACATAAAAGATTGAGAAGAATGTATGTTTCTTAGGTTGGATCTAATGAGGTGAAGACTAAATTTGATGATAATAGCCAATTGTAAGTGGTGAGTCATAGTCCCTCCTTAGACTTAGATAACCTATGTGAGATAATTAGAAAAAATGGTGATTTTTCAGGTTTCTCTCACATAGAATTTGACAATCTTGGAAAGATTGAAAAGAATAAAGCAGAAGAGGAAATATATACCATGATAAATTATTTTAAGAAGGCTCCTCTAGAAATTACCAACTCCATACTTAAGAGTCTATATGATAGAGTTGAGTAGAAATGGCACTATTGTTTGGATATGGAGAAGCAAATTAGGGAGATAGCCCTCGCTCAAGTTATGCAAGAACTTAGAAAAACACAAATGTCTAAAGCCATAAAGAAACATGCCATGAGATTTGTACCTAAATATTGGGCATTTAGCATATTACAAAACAACATAGAGGATGTTGTATAAAAGTCCAAAGAAATGTAGAAGATTACATATGGATTAGCCACAACCAAAGAAGGTGAACAAGAATCTACTAAGATAAAAGATGATGAGGGAGATGAAAATGAAGAAGACACAATTAAGGGAGTCATTGATATGGATATTGATAATCAAGAAACAACTAAAGAAGAGTAGCAACCATATTAGAGTGTATAAGATATACAAATGCCAAGTATTAGTCCTCCACAAGAAATAAGAACAAGTATTAAAACTATTATAGTAAAGGATTTTTCTAATATTACTACTTAGAACATCAATCCCTTAATAGAGGAAGATCTAAAAAAAGATACTTGACCAATCCACACTACAAGCCAAATTATGTGACAACCCTATATTGGTAAGTGTTGATGAAATTCAAAAGTCAGAATCTATGGCTGCAAGGTAGGAAGTGAAACCACAAGAAATAATTAAAATTACTCCTCAAGTCACAAGTGTATAACCTTCACAACCATTAATTGTATATCAAAGGAAGGAGATCATAGGATGCACTATCAGTACACCCATGGATAACATTCCAATCTAAATAAATGTTAAAGAACTTGAAAAAGATAAGGATGAGATAGATGGAGAAGTTAAGATGAAAACACTAGTCAATGATGGGATTGCAAGTCAAATAGGTCAGGTGGATGTACCTGCACCTCAAACACAAGTACAAGGTGCAATTGAACTCAAAGAGGTAGAAAAGGATAAGCCTGAAGAGATAGATTTAACATCCAAGCTGAAGGAGCTAGAAGCAATACAAGCACTGGTAACATTACTAGAATCATGAACTCCTTCTAGTAAAACTTTTTAGAGGCCGAGCATAGATGCAACACCTTTGTAATTCTCAGTGCCAAGTCCTACCTCATCAAAGGAATAAGAGTAATAAATTATGGAGATGTTACCCTAGATGAAGAATTTGTCTTGCCAAAGTTTGATTATGCAACAATAACAATTGAGAAGATTGGTATAGTTCAAGAGGCCCTAGCAAGAAAGAATCACGAAGAACTACTTAGAAGGGAGCATAGGTAGAAGAAAGCTTTGATTGAGATCAAAGAAATTTTCTTAGATGTATTCAGTTTGGCTACTCTAGATGAAATATAGCCAATTATTAAACAATCGACCAAAATAGTGGAAAAATTAAGTAATATAGACCTAGATACTAATGTGAAATTGTTAGAATGTTCTAAGAAGAAGTCTCACACTAAAATGAATGAGAAGGTATTTAGTAAAATTTGACTTACACAAGTTGCATTGGAAACTAAGATAGATAGTGTGAAGAAGGTACTAGAGAACATTTTCTCTATGTACACCAAATCATATAATCCTAGTTTCTTCATATAGGAGATAAGGAATTACATTTTAAGCTTGGAAATTCAAATGCAGTCAGCTGGAGCTAATTGCCCATGACTC
The DNA here is from genome assembly GCA_028749045.1 of Cupressus sempervirens. NCBI lineage: Eukaryota > Viridiplantae > Streptophyta > Pinopsida > Cupressales > Cupressaceae > Cupressus > Cupressus sempervirens. Next base: position 207,960,815 of record CM053790.1, on the reverse strand, counting down.
TAGCTCAAAGTGAGTAACACTTTAGGACCTTGTTGTAGACCCAAAGTCAATTAGTAACACTACAAGTAGATGAAGCCAACATAAGGGTTAAATTGATAAGAATTCATTCTACATTGAATCCTCATATGGAGATTCTACATAAGGAGCTAGGCTATGCAAAAAAACTTATGAAGAAAGACCCAACTCTTTCTACATTAGATGGCTTAGTACACCTTGCTGCCAAGCTGGCCATTCAAATTAAATCTTTGGAGGTAGCATGTGATAATTGGGATGCAACTCTTAAAATAATACTTGATGCCCATAAATCCTTTTTGGAAAAATAAACTATTAGTGTATAACCCATTAACATTAGTGTCAAAAAGGGGGAGTAAGAGCTAGGGGGAGCACAAAGGGGGAGTAAATAGAAGAGCATTAAAAAATAGGGAAAAGCAAGAGTAGAAAGAAGAAAATAGTGAAAGAGTATCAGTTGAGGAAAACCTACTTAGTAGGATTAAAATTTTAATATAGAATATAATACTGAACATGTTAAACAACTTAGGGGGAGTTATAATATTTTGAGGTATAAGTCATGTTGCAAAATTTTGATATTTTGAGATTTTGTATAGAAGCCGAGTAAGAGTTTATGTTGTGCTCATAAGAATAAGAAAACTAATGTATGGTCAAGTGTTTTTGACACTCATGTCAAAGAGGGAGATTATTTATCTTAGAATGGTTTTGACTAGTGAGTGTCTATACACTTGCATCATTTACTTAGTTCATGCTGAATAAGTAACATATACTGAGCACAATAAATAAGATTAGAGCATGCCGAGTAAACAATGAGTGCTGAATCACTCAAATGCCTAGTCACTCAAGTGCCAAGAAGACAATATGTGTTGAGTGATTGAGGAGCCAAGCAAGTAGTGCATGCCGAGTCATTCAGATGTTGAGTGATAACATTAAAGTCACAGTATGTGCTAAGCGCCAGAGACTTCAAATGCCGAGTAATACAGTTTTGTCATAGTTGTTTGTATTGGCACAAAACACTATGTAAACCATTTTTGAGCTGACTTAAAGATTGAATTATGATATTTTGGTGATAAGGATGAATCTTAAGTTGGAATCCCTACGTATTAAATGCACACAATGGGTATGTGCAAGATCATGGTCAACCAAACTATGCTCTTAAGTGGCAATAAAAAATCAAAAAATTAGGGTCATGTTAACTTGACGTGCAATTTTCTACTTTTTATTAACTTTATATCAAAAAGTTGAGAGAAAAGAATCTCTAGAAAATCGAATCTAGTTTCTAAACTACTAGGACTTATCTCAAAAAAATAAAAATTGATTGGTCAAGATTTTGAATTTTAATGCAATATTACAAAAAATTTAGAACAAAAATAAGAAGTAGACATATGTTTGACCACCTTAATCAAAATTAAATGATAATATTTTTTAATAATATTCTAGATATAAGTAGTAGACTCATGCCTAGATGTGACACATATTTTTGGGTATATTTATTCTAAATAAATAATAAATAATTAATTTTTGACTTTAGTATTTTTTGAATAAAAAAAATCTCATGTCTGACCACCTTGACTAATTCAAAACTTTGCAATATTCACTTTTTAATTTTTTTCCTTATAGTAGAAGAAACATATAATGTGATGCATCTTTTGGATTTAAAAAATGTTGTACCATTAGAAAGTTATAGTTATTTTTCAAGTAGTGTATCAATGAGCACTATATATGTAACTTCATTAGAAAATAAGTAATAATTACTTACTAAATTCATAATTTGACAATCCTTACATTTATGGAAAGATAAGAAAATTTTTAAGAAACCCTTTTCATTTCATCAAATTTTGGTGAAAAAAAGTCATCAACTACATGTTTGAAGTAAAAATCACATAAAAATAGGCCAAAAGCACATTTTTAGGATGTTTTTAAAGTTGACCATATAGGTTTGGTATCAAAAGATATAGTAGACCTTATAAAGATATTAATTATTTTCATTCAGTATCAAGGTGGGTGGAAAGAAATATGGAATAGATTTTGAAATGGATTGAGATATTTCAAAACTACAGATTTTTCAGATTGCCACTTTTTGGCACATCATGATCCTACACATACCCAATCAGGTAAAGGGGAGGTTTAAGTGACAATATGGGTGAATAAATCCATTGATTCATATCAAGCCCTAAGTCACCTAGGTCTTCTTAAGGAGGACAAACCCTAAATTTTATAAGAGCATGAAAGGGAATGAATGAATGATCAAGCATAGTTTTGCATGCACAAACTAGGACATTCATGGTGACCAAGGTGTTATGATCTAAATTGCATTGTAGAATCAATTAAAGGAGAATAGAGGAAGGAAATAGTGAACAAAAATGAGTCATCTAATCAAGAAGGATCAAGTACACAATAGGATAGAGGTTATCTATCATCAAGCATAAGAGTGTTGCCTGCATGATCAATGCTAAGACATTCTTATAGGTGAACTATTTAAATCTCTTAACAGAGTAGTCCTAATAGGTTATATAGAAATCCTTTAGCAAGCTGAGACCTAATAGTCTTTGTAATCATTTAATAGAGTATACCTTTATTGCAACCTTAATTGGATACACTTTATTGTTGTAGTAGTGAAGATTTATGGGTGTCATCCCCACCCTGGTTTTACCTTCTCATTGGAGGGTTTTTTGTGTAATCATATCTGGTGTCATATATGTGTGAATTATATTGTGTTTACATGCTTTACATATATATGGTTTACATGGTATTTCAATTCACTTAGTCAATGTATGAGATGAATGTGTGGTCAATATTTTATGGGGAAAAGTTTAAAGCATTGATTCACCCCACCTTAGATGTTTACATTTCCTATTATAATTCCAACACTCCTTGGGAAATGCCTTCATAAAACTATCTATAAGATTATTACTTGTGTGAATTTTTTAAGCCATAATTGTCCATCCTCCAAAATAGAACATATAAAATGGTACCTGAGTTGTATGTGCTTTTTCCTTGAATGAAAACTAGAATTCTTTGCAAGATGAATAACACTGTGGCTATCACTATAAAATGGGTGATCTTCTTGCTTCTAATCCAATTCCTCCAAATTTTTTTATAACAAAATCATGTTGTTGCTAGCTTCCATAGCAATTACATACTTAGCTTCAATACTTGAAAGTGCTTTAACCTTCTGTAATCTAGAAATTGAACTAACTGCTGTTACCCCTACAGTAAAAACATACCCTATAGTACTAATCTTGTTATCAACATCTCCTACCAGATCAAAGTCCAAAAATCCAATTAGAGAAGAAGTGTATACTATGAAAAATAATGTCGTTGTAGTAGTACCTCTCAAATATCAAAGTATCCATTTGACAACACTCCAATGTTCCATACTCGGATTACTTATATACCTGTTGACAACTCCTACTGCATGAGAAATGTCTAGTCATGTGCATGCCTTTGCATACATTAGACTGCCAAGTGCTAATAAAGATGGGATGTTAGACATTTTATCTACCTCTTCCTATGCCTTTGGGCACATTTCCTAGTCAATCTAAAATGACTAGCCAAAGGTGTACTAACTGCTTGTGCATCCTACATATTTAATGTTTTCAACACCTTCTTTATATACTCACTTTGGGACAAATTCAAGGTTCTTTTTTCTTGTCTTGTGTGATCCTCATACTAAGGATTTGCTTAGAAGTACCCAAATCCTTCATAGAAAATGACCTTGCTAATTTTTATTTAAGCTTATTTATCTATTGCATATTAGACCTAGCAACAAGCATGTCATTAACATAAAGTAACATAATAATGTAACTCCTATTATCCAATCTCTTAAAATATACATAGTGAGTAGAATGACATCTATGGTAACTTGTCCAGTCATGAAACTATTAAATTTTAAATACTATTACTGAGGTGCCTGCTTTAGGCCATATAAACTCTTCCTTAACCTGCACACCAAATTCTCCTTACCCTTGACTTCATATCCCTCTAGTTGCTGCATGTAAATTTCCTTCTCTAAATATCCATGGAGAAAGGTTGTTTTCACATCTAGCTATTCAAGATGCAAGTCATCTACAACAAGAAGACTTAGTATAGTTCTAATTGAAGTGACTTTTATAATAGGGGACAATATTTCATTAAAATCTATACCCCTTTTCTATGCAAAACCTTTCACCACAAGTCTAGCCTTATACCTTTTCTTTCCTCCATCTTCCTCCTTTAGCCTATAAACCCATTTGTTAGGCAAGGCTCTTTTTCCTTCTAGTAAAGGGACTAAGTCCTAAGTCTTATTTTTTAACAAGGAGTCCATCTCCTCTTTCATGCCTAGTTTCAACTATTGTCTGGCATCTAACTTTATTTCCTCTTTATACTACTCTGGTTCACCATAATTAGTCAGTAAAATAGAGTATAAAAAAGGAGAAATTTTTTTAGGAGGTCAACTCAATCGATTAGAATGTCTAACACTTATAGGAGTTTTTGGGATAACCTGTTGTTGCTGAGCATCAGATAACAGTGGCATTTCTTTTTCAGGAGTCTCATCCAAAACCAAGTAGTCTTCTTTGACCTATTCATGCTTCTTTTCCTACAACTATTCCTTATACAAGACCTTCTCATTGAATATAACATCTCTACTTCTAATTATTTTCAGATTTTGAAAATCCCATAACCAATAACCATAGTCATCTATTCCATATGTAATGAAGGTACTTTTATGAGATTTAACATCAAGCTTGGCTCTATTTTATATATCAGCATGGACAAAAACTTCATAACCAAAAGTTTTCAGAAATGAATAATTTATATTTTTACTAGTCAATGCTTCCTCTGGAATAAAACCATCCAAAGGAGTTGAAGGTCCTCTATTTATCAAATAGAGAGTGGTGTTTACATCACTTGCACAAAAATGAAGTGGCAACCCAACATCCAATCTCATGCTCCTTGCACATTCCATGATTGTCCTATTCATCCTCTCAGACACATCATTTTCTTGTGGAGTTCTTGGAACAATCTTCTACCTTTTGATTCCATTAACAAAACAATAATCTTCAAAGGACTTGCTGCAATACTCACTCCATTATCTAATCTAAGACACTTTAGCTTCTTTCCTATGTCATTTTCAACCAAAGCTTTCTATTTCTTGAATGTTTCAAAGACATCAAATTTTTTCTTTAGAAAAGACACCCATGTCTTCCTAGTGGAGTCATCAATGAAAATAACATAGTAACAAGAGCCACCAAGAGATGATACCTGAGCTAGTCCCACACATCTGAGTGCACTAGCTCCAACTTCTCACTCTTCTTCTCTTTTCCAACTTTGAAAAATTCAACTCTTCTCTATTTACCATAAACACAATTTTCACATAAATCTAAATAAATATTTTTTAACCATGGCATCAAATTCTTAGAGTGAAGGATTTTCATCCCTTTCTCACTCATGTACCCAAGCCTATGGTGCCAAACAACTAAACCTATTCTTGCAACATTTATAGTAGCTTTCCCTACATTATCAATATCAGCATCGACTAAAGTGGAATAAGTGTTCCCAGTACACAAGTACAATGTGCCCACCTTTGCATCTTTAGCTACTACTAATGAACCTTTAGTTACTTTCTAGACATTATTTATAAAAATGACTACGCAGTCTTCACTACCCAGTTGTCTTGTAGAAATTAAATTTCTTCTTAAATTAGTGACATGCCTTACCTCTTGTAGCATATAATCATTTCTATTTGGAAACTTGATCTTTATTTTTCCTTTTCCAACAATAGGATAGGGCTTATCATCACCCAAAAATACCTGTCCAAAATCACCTCGAACATAATCTTGAAAAAAATTTCGTATGGGGTGTAGCATGGAATGAGGCCCTAGAATCTATTAACTAGGAATCATTACCATTATCCAAACATAAGATTAAAACATCATGTGAATCATTACTTGCAACATTAGCTTCCTTATTATCATATTCATTTTTGTCTCCTTATTTTTTTTTCGAGACCAACAGTCTTTCTTCAGGTGACCAGGTTTTCCATAGTACCAACAATCTTTCTTTTCTCTAGACTAAGAATGTCCTTTCTTTGACTTCCCTCATGAATTGTCATGTGAAGGGCCTTTTCCTCTTGGATTTTTTCTTCCTCTATTCTCCACATTCAATATGGAACCAAATGAGGTTGAAGTTTCACTTGTTCTTTTCCATTGCATTTTTTTTCTTAGAATAACACCAACAACTTCATGAAATTTAAAAGTATTTGAACTAGAGGTAGAGTTATTTACAACCATAAACAAGCTATTCTAGCTTTCTGGAAAAGAACATAAAATTAAGAGAGCCCTAACCTCTTTGTCGAATCAAATTTATATGGATGAAAATTGACTGATGAATATGTTAAACTCATTTAAATGACTCTCTATAGATCCTCCCTACACATTTTCATATTAAATAAATGCTTCATAAGAAATACCTTATTTGAAGCTAACGGTTTCTTGTATAACTTAGCCAATGCCTCCATCAACTATACGATCATTTTTGCCTTTGATATATTTTCTGTTACAGACAACACACGGCAAAATCTAATAGATCCCAGTGCCTTCCTATCCAAGATCTCCCAATATTCATCTATGATCATTCCTTGTCTCTTAGCTTTCCCTTCTACCATAGATCCTTCTAATATAGAGAATATTCCATCTTCATTTTCCATAACTGAAAATTTTTACCATTGAATTTTTTAATCTTGAATTTAGAATCCTCCATTACTCCCATTCAAATCTGAAAGTCATGTTAATCTACAATAAGAAACCTCACTTTGATACCAATTGTTAGGATTTGATAGATCCAAAACAATATAAAGATAAATAGTTAAAAGTAAAAACAAAAGAAGAAAACCATAAGAGCATAGATAACACACAGATTTAGCATGGTTCACCCAAAACCTAGGCTACGTCCACCTACACAACCGTCCAACTTTTCTTATTATCTAGCGATTACAATATAAACCCTTATAGCTTAATACCATTGCAAGAATAACCTATCTCATTATACATCACATTACCATAATTCCCAACCCTACGCTATCTTATATTTAATATATTCCTGCTTTAGGGTTACAATATGCCTATCTAAATAAGGTGCTGTAAAATAGGAGTAGAATTTTTTTTACCCCAAAGAATTATGAAGTATGTACAATACTTCTTTGATAAGTCACCACAAACTAACAATTTCCATCAAACTCTTCTGAGTAGTACTATTAGTCCTTACCAAGCTTCACTATTTTGTTCATCAAGTTCACTTCCCAATCTTGAGTTGATTCCTTATCTTGACCCTTGTGAGGAGTGCCTAAGTCTATTGTTTTGTTACTTACATTATCCCCTTCTTGAATTTCCAATATATCCTGATCCTCCAACCCACTACCCATATTGGAACCATTTTCACCTATCTCCAAATTTCTTTCTTTCCATAAAAACTCCTAGGCCCCTTCTTGAGATTGTGAGTCTTTAGGCTCTCCCCTATCTCTTACAATTTCAAACACCCATTCTCTCCAACTCTTATCCTACTTATGGTTTTTCTTCACTCTCAAGACCATTTTATATTCCCATTCAATAGTTAGAGCTAAATATCCGTAAAATTCCTTCTCATATTGCATATTGGAGTTATCTGATAATATCGTTTCTCATTTAAGAAGATTTTCTTTTGCCTTCTCCTTTAGTCTACCTTTGAGACCACATCCCTTGATTCATGGTCCTCACCAAGATAAACTTAACACACTTGAAGCTCCTCCTCTATGGATAAAGCTTTTATCCATACCCCTTTAGCTAAAAATAGCTCCACCATCTATGACGAGGGATGACAATCATTCGACATTATAAAAATGTGAGGGAACATCTGGAAGGATACTTTATCCACCATTTCCACAACTTTAACATAGGTTGCTAGTTTTTTTCCTATTAACTTATAACACTTTTCATTCAAATATTCTTAAGGGAGGTCCCTTGATCTAATCCATATTAGAAAGGATTTCATATCTTCTTTTGTGGAGTCAAAGTTGGGCTGCCATGATGTCATATAAAAGTATATCCCATCTAGAAAATAAGGCCCACTATTTAAAATCCATTCCCTACCATGCTCACTGTCCATTGTGACCATGCAAATTTTTTTTCTAGGGGTTTAAAATATTTTATTTAGCCCCATTTTTTATCACACTAGTCTTTAATCTTACGAATAACTAGCCACTTTCTGCCCCACTTCAAAAAAAAAAATCATTACTCTTCAAGAAACTTACTGATTCCTGCCAAGATTGAAGTTCCACCTTCAAACAATCTATTATGCATCACACTTCTTTAGGCTTCTCAATACACTATTTTTTTTGATGTTAAACCACCTTTGGTCATCAAATCTTCTAGGCTAAAGTGCTAAAATCCACTCTACCTTCTAAATTTATAGAGGCAAACCTTTGAACTAGGTAAGAGGGACAGGTAGATTTCTAATCCTGTCATTCCGAATTGAATGCTAAACCTCTCCATCCGTTGATTAGACTTCTTTCTATCCTTGAATCCTTTCCATTGATCATAGGGATAGTTTTCTATTCCAAAAAAAAGGCCACTCATTCCCGCATTGAGATGTATAGGAAAACTTTGCATGTTTTTGAAAAGGTTGATTGCTTCCCTGTTGTAAGTCCCTCCAACCATGACCTTCTGCAAATACACCATGTCTTATGCTAAAACCTAAACCCTTGAGCTCCACTATTTTTTAGTATATATATAGTCTTATTGATCATATATAATTAAATAATATATTAATAAATTATGAAATAATATAACTAAAATAAAAATTATCAATTAATTTGATTATAATTTATATAATAAATATTTAAATTATTATAACTAAAAAATTGTTTTTATCACTACAACTAAATTAAAGAAAAAATCTACTCTTAAACTTTTTGTTAAGCAAATTTTTTTATAATTTTGTTAATATTATTATTTCTACTATACCTAAAGGTAAGTACTTAGCTACTCTGTGGCATTTGTTAAACATCACAATATAATTGTATTGTATATTATCATTTAACAACATTTTTTTAATATTTAAAAAACATAAATATGAACCTCTTTAACTTCTACATTTCACTTATTCTATAATATAGACTTAGAATTATCAACCCTACTATAGTCTGCAATTACTTTGGGTAAAATCATTGCCAATATTAAAAATTCAAACATATTTCCTAATCATTTCTAACATTTATTTATTTTATTTTTACCTACAATTTTTTTTGAAAAGGCATAACTTTCATCCTAAAATTTCATTCTAAGCATTTTGAAAAAAAATAAAATATATTTGTAATTTGTTTGAAATGTTTTTATGTATATACAAATATTTAGCTGATATAAATAAAATATAATTTTTTTATTGGTAAATATAAATATTTTAAAATGTTAATAAAAAAGTTTAGTTTTTAGGGAAAAGAATTTAGAAATATAGAAAATATTTTTATTTTTGCAATTGAATTTTTAAAGGAAATGATTTGTATCACTAGGTACAATATTTTCAATTTCATTTTATTTGGAGTATTCAACAAAATATACGAAAGGCTAAAAGACTTATTGTTATAATCACATACAACTAATAAATGAGACGTATTATAGATTGTACACAATATCTAATTATGTTGTGCATACTTATAATTTTTTTTAATTTGTTAAACTATTTTATTTATGTATTGATAATTGTACTTGACAATTTATTAATTATGAATTCTCCTTGTTTCACTTTCAATAATAGTTTTCTAACTATACATTGAACTTATGAACAATGGTGTATCCTTTTACATGACCACACATATTATAATTATTTATTGAGATAATATCTAAATAGGATTAAATTAAATATATTAAAAATATAAAAAAATTAATTTATATTTAATAATGTCAATGCAAATACAATTAACTATAAATACTTGTTTATTCTGTGAATACTTTCCACTATGTGGCACTTGTTCTATTTGAAAAGGCTGATACTTTGAAAATAAAAAAAAAGTTGTAATAAAGAAATTTACTCAATATTTCAAGGTGCTTGTAGTGGATTAGAGAAACTATATCTGATTGAGATTATGAGACATACATGTGAGAATGGATGCCCAATAATTGAGGGGAGATCTAAAATTTAAAAGTTCAATAGTGTACGTTTCCAAGAATGATAAGATAGTTCATGTTCAAATGGTGGTCAATATGTTGGAAACTTGGTTGATAGCTATATGAATATATTTGCAATTGAGAAGGAACTTGAAAATATCTTACTGATCCAAGAATTATTTTCAAAGAAAAAACTAATGTTAAATATAATTCTTGTAATTTTATATTGTAAGTTAGTTTAATGTTCTAGTATGAAGAAGGGTTGGTCATGTTGATTACAATGTTAGCACAATACAATGGTAGAGAAAATGAAAATGACATCCCTCTCTTTACAAAGAAAAATTAACCTAGGTCAATAGGAGACACCGTAAAATTCACAAGGTAGGTCTTTCCTTGATTTAAAGTGTCATCATTAGATTTAACAATTCATGCTTTCTTTTCACTATTTATCTTTTATTTATTTTTTGTATTTTTTAAGACCAATACTTGCAATTGAAAAAAATGGAAAGCAATAGCTAATTTCAAACTATTCTAACTCTAATATAATTCTGATTTCAAAGAAAAAGGGAAAAATATTACAAAGATACATGACATTGAAATTAAATCAAAATAAATTACAATACATAATGATCATTCAAATAAACATTTATTTCTAATAAAAATTGGATCAAATTGATAAACTATGTAATCAATAATCTGAATTCCCACAATTTGACTATTGGGACTCAAAATTGAAGCCTTGATTTTGATACTGACCTAAAAATTGAGACCTATAAGTGCATTTTAGTGCATGATTACTCGGTTCTTTGTTTGAGGTATAAGAGGTGTTCAATGTTTCTAACACCTTGAATTTAGTATATCCACTCATCCCATGAAGATAAATTTCTACTCTAAGTCATTCTATGAAGTTCCATTTTGGGCAATGTTCAAATCTGCATTTTTGCCTAAGTGTCAAACAACAACAGGACACCTAGTTTGCATTTGAATATCTCTCATCTAGTAATGTTTCATGAATCACCACTTTGGTAATGTTTAGTATGCATATCAGAGAACCTATTTTTCATATTTCAATTCATTTTGGTATGTTTTTACTAGGTTTTGAATCCCTCAAAGTTGGTTGTTTATAGTTGTCATGCTGATGTAAATTGTCTAGAATTCTAGGAGGTCTTATTTGACCAATTATAACTTTGACCCAATTGACCAAAATGAGAAAATTCCTTTTGAATTGCATTCTAGTGGTTAGAATTTTTTTATGTTTTAGATGTGAGCTTATGACAAATGCATTTGATTAGTTTTCAAATGCAATTCCAAATACATTTTCTAGAGTTTTGTTGGTGTCATAAAATGAAAATTAATTAGTACCCTTGTTCGGGATGTCATAAAATTGAATTCATGATTTCCTAAACCAAATGGATTGTATATTTGTATTATACTTTAAAATTATTTAAGTGTGCCAATTTTCAAGTCTTGACAAATTCATCTCCACACTCTCCTAGGTCCATTCCGTTTGTAAAAATTGCTTGTCTACCACTGTTCTCGATTTTGCAAACCTGAGTACCTCACCTTGACCACTTACCAAATTTTCCCAACTATTCATGATGAGCCCTAATCATATATTTATACTCTCCTCATGATAGTGAACTAATGCCCCAATTTTAATTTCCCCATGTGTTAGTTTGACCTATTGGCAAAGCCAAAATATAACATGATTTGTTGTTTTCTGATAGGTTTGCTTGCAGGCATATTTACGAAGGAAGCTTTGATGGTCGATATGTTTTGGCCCCAAAGTCATCATGGGACAAGGTTTGACATGGTAAGAGATTGTAGAACAAAGAATTAGTATGTCTGATTTTAGAGCTCACTCAGCTATTTTTGTTAGTTTTTAGGACCAATCAAAGGACCACTTGGCATGAAACCAATAGTTTGCAGATAAGTGGTAAAATGAGTTTTTAAATGATCATTCATTGGTTGAATTTGATCCCAATTAGTATTATAGGTTTAGTAGGCCATTTTGAGAATTTAGGTGTTGTAGTTCGATTTTCTTTTTTTTTAGCTAGGCCCACTTTTGGGCCTGACTGATTTCACTAGATTGATAAGGCATTGGGATATAAAAGACATTTTAAAAGAAAAAGGGGAAAGTTACAATGTTTCAAAATCATTACAAAGAGGACTGTAATGGTTCAAATGCATTTTGAGGAAGTATTTTGTAGTGGGCTATAGAGAGAAAGCTAAATGGATTATAAGTCCTTGTCCAGTTATTGAGAAATTCAATATCAAAAATCTTTATAAGGAAAGAAGAGTAATTGTGTTATTTTAAACAATCTATTATTTTTCACCCTACCATGATTTACACACTGTAAGTGAGCTTGAAACTATTTTCTTTATTTCAACAAGTATGGAGATCACCCATGATGTCAAATTGTGGATGTGTCCCCTGTCTTGCTAGCATAATATGTTATTTGCCTCACAAGAACCATAGTTTTGAAGATGGATTATGATTTTAATGAATTAAAAGAAGTTAGAAACCAAATATTAAAATTTTTTGAGCATACTAACTTTTCTACCATCTCAAGGGAGTGGGAATTAGTAATAAGAGATTGCTGCTTGAGGTGGGGCAATTTACACTTCTAACCATCAATGACGTAACCTAAAATGGAGCCTTATTTTGGTTACAACTTTAAGAAATAGGCATCCACAGTTATAACTAGATGAAAAGCCATACAAGTGACTTCAAATGTCTAGAGAAGGTAGCCATGTAAGAAGAAATACATGGTAATAGCAATCTGTGGAAGGTGTACGCAATTGGACAAATGGAAGAAGTGAAACAAGTAGCAAGAATAGTGCCAATGTGGTTCACAATCATCAAATTTTTACACCTGGTGGTTTAAATTCCCCTCATATTCGTTCATGTGTTATAGAGATCATATTTGTAATGGAAGCCAGTATTCTAGTTGGTTAGAGTGGAAGTGATGCAGCAAGTGACAAAGTTGAAAAGTTCAAATACATACGTGACAAATTGGTCTTCCAACATTAATTGAATTCCTCTTTGTAGATGAATGGTGAGTAGAAGATTTTTGGGGATTTGTGAGATGCCAAGTCTAGGAGAAGAACAGGGAAGCTTTCTAGATTGGAAAGAAGATGATAGAATGGAATCCTAAGCTACTCAAAATACTAAACACATGCTTGTTGTTTCCAAGCTATGACCATTTTAGGGTTGACCAATGAGATGTTATTAAATCTTCCAACTAATTTCTCACCACTTTTTGAGCAAGATGTTTATGTACATGGAGTGACCCCAAATCCCTCTAAATTATTAACATTTCCTTATCAATAATCTATGGAATAGAAGGCTTTAAGCCTCTTAGGGCTCTATCGAAGTTAAATGCAGTGGTAGTATTGTTCATTGCAAGAAAGTTGGGAAAGATCAAATATAGCTATTGCAACATTATGTGTAATGCCATCTTATACGTTGGCTCGAATGTAGTAGCTCCTTGAGTGCTGGTCAGGTATTATGGCACATTAATTATGTTTCTTGGCTAAATTAGTTGCACATCTATTGTGTATAGTTTGGTATATATCACATTCATTGCTTTTTTGTTCTCAAATAGGGGACTTCCTGGGATAAAAAACCCTTCTCAAGGTAGTAAAACATGGAGACAAAGAAGCTATGGCTACACATGAAAGGGGGTTGGAAATTGATGAATAGGAGTGTAGCATCCATGATAATATAGAATTGGAAAACCACGATAGAGGCAAGACAACCGAGTTTTTAATGCAAAGAAAAAGAATTGTGCTTCGAAGTAGATCTGCAGTAAATGTTTTGTTATCCATAATGAAATATGTGAGTGTTTGTTTTTAGTTTTGATAAATTGGGCCACCTAGCTACCATGATGCCTATATTTTCCTTATGAATAATAGAAATGCCAAAGCCTTTATTTTAAATAATGTAAGAGATTAATCACACAAGGTGTTTAGGAAATAGGTTGCATAGAGTTTTGTTTTGTCAAAACATTTTTATTTTTATTTTTTATTGTCTAACATTGGTTCTGGAGTGCTTTTCAATAGAAATTAAATACCCCAACACTCAAATGATAAGTGTCGTAAAGCTACAGACTTTTTGGCAAGAAGCTGCTCATGTTCATGGCCCTATAGCTAGTTGGAGGGAAATGTAAGAAATTTTTGAACAACACATGCAAAACTAGATGATGACATGGTAGACAAGATCAACTAGAAGATGGTACATGGTAAATTAAGGATGAATTATAGAGTGACATGTGGTAGAGAATTTTGAGCTTGGCACACAAATAAAGGTCCTAACATGGCAAGGTAGGACATGTGTTTCAATGGTGCATTCTGACAAGAGACGTGGCATGTATTGACTAGGAATGCAGGGAAGTGCCTTACCAACATGTGGTAGCAGGCCAAGGTTGATGATGACATGGCAAGGGAAAGTTCCTGGTGAATAAAAAGGTGCCATGTGGTAGTGATATGGCAAGGGGCTGATAATAGATGATGTGGTGGTAATTGAGTAGCTTGAGAGCCATTAAAATAGTGACATGCGGTGATGTTTCAAGGACCAAGACTTGGTACTTGATGGCATGTGACGGAGTAGATGACTAACCAATCATAGGCTGATACATCTTAGGCTTGGTGAAACCTAATTTGACCTAAGTGGAAACAAGAGGGAAAAATGAAAAAGTGCAAAATCAAATATTTTATTATTTTTCTTAAAAAGAGGCACCTATAGGTAGTTTTTAATAAATAGGGGTTATAACATATAGTTTTGACCTTAAAAGATTTTTAAATTTTTAGAAAATCAAATATAGACCTCAAAGCCAAGTGAGGAGCCTATTTTTCAAACTGATTCCTTGGGCATTCCTGATGAGAAAATATGGGACTATTATATATCATTGAAATTGGTAAGGAACATGCTCTCCATTTTTGGTGTTTGTTTCTATACATCAAGCGACTAGTTCAAGTTATTCAAGGTTTTGTATTAGGTACTTAGTTTTCAACAAGATTCGAGTATGACAATTTATATTTTATTTTTACAAGATGATGAATTGGATGTGTGCCAAATGTAGTTAGGGATAGATTTTCTCACCTCAAAGTCATGCTTAGTGAAGGTTTTATCAAATTTTCAAATGCATATCTAATGTTTTTATGTGGACAAGGGTTTCTCATCATTAGGAAGAGAAAATTTTGAGTTTGTTACACATAATGATAAGATTTAGATCAGATTTTAGTTGTAGAGAGAAGAGAGATGGTTTGCAGTAGCAGGGAATGAAGATTCAAGTGGACACATCACTTCCAAATTAGATATGGGATTTCATTCCTTTCCTATATCTTTCTCTTTCTCTCTTATTGTAAGGGTTCTAGTTTTTGATATTTTTCATTGCTGTGATACGATGTTGGTTGCAGCTGGTCTATGATACCACAAGGTAGGATCCAAAACTATATTTCCACCATTCTGTTTAGTTTTTCTCTTGTATGAATAGTAATAAATAAATATAGTATAGATAGTTATGATCTATTTAGTGGTTTCAAGATTTATTTGCATGCATCTTAAATGTATAGTTTCAAATAAATAAATAGAATGAGCAACAATATTCTTAGTTTCATTGTAATTCTCATCTTCTCTCTCTATAATCTGCAATATTTTTTGGTTTAGGGAAAAAGAACTTAGAACCTTTTGTGTCTCCTTAATGTCATATGTCTTTTATGTCTTACTATTGGAACAAAGGGCTAGGTAGATGCTTGATGTATTTGATAGGGTTGTTGGTTATCTGAGAAGGATATTTCATGAGAATGAGGTCTTTATGAATGCCAATGCATGATTCACAAAGTGATAGGATAGATTTGATATCTTGATGTATGGGATATATCACTGGTATCATAGATGTATGTGTGTGATTTATGAAACTACCCAATAGATAAGGCACTGATCATCTACGGGATCAACTTGTTCTTACTATTGCATATTTGGGATTTTCTAAAATCAAATTTATAATCATCCACTTCCCTTTCCATTTAAGAGCTAAAAGGATGCCCTCACTTAGCCTATGGATTTCATAGGATTTGTAATTTTCTACTACACATTTTTGTCATTACATGAGTATAGGAGAAATAAGGGTTTTATTTTCTTTATTTAGATTCAGTGTATGCTTTTGAACAATTGGTACCATATAAAAAATCCATAGGTATACCTGCCTAGGTTTTGTAGAACCTAAAGTAGAAGAAGGGTCTAACCTTATAGTTGGCCCAGTGTCTAAAAGGATATTTTGTAGATGGGAAGTAGCTGCCCCTAGATGTATTCTCTTCTTGCCGGGATAATTTGAAACATAATGTTTTAAAGCACCAACATCATTAAAAACATAATTCAATCATTTTAAAGATAATTTGGAAAACCTAAGATTTCTCAAAATTAGCCAAAATGGAAAACTCATACCATGCATACATGTAAGAAAAATCCTTCCTCAATATACAAATTGAAATGATTCAACTTTTTTATCCATCACAACATAATGAACACCAACTAAATTGAGTAATTGAATAAAAATAAAGAGCATAATAAATGACTCTCTGATACTTAATTTTTATTTCAAATTCACAAAATCAACACTATGCAAAGACTAATAATGTGACACCAATTGTATGTTGTATTAAAAAAATTCCTAACCCTTATACAAAAAACAAAATAGTTTAAATAGATTTTACAACTACAATTTTCCAAACTTGAAAGTACCATCTTTGGGCATCATTTTGGAGAAAAATGATTAAAAAAATTCAACTAGACTACTTTAAACTACTCTAATCTATAAAATAATGATTACATACCTCCTACATGATGTTTAAACTTTACAACAACAATGGGGCTCCATTTTTTCAAAAATATGCTCTAGAATTTTGGAATTATAGTTTAGCTTGGGTAGTGGAAATGGAGTTTTCCCAAAAAACTAATTTGTGAAATTTCTTGGACTTTAATTCTTAGAAAATTAGAGTCCACCTTTAGCTTATCATTGGGGAAGTGTTGGAAACTTAGAATTGGAACAATTGTTGTTTTGTCATTGATGTCAAATCTATGGATGATACATATTGCTACCTAATCTAAATATCATATCTAGTTGATTGATGAAGAGGATTTGAGAGTTACTCATAACTATAGCACCTAGAGAAAAGGTTGAAGTTATGAAAAAGAAGTTAAAATGGACATTTGATTAAATAAACTTTGATAAATAAAAGTAATTGTTTATGTTAAGAAATCTAAGCAAAGCCGAGCAAAAGAGTAAAATACTAAGGAGTGCTAAGTAATGCAAATGTCAACCGAGTCATAGTTAGTGTTGAGAAAATCTAGTGTTGGTCGGGCATTAGCATTGATCGAGAAAATTAGTTAATGTCAAGCTAGAAAGCTTAAATAAAAACTTAAGTTTTTTAGTGTTAATTGAGTGTTAGATTTCAATGATTGTTGAGTGACGGTAAAAGAACAAATTCAAAGAAATCATAAGATCAAGCCAACTTAGTTGATTTATTAGGAGATATAAAACATGTTGAAAATTAGATTGATGAGTTGGATCACTAAATTCAAGGTGGTTATTAGGTAAATACATAAAATATAGATTCTAGAGAAGTTTCTAGAGCATGATCAAGAAGATACACATATACATTGAATTGAGTTGAATTTGATCGTAAACCCTAAGATCCATGGTGGATGTAGAAAATGACAAGGCACATATTGTCTATTTAGGTGATATAGAACCAAGAATTTGGTGCCCATTCCAACCCTAGCTAGTGTGTACAAGTTTGTATGTGAAGAAATACATAGAGTAAGGTTGATTAGAAACACACAAGTGCGTGGATGAGAAGCTAAAAGAGAAAGCTTATAGATGTTGTTGTTGACAAGTGGATTTGAGAAGAAGTTTTAAGTATTGATAAGAAGAGTGGATTGATTTCTTGGAGGGTGTCCAAGAAAATCAAGTCAGAGATGACAATGAAAATCTTATTAGTGAACCAACATATGGATTGAACAGAGATTTGAATTAGCAAAAATGAGTTGTAATCACACAGATCAAAACCTACTATTTTCTTTCTTATCATTGTAAAAAATTTGTATTGAAATCCTTTTAATAGAGGTTGACCTAATAGTCATTTAAAGACATAATAGTCTATGTAAATCCTTTAACTAGGTGACATTCTAAATGGAACAATCAAAGTCATCTTACAAGGCCACTCTTAATAGGGTGATTAAATCCTCTAACCATATCACATTTAATAGTGTGTATTGTAACCTTTAATAGGGTTGGCTCCTAACAAAGCTCACTTCAAAATAGTGAAAAAGAGTAACATGTTGCTGGTGGTTTTTCCAAATTAGGTTTCCATGTAAATTCCTAGTGTCAAACTATGATGAATGTCTTATGAATATTTTACATGTGATAATGTTTTCATTATGCAAATCATGTTAAATTTATGATGATTTTATTGTAGAGACCGAGCAACATTAGGATAAGCAAGATCAATAGAACATTGATGTGTTAAATTTTTAATTATTCAAGTAGTACATATAGACCTTGATTAACTAACTCACCCCCCCTCTTAGTTATTATAAACATTTCTAATAGGAAGATCATTAGAATTGATTGAATTGATTTTGACCAATATTAGATTACTAAAAGTACCAAAAAATAGAAATAATAGGAGTGCACTTACTGAATGTGTTCTTTACTTGCCAATTGTTTGGAAAAAATGATTTACTAGCAAAATTTGATAAAAAATGCTTCCCATTAGTTCAAAAATTAGCTATGAGCTTCAAGACTTTTATTTAAGGCATCAATGATTGCATTTATTTTTTTGATGTCCAGGGTCTTGATATATTTGAATGCTACTTGCTAATTTCTTCTAAAAGTTTTCAACTTCTTATACGTAACTTCAAACTGGGGCATCTCATTCCTCATGGTTTCTAGTTCATTGACTTCCATCATCCAACCAATAAACTCCTTGGTAAATTCACTTTATAGAATTCCTCTATGAAATCATCAATTATTTGCATCTTTTCTTGGTTCTCTAATAACAAAAATATGCAGGAAGGTTAACAAAATCTTTTGCAAGTTTTCATGAACATTTATTGTCTCATGCTTTGAAAGAGCTTTGTTCTTAATATTCCTATATTCTAGATATTCCTATACTATTTTATAATCAACTTTCCCTCCAGTTAAGATTGTATCAAGTCTGGAAAAGGGATCATGCACGATTGCTATTCCAGATGAATTAGTTGATCATAGCATAGCTTTGATGGTATCCACGTTGGTTGGAAAGTTTATTGGTCAGAGACCAAACATTGATGTGGTGCGGTCTTTCACCTTGAGGAAATGGCATCTTAAAGGTCAGGTCAGCATTACTACAATGGAAAATGGGTTTCTCTCTTTTGACTTTACCTATAATGAGGACATGGCTAATAGTCTAGGCGAAGGGCCCTGGAGTATAGGACAGGAAACTCTGGTGTTGTAGAAATGGTCTTCAAAATTGGACTTAAATGAATCTTTTTTTCAGCAAGCTCTAGTATGGGTTAGACTCCCTGAGCTACCCTTGGAATTCTTCAACGAGGATGTTTTAATGGGTGTGGCCAAATCCTTTGGAGAACTATTAGCAATTGATCCTATTACTACTTCTAAGAGCAGACTTACCTATGTGAGGATATGCATAGGAATAAGGGAAGGTGATGATATGTTGGAAGTGATGTGCTTTGAGTCTAAGCTCGGCACTCAAATACAGTAGTTGGACTATGAGAGCATACCTTTTGGTTGCTATCATTGTTTTAAGACTGGACATAAGGATTTTCAATGTCCGAAAGAAAAGATGGACAAGAAGAAGAAGTCTCTCCCTTCCTCTTATCTCAATAGGGACAAGAAAATTTGGAAGAGGAAGACCACTAGCATAGGCCACAAGGCTGATCCTATTATGGCTGGTTAGAAGGCTAGAGAAGTTAAGAAGGCTGTTGCACATAATCCAACACCTTTTTCTGCAATAGCTCAGACCAAAGATAAGAAGGATGTTCCCCATTCTGAAGAGCATGCCCAAAAAACTTCAAATGGTGAAATATCTATAGATCTATAAGAAAAGCCAGAGGCAAATGCCCCAGAAGGAAACCAAGTTTCACTTTCATGAGTTAGAAGAGTCTCAAATTTTGGAAGGGGTAGTAGATTTGCAATAGGTAAAGCCTATGGTTTAAGATTGCAAGGGAGCTCCTCAAAAAATTATGAAGGAAGCAGATCTAGAAGGGATCCCAGAATTTGATGGGAGAAGTGTTTTGCTTGACAAAGATGAAGAAAAGGATAGAGTTAATAAGGATATAATTATCTATCAAGGCCTAGAGGATAATTTTGTTTCCTCTAGAGTAGGAGCTGAAAGTGTTGTGGAGAATGAGAAAGAAGTTTTGGTGAGGGTGCTCGATGATTGGGATGATCCTCCTATAACTCCAAAGAAAGCTCAAATAGTATCTAGGTCTTTGGACTCTATTTTGGAAAGAGAAGCTTTTCTTTCCCCTAATCCTAGGAAGAATTTTTTTAGAGAACCCTCTTTGGCCTCTCAGGTGGAGACTAGAAGTACCTACAAATTGGATGTGGGAATAGTGGCTAGAAAAGGTAGAAAAATAGAGAAGCTAACCAGAGAGGAGGAGGCCAGAAGATGCTTGGTGAATGGGTGCCAGAGAACTCTTTAGGACTATTCCAAGAATGGAAAATGAAGATCATATCATGGAATATAAGGGTCTTAAATAAAGCCCACAAATAGGAAATTATAAGGAATTTGATCAAAGATCAAAGACCTGATATTTTGATGATCCAAGAAACTAAGATGAAAAAGGAATCTCTACAAAAAATTAAGTTTAGTAGCATGATGAGTGGGGAGGATTTAGATGCAGATGGTACCTCTGGTGGTCTACTAACCTTGTTTAATACCAAGCATTTTAGAGTTGAAGCAGTGTTTAATGAGGGTAATATTCTTCTTTGTCATGTTCATCATATTCAATCCAATGAAAATTGGTTTTTTCTGAATTTATATGCTCCTAACAATAAAAGAGATAAAAAAATCACTGGACTAAAGTAGGAAACCTGGTGCAAAGTAGTAATTTAAAGAAAGGCATCATTATGGGAGATCTCAACACTTCTCTAGTGGATGGGGAGAAGATGTGTGGTTTGATCCTAGACTGGGAAAGTAAACAAGACTTCTCTAGCTTCATCAATGGTTTGGCTTTTCTAGACTAGATGTTATGGGAGGTGGCTTTACTTGGTCAAACAAACACTTGGGATAGGACTACATCTAGGTCAAATTGGACAAAGCTTTGATCTCCCTTGATTGGTTGAAGTCTTTCTCTTGTAGGTTAGCTTTCCTGCCTAGAGTGGGATTTGATCATTCTCTTATCTCCCTCTCGGTGTCTCCTATAGAACCTAAAAGGAAACCTCCCTTCAAATTTGAGAAAATGTGGACTTCTCATCCTAATCTTTTGGATAAAGTCAAATTTTGGTGGGGTTTAGAAGTGGAAGGCATTGCTATGTTTAGAGTTTCTAGGAAACTAAGTAATGTAAAGAGAATGGTTAAAGTTTGGAATAAGACTAATTTTGGCCATATCTTTCATGAGAAAGATTTCTTGTCTGAAAAATTTATTTTTGTTCAAGCCTCTATTCAATAGGATGGGTATGATGAGCTTAATGGGGAGGTTGAGCTATCTATTCTTATAGACTTACATAATATCATCAACAAAGAGGATAAGTTCTAGACGCAAAGATCTAGGGTCAAGTA
Organism: Cupressus sempervirens; assembly: GCA_028749045.1. Classification (NCBI taxonomy): domain Eukaryota; kingdom Viridiplantae; phylum Streptophyta; class Pinopsida; order Cupressales; family Cupressaceae; genus Cupressus; species Cupressus sempervirens. Next base: position 207,938,898 of record CM053790.1, on the reverse strand, counting down.
GCTTAAAGATGGTGATCAAAATTCAAAGTTTTTTCATCTAACCACCCTCAAGCATAGAGCTAATAACAAAATTGTTGGCATCATGAAAGGGTAGGATCTGCTAACTAAGAAGAAGGAAATATTAGCTAAAGCTGTTTCCTTCTTCTCTTGTCTCTTGTCTTGGGATCATCTTTTGTCAAAGGTGGACCAGGAAGACTTGGTTGTTTCTATTCCTAAGATAATCAAACCTCATCATAACTTAATGCTTTGAGCCATTCCTTCTAGTATTGGAGTTTGTGAAGCTCTCTTTTTCTTGCCTGCGGATAAATCTCTTGGCCCTAATGGGTTCCCTACCTTCTTTTTTTAGATGTATTGGCAGGTGGTGATAGATGATGTGGTGAAGGTGGTTTAGGAATTCTTTGGAGCCAGGAGCATTCTTAAGGAGATTAACTCCACTTTTCTAGTCCTCATCCCTAAGGTGCATGGGGCTAACTCTTTGGACAAGTTCAAACCTATTAGCTTGTGCAATTCCTTTTACAAGATTATCTTGAAGGTTCTTACCTCTAGGTTGCTCAAGCTCCTCCCTTTGATTATATCACAGAAACAAATGGGTTTTGTCCTGAGCAGATAGATTTTAGACTCAGTCATGATGGTGCACGAAGTGATCCACTCTATGGAAGTTGGAAAATAAGAAGAGATGATGCTTAAACTGAACCTATCTAAAGCCTATGACTGAGTTGATTGGACTTTTCTTGATGTGGTGCTCAAGGCTTTTAGGTTTGATTTAAAAGTTTTTAAACTAATATCTCAACTTGTCTCTACTTCCTCTCTTGCTATGTTGGTTAATGGAGCTCCTTTAGATTTTTTCAAAAAATCAAGAGGAGTACAGTAGGGGGATCCTCTCTCACCAATACTCTTCATTATCTTGGCTAAATGTATGGGAAGGCTTATTGAGAGAAAGAAGAAAAAAGACAGAATCAAAGAGATAAAACCTTCCTCTAAAAGTGATCGTTTCTTGCATCGACATTTCATTGATGATACTATCATGGGGGCGGAGGCTTTTGTAAAGGAGGCAAAAGCCATGAAGGATGTCTTGGATATCTACTCTAGAGGGTTAGGCCAACTAATTAATTGGGAAAATAGCTCTTTATTTTTTATTAATACCCCAGAGGACAGATAGAGGAAAATTTCTAGAATTTAAGGTTGTAATGTGGGAAAGTTTCCCTCTACCTACGTTGGGCTTCCTTTGGGTCTGATTCCTCTCGACTCCTTGGGGAATGGTATTATGGAAAAGTTTAGCAAAAAGCTTGTTGGCTAGAAAGGAGCTATTCTCAGTCAAGCTGGAAAATGTCAGTTGGTTAAATTCACCCTTCAAAATTTGCCACTATACGCTTTAAGCCTCTTTGTGATTCTAGTTAAATTTTCGGAGAGGATGGAGAAAATTTAGAGTGATTTCTTATGGACAGGAGTTGAAGGGAAAAAAAGATACTCACTAGTTGCCTGGGACAAAGTCTATCTCCCTAAGAATTATGGAGGTCTTGGCATAAGGAAGCTTACTCATCTTAATAAGGCTCTTTTGGAAAATCAATTATGGCATATCTTCAACAGCACTAGGGAATGGAGAGACATCTTGGTCAACAACTGCATTAAGAGGTCTTCTATTTAGTTTACCATTTTTAGCGAAGACATTCCTAGAGGATCAGCTATTTGGAATGGTTTTCTAAAAGCTAGGGACCTAGCAAAGGCAAAAGTATCTTGAAAATTGGGGAATGGGGAGGATATCCAATTCTGGATTGATAGTTGGCTTATTCATGGCCCCCTAATGAAAAATCCTATCTATGATGTTTGGGCGAATCATTGTATTCAACTTTTTGGGCTGAAAGTCTACAACTATAGGAATAACCAGGGTTGGATAGATCTGTCTATAATCTCTGATGATCTAAATCCAATCATGTTAATGTTAAATTCAATGGCTCTCAACAACAAGAGGGATGAAATGATCTGGGGGGACAACTCTAGTGGAAACTACTTTGTTGCTTCTGGGTATATGGCTCTTTGGAGCTTAAAAGAGAAGCCTCCTTGGTTGAAAGCTTGGATCCCAAGCCTCAATCCTAAAATCAATATATTTGATTGGTTTGCATTACAAAACAAAATTCTCACTCAACATAACCTTATAAAAAGAGGATAGATTCTGCTAAGGAAATGTAGTTTATGTAAGAACCAACTGGAAATAGGCAACCACTTGTTCATTCACTATTCCTTCTCTAGGGAGGTCTGGGACTTCCTGAGCCAAGACTTAGGGATTAGATTGTGCATGCTAGATAATCTCCTAGATTTTTTCTACCAATGGAAATCCTTGTTCAAATCCATTGTTTTGTAGGAATTACAAACCTGGATCTTACCCCACTACTGTTGAAGCATATGGAAGGAGAGAAACAATACAATCTTCAGAGACAGAGAGGAGCTAGCCATTGTTCTTGGGAAGAAGATTCACGAAAATATAAAGGAAAACTACCTAGTAAGGAAGGGGGTAGATATTGAAGTGGGCGATAGGAAAATGGAGAAGGAAAAAGAAAAAATGTTAAAAGGACAGGAAGCCAAGTGGCTTCTCCCCCCAGAAGGATGACATAAAGCCAATTTTGACAAGGCCTCTAAGGGAAATTCTAGCTCCTTGAGATGTGGAGGCATAATTAGGAATGAATTTTGGGATGGAGTGGTGACCTTCTCTCTCCCACTAGGATTCCAAACTAATCACTTAGTGGAAGCAAGTGTGGCTTGCCATGTGGTGAAACTGGCTTTTGAAGTTGGAGTTACTAATCTATGGCTTGAAGGGATTCAGAGAACATTAATAAATGTTTAAATGGTAAATCTCATTATTCGTGGTCGATTGCAAATCTTATTGATGAGACATGTGAGACTCTTGCTAAATTTGATAGAGTTAATGTCACTCACATTTTTTGAGAAGCAAACCCAGTGGTAGATTGGTTCACAAATAAAGGTGTCCAATCTGACCAAAAAATGACCTGGCAACTAGGAAAGAGTTTTCTAGTGGATGTTAAGAGCCTAATCGAGTTGGATAAGATCCAAGAGAGTAAGGAGGAGATCAATATGCAATTATGAATTAGAAATGCTTATGGGGAAAGGGTATGACTCTTAAAGGCTATATTTTTAAATGCAAGAAGTGGGAATTATTATAGTTTATTCGGCATGCTATCAGAGCCCAAGTTTCTACATTGGGAGCTCTAGGTATTTTGGAACAACTAGAACTGTGAACTATTAAGAACAAGTATCCTTTGCCTAGGATTGATGACTTATTTGATTAGATCAAGGGAGCTACAGTATTCTCCAAGATTGACCTTAAGTCAGGATACCACCAGCTTCGTATTAAGGAAGCAGATATTCACAAGACCACTTTTCGAACGCGCTATGGGCATTATGAGTTCACAGTGGTACCTTTTGGGTTGACTAATGCTCCATTAGTGTTCATGAGTTTGATGAATGGTTTCTTTCAATCATATCTTGATAGGTTTTTTCTCATGTTTCTTGATGACATATTGATATTTTCTAAGACTCAGAAGGAGCACGAGGAACACCTGCAGTTGGTATTGCAGTGTTTGAGAGGCAATCAGCTTTATGCCAATGCCGCTAAGTGTGAATTCTTCAAATCTAAGATTTAGTATTTAGGGCATGTTATCTTAGGTGATGGTATTTCAATGGATCCTACAAAGATTTAGGCGATAATAGATTGGCCTACCTCGACTAATGTGTCAGAGATTCATAGTTTCATGGGTTTAGCTAGTTATTATCGTAGATTTGTCCAGAACTTCTCTAGGATAGCACATCCTATCACTTGTCTTCAGAGGAAAGGTAAGAAGTTTGTGTGGATAGAGAAATGTGAGGAAGCATTTCAGAGGCTCAAGGAGCTTTTGACTAGTGCACCAATTTTAGCTATACTTGATCCAGAAGGTGATTTCATGGTGTGTACAGATGCTTCTCTTGAATGAATTGGAGCAGTGTTGATGCAGAATGGACGGGTGATTGCGTATGAATCATGCAAGCTCAAGGATCATGAGTTAAATTACCCTACACATGATCTTGAGTTAGCAGCAGTAGTTCATGCTTTGACAAGGTGGAGACATTTCTTGTTGGGGCACAAATTTGAGCTACATAGTGATCATCGTAGTCTTCAGTACATTTTTACTTAGCCTAATTTGAATGCTCACCAGAGAGGATGGATGGAATTTTTATGCGAGTATGATTTTGAGGTTAAGTACATTCAGGGTAAGGAGAATCTGGTGGCAGATTCTTTGAGTCGCAGGAGACATGTGGTAACATCGATGACTCTTAGTGTGGATTTGAGGAGTCAGATTCTTCAGGCACTTCCTATGGATTCCTGGTATCAGGAAGTGTGCAAAGAGATAGATTCAGGAAGATCTTTGGAAGGTAAGTTTGCATGTTACGTTCGAGAATCAGATGGTCTTTTGAGACATTTAGGGAGGATTTATGTGCCATTATTGGATGAGCTTCGCACCTTGATTCTGGCAGAAGCCCATCGTACACCTTACTCAGCACATCCAGGTGTCAAGAAGATGCATGCTGATTTGAGACATTTGTTCTTTTGGTTCGGGATGAAGTGAGATATTGCTGATTTTGTGGCTAGATGTCTTGAGTGTAAAATAGTTAAGGCAGAACACTAGCACCCGATAGGACTATTGCAGCCTAATCTCATTCCTTCTTGGAAATGGGATATCATCTCCATGGATTTTATAGTAGGATTACCTATGATAGTTTGACGTCATGATGCTATCATGGTTACCGTTGATCGGTTGAATAAGGTGGCACATTTTTCACCGATCAGGTCTTCCTACACAGCAGCTTTTGCAGTGAATGTCTTCATGCGTGAGATTGTGAGATTACATGGTATTCCTAGAAAGATCAATTCTGACAGGGATCCTGTATTCACATCTGCATTTTGGACATCGTTGCAGCATGAGCTTGGAGTGCAGCTAAACTTCAGTTCAACATATCATCTAGAGATTGATGGTCAGATAGAGAGGGTGAACCAGGTTTTGGAGGATATGTTACAGCTGTATGTGATGGATAGGCAGACACATTGGGAGGACTATCTCTACCTAGTGGAGTTTGCTTACAACAATGGGTATCATAGTTCTATTAGCATGGAACCTTTTCAGGCCTTATATGGATGTCCTTGTCGTACACCATTGAGTTGGGACAGCCTCAAGGATTGCATTCTATTGGGTCTTGGGATGCTTCTTGATATGGAGCAATAGGTAGTGCGTATCCGTGAGCATTTGACTACGGCATAGGATAGGCAGAAGAAGTATGCCGATGCTCATAGGATTGATAAGCAATTTGCTGTGGGTGATAAGGTTTTCTTGAGAGTGCGACCGCAAAAGAGTCTGATCTGGTATGGAAAGGGTTCTAAGCTAGCACCTCGCTTTGTGGGACCATTCGAGATTTAGGAGAGGATTGGCCCGGTTGCTTACTGTCTTGCTCTACCACCCAACCTAGCTCGCATTCATGATGTTTTCCATGTTTTAGTGCTTAGGCAGTATATTCCTAATATTGTGCATGTTCTTGATTGGAATGCGTTGCAGGTAGAGGACGGGCAACTAGCTTTGGAGCCGGTTTGTATTCTGGAGCAGCGAGAGTTGACCCTTAGGGGTCAAACCATCGAGCAGGTAAGGGTCCAATGGGACCCTACTGATGATTCTTCAGCTACTTGGGAGGATGTAGCTAGATTGAGGAAGTTATATCCCTATTTATTTTTAGGCTTCCAGGAGTAAGCCTAATTCAAGGGGGGGTGGATTTAGTGCCTACCCTCATTCACATCTTTTCTAGACTTATTGTTGCTATTATTATCAGACTATGTAGACTAGTTTTATGTTGATGGTTTAGTGGTGTTGTTTTGACACTATCAGATATTATGATAGGGATTCAGTTGATATATGATGAGATCATTTAGACTTTACATTTCATGTATGTATGATGTTCATTACATTGTTTTCAGTTATTAATGATGATTAGTTAGATGGTTTATTATCTCATATGTTTTATTATGGTTACTTACCCCATACTTGCATGTGTATGGTGTGCGTGTTTTCTTATTGTATGGCGTTTCTGATGTGGTTAAAGAAGGGAGTCATAGTCACCTGCTTCGTCGAGATCTACACGATGCACCACTTCCTACCATTGTCTGTTTAGCTTAGCATTATATATTGTATGTGCATGCATGGTTTTTTTGCAGGTTGCAGGTACCAAGTATCGACTTTCCTGAATTGCCAGGATGAGCGTACCCTATGATACTATCTCAATGATAAGAGAAGGGAGATAAATTCTCAATTCCAAATCTCAAACCTAAAAACCATTTGTCCTAGTGTGTTAGGACAAGTATCAAGTTGAATACCCACCGAATGTGTTAGATGACATATTTCATGATCTTTAACCCTTTAGATTTATTTTGTATGATTTGTTCTATGATGAGTTTTCATATTTTATCTTGGAGGTCTATGGTGAATTTTCCATTAATTAAGTCTTAATAAATAGATTTAATTAATAAATTATTTATTTGAGAAAATTAATAAAATATCATGATATTTGATATTTTGATTGTAATTAATTAAATGTGAATTATTGGGGAAAAGGAATTAAATAAAAGAAAACTAGAAATTAAAATTAATAATAATTGTAAAATAATAATAAAGTAAAAAATAAAATAATAATAAAAGTTATAAAAAAATTAAAATGAAAGTTATAAAATTTAAATAGAAATTATTGGAGTTATAAGCTTGCATGGGAATTAACGCACTTTTCTATTTCTCATGTGTCAACAACACGGGGGTTAGTGCATCAATTAAGCACATGGTGTCTACAACTCTATGACTCCATAAAAAGGTTGGAAAAAGATCGATGCTTAGTTGGTGACACCTTTCAGCGGTTTCAAGAAGCATTCCAAAGGTTTCTTGAGAGCTCTTTATATTCAGGCATTCATAGAAGCTTAGAGAGAGGGTGGAGAGCAATTGGAGCATTGGAGGACTCAAGAACTCTGAAGAAGGGAGCTTGCTCTGCGGGTTTTTTGAGGAAGAGCAAATTAGCATCAGAATCCGGGTAGATTCTTGTGATTTTTCTTATGCTATTTCTGTATCATGCAATTCTGTCTTCTTCGTGTCTTCCATATGTCTTCTGAGGAATTTCATATTTTTATTGTATTCATTTTCAATTTGGGCAATTAAATTTATTTGAGAATTTTATATGCATGGATTTAAAAAAAAAGAGAAAATGGGGCAAGGGTTGAGATTCATAGCCAAACCCATTAGATTAATTGTTGGAAATTTTGGAGATCAAAGATCTATGGAGGAATTCTGAAAAATTGAAATTGTAATAATAAATTGTCAATTTTCTTACACACACACACACACACACACACACACACATATATATATATGTTCATATATTGTGATATTTTTAATTCTGTATATATTTAGATATATTTGTTAAAAAAAAACCGATTACATACTGTGGGCGAAAACGTTTAAGAAACATTAAAACCAAATCGCAAAGTCTGTATGGAAATCGTGTAAGCGATTGTTAATATATATATATATATATGTATAAAACGTTGGGCGGGCGGGTACTTCGTACCCCACCCACCGCAGGCCTGTGTGATTGCAGGGTACCTGCGATCCGCAGTGTACCTACGGTACGACACTTTAATAGCCACACGATTTTAAATTGCATTGTGTTATATGTGTTGGTTTTAAATTATATTTGCAACGATTATTTCATATACAATTTGGATATGAATTTCAATTTCATTTTTTTATAAGTTGCAATGTTATTAATTATTAAATGTTATTATATATATATATATATATATTTATGTATGTATGGATGTGTATATATATATGTATGTATATAAGTATATATGCATATATTATTAATTATAAATGATTATTATAAAGTTCTCAATTAATGGATCACTCTTTTAATGATTAAAATATTGCTATTATGCTTGTCAATTATGAAGAGATATTAACAATTAATTTAATTAAACTTAGTTTTTAATTAAGATTAATTATTAGAATATATAATGAAAGTTTTTGATTCATTGAGAATATCAATTTTCAAACAATGTCATATAAATCAATTAGAAAATTGAGTCTGATGGAGAAACTTTTATCTATCAAACAAATACATGGGTTAGATAAAATGTGAAATTTCTCCACTTGATGTTAATTTGGGAATACGTGAACTGAGACTTTTGAATTCAAATTTGAAAACTTGGCAAAACCAAAACATGTGTTAACATTGCGTATTTTTTATGCTATTATTTTGGGTTTTGGGTTGACTAGTGTTGACCAGTATAGGACGTCTACTAGAGGCTTGGGGGTTATGTGATTGTGATGCCATGATGATGTTTTAATCCCCATCTTTATAACCCAACCATGGTTATGTGATGGAATGCTCTATGTATTGGATGTGAATACTGATTGTTATAGTTGAGATTCTTATTTATGAGACACTTGACTTAACCATTATTTTTGGTCATCGATCAGTTATTCCTGGTTATTTTCTAGTCGCCATGATGGGACTGAAATGTAGATTTATTCTTGATGATGTCATGTTGTGACATGTTTGACTCAACCATTTTTGGAGTCTTCGATTAGTGTGTTTGAGATATATTTTGGTAATTGAGAACCATTGGATAATTTTGATTATCAGTGATGCTTCAGTTGCCAATAGAGAGCTGTTGTGGTCATGATTTTTTATGGATGTTTGCTCATGGAGATTTGATGCTTTTATTTGATGATTTTATTATGGATTATTTTTGCGATTTTGAGATTTATGATTCCATGAGCATTAGGGTAGGATATCTGCATGTAGTGACGGGAAGTGGCTTGCAATGGGGGCCAGGGCCCTAAGAGGCTGCCAGGGTAACTCATTGTAAGTTGGATTAATAAGTGATAACATTCACACCTAATACTAACTGAATGAACCTAAAAAGATAAGAGTTTTGGTTCTCTCCCATGCCTTGAGTGCTTGTATAGGCTAGGATGGGAGTAGTGAGAACACATGGTTGCGACCTTGCATTCCATAGTATGCCTTGTTAGTATGAGAGGATACTAGTGGCCGCATGAGATCAGTATGGACCCGTAGAGTTTAGCTAACTGCCAGGGTAACTTGTACATGATAAATGCAATGACGCTTTCTCGCTTGCATAGTAGGTTCCTACATGTCATTGTGTGCCTTTGGGAAGTAGATGTCAGTTTCGTGATTGGAACCTTTGAGTTAGTATACTTTTAGGATTCCTGGACTATAGAGATTTGTGCTATGTGTTATGGATAGCCTGTTTGGGACTTGAGATTATCTCCTTAGCATGGTGGGAGTGGACCACTTAGGTACCACACGATTGGGTGGTAGTGTAATTTCCATTCTTATCATTTGAGATTCATTGAGACATTGTGGCTGATGCATCCTTCGTGATGGTGGTTATGTATCCTTTCATTGCTGATTAGCATATGTTAGATGATGTTATCTTATGCTTATATTTTCATGTTAGATTACTTTCTACATATGATGTTGTATATGTTACGAGTGACATTCCTACTATGTTAATACCGATGATCTCTTCAATGATTTGGGATGTTACGTATGGAGGGATGGCTAGGGCCCACGATGGTCTAATGATGCTATTAACAGTTGGGAGGAAATGTGCACTTAGTTTATTTTGTTTGATCTTTATGATGGATGTATATGTCTTCTATGATGATGTATCATGTGATTATCTCTACTTTGATGTATCATGGGTTGGAATAGGTTGATGTACCTTATTCTACATATGTATATTCTTTGAGCTTGTCATACCCTGTGACATGTACAGAGGATGATTGAGCATTTGGAAATGTAATGTGTAAACATTGAACTTATCATTATTATTTCATGAGGATGTTGTACTAGATGGATTCATGTGTGTAATTCAACTTTAAGGGATCTTAAAGAATGTGATATGTTATGTATGTTATGTTTACTTTTCAGATGGAAATTGTTATTGCTTCCGTTATTATGTACAAGTTATATGTGGTATTTACTTTCATGTTATTCTTAAAAAAAATAAAAAAAATGTTACCAAACTTAGTGAAATTCTAGGTTAATTCTTTGGATTCCTCGGCGGGGCATTACACATGATTTATGGGTCATTTTTTTCATTTGTAACCTAGACAATGACAAGGGTTATTTCTTCAGTCTCTCTCTAAAATAAAGAGAACCCTATTAGGTGGTGATGTTTTAAAGGGCTATGCTTATGAGAATTGTGGGAGAGCAAAGTGTCGATATGGTGGGTGAAAGGTGCAAAAAAGAACTGGTGGGAAAAATGGAGAAATGGAGAAGCAGGGAGAAAGTGTGGGAGAAGCTGGTTCAGGGTGGGATTTCAAGGTATATCATGAAGCTACATTGTTACGACCAAAATGTGACTGATAGCATGGTCAATTCATGGAAGGATGGTAGAATCAAGGTGAATGGGATAGCTTTTCTGATAATGGAGGAGGTGATTTTGGCTATTACTAAGATTCCAATTGTGCGCTTTAAGTTCTTTAGGGACAAAAAGCTTTTAGCCAATGCAGTGAAGGACTTTTCTGACAACTCTAAGGAGTTGAATGCCCTGAAAAAGAGTGATAGATTTTATGATCCAAATTCTATAATGAAGATTTGGAGGTATGTTCTGCGTGCTATCATTGAATACATTACTCTTGACCCTAGGTTTGATCATGTTCACACCCACCATTTTGTTCTTTTGAATCATTTTCAGCATGATAGCAAAGTTTCTTTCCCTTTCTATTTGTTGAACCTTATGGGCAAGGTGGTGTCAAGCTTCAAAAAGAAACCCTCTACTAACGCTGCTTTGCATTAGGGGCTATTACTACTCATCTATGAGCACTTAAAAGCTTAGAAGATAAGTAACATCTTTTCACAGGATGGGAATGAGGAAATCAAAAGCTCTAGCTACTCCTCTGACTCGGATGATATACAAAGCATTAGTTCTGAGAAAGGGGGGCTTTCTTTCTCTGGTAAAAAAACAACACTTAATGTAAATAAGTTGCCCTCCCCTAATACCCCTAGAAGAAAAAGCCCTAGAGATCATGGTTAGAAGAAGCTTGGGAATGAGGAGCAGGACAACTATGATGAACAGGAGGCTATGGAGTTTGAAGATGAGGAAAAGGAGAGGTAGGTGGAAAAAAAGGAAAGAGGAAATGCAAGAGGGTGGGCACAGAGGATGAGAGGTTGCAGAAGGACCCAGACTCTTCTCCACTCCCTCTCTCCCTTGTCCATCCCCAAGCCCACCCAGAGGAGCATATAAAGGATAGTTTTGGAGCTAAGGGGGGGGGATGTGCTAACAAAAGATAGGAGGAAAGCTTGGAGAAATTTTAATGTGAGGACTTCAAAAATGGGTATTTTCAAAGAAGTGATGAACCCTAAGATCTTGGTGGATAGCTAGGAGGAACTACATCTTGAAGAGCTCATTAACCTTGTGATTGTGGCAATCTTTGATAATGCCAGGGAATTTGGGTTGAACCTGTTGAACAATGCCTACAACAACATGATAGATAATTACAGGTCAATCAAGTGGCTTTTTCATGAGCTAGAGGAGGTTAAGGAGAATGAGGGTCAAATAGAAGAAGCCAAGAATCTAAAGGGCCTGGAGAAAGGGATAGATTATGATGATAATCATAGCCTGGTGGAAAGGAGGATCCACAATCTGGAAAATTAAAATCACAATCTATCAAGCTAGATGATCTCACTGCTTAACTTGATTAATAACAACATTCTATCTTTAACTAATTGGCTTAAAGATAGAGGCATGCAGGGGGATGTTGATGGAAAAGATAGGGGTAAAGCTAGATCTAATGATGATAATACCACTGGTATCACTTTTTCTACTCTGGACTAGGAAGAACACAAGACTCACCAGTAGGAGGTCGAGGAGAACCAGATTGCCCAGGAGGCTGCCCAGGTCATGCAGGAGCTGGAAAGAAAGATTGAGGATTAGTTCCTATCTTTTTCCTTTTTGGCTAGCTTTTTGTTCTGGCTTTTCACTGTTTCATTTGTCTTGTCTTTTTTGTTTGGCCTTTTGTTTGGTGTTTTTTTATTTGGTTGGTCCTAGTGCTTATTATCAGCCTTTAGTCTTGTTACTTTTGTGGCCGGGCTTCTAATGCTTATTTTTAGCCTGTTATGTTTTAATTCTTAGGTTTCAAGATCCCTGTAAAACTTGTTTATCTAATAAAAAATTTATGTTAGGAAATAATATAAATTAAGCATATGGAGAAAGAGAGAAACATGACATACCATGAATATTCAACAACAATAATAAATAAACAACAAGAATCTATAGAATGCACAAAACCCATTAGATAAAAACTGGTTATCTTTTAGTATTTAATCACTAACAACATTCTAAAAACTTAGTGCATCATATTATAATCCTTACATAGAAATGATATATTGAATGCATATAAAAACAGACTAGTAGAAATAGGGCACCAAAAAATATTTTGAAAGACCAAACTAGGCACCAAGATCTAGAAGCATCACTAAGCCAAACATTGCATTAAATGTTTCAACTTCCTTTAGGTAACTCTTACATGCTTGGTTAATAGGATATGTCACTATTTCACAATGGTGTCAAAAATGTATCTTTTTAAATAGAAAAATAGAAAACACACAAGCAAGCCAACTTAGTTTTCCTCACAAATATAATATTCTCCCACTTGAAGTAAATGAAGTATAATAAAATAAAATAATTGCAATCTAACCACCCTAGGCCAACTAAATCTTACCTCAGATCATGCTTTTCTCTTGACAAGATATTTTTGAACATATCTGTGGGAATATCCCTCTAGAATTTTCCTGAACAAATGGTACCTCAACTCAATGTGCTTGGTTCATGAATGAGATGTTGGATTTTTCACCAAATGAATAACATTCTAGTTGTCACAATACAACACATATTTGTCTAGTTTTACTCCTAAATCTCCAAGGAATCTTTGTATCCATAACATCTCTTTGAAAGCTCCTATTGAAGCTATATATTTAGCCTCTATTTTTTAGAGAGTCACTATTTTCTATAGTCTAGACAATCAAGATATTACAAAATTTGTCGAAGTGTATAAATAACCATTGGTGGACTTTTTAGTGTCAATGTCTCCATCCATATACAAATCTATATAACCTTGGAAAAGAACATCATTGATAGAAAAATATAGGCAATGATGTTTGTTACTGTTAAGATACCTCAATAACCACTTTACCACTTCCTAATGTTGTTTACCTCAATTTGCAAGGAACCTTCTCACAACTCCCATTGAATGTGCAATATTTGGTTGAATACTTACCATGGCATACATAAGGCTACCAATAGTTGAAGCATAAGAAATTTTACTCATTTCAATATTTTATTTGTCATCACTAGGGTATATATGCAAGATCATGGTGTGCCAAAAAGTGGCAATCTGAGAAATATATTCTTTTGAAATACCTCAAAGCATTTCAAAATCTATTCTGATTTTTTTCTCTCCCATCTTGATACAAAAACAAAATATTAAAACTTTTATAAGGCCTAGTATTTCTTTGGATGCCAACCCTACATGGTCAACTTTAAAAATGTCCCAAAAACATGTTTCCGACATGTTCTTGTGTGTTTTTTTTACTCCAAACTTGTTTCAGATGACTTTTTTTTTTCACCCAAATTTAATGAAATGAAAAGGGTTTCTTAAGAATGTTCTTATCTTTCTATAAATGTAATGTTTGTCAAATTTTGAGTTTATTAAATAGTTATTATTCATTTTCTAATGGAGTTATGCATAAAGTGCTAATTGATACACTCATTGAAAAAGAAATATAGCTTTCAAATGGTATAACATTTTTGAAATCCAAAATTTGTGTCACATAATATAATTCTTCTACTATAAAGGAAAAAAAAATAAATTTTTTAAGGTTTTAAATTAGTTAAGGTGGTCAAGCATGGGAATTTTTCTATTCTGAATATATTATAGTATAAAATTCATCATTAATTATTTATTTGGAATAAAAATACCCAAAAGTATGTGTCACATTTGGGCATGAGTCTACTTCTTATATCTAGAATCTTATTAAAAAATATTAGCATTTGATTTTGATTAAGGTGGTCAGATATATGCCTTCTTATTTTTGTCCTAAATTTTTTGTACTATTCCATTAAAATTAAAAATTTTGACCAATCAAGTTTTTCTTTCTTTAGATGAAGCTTAGCAGTTCAAAAACTAATTTCAATTTTCTATAGATTATTTTCTAAAAAATTTTAGATGAAAGTTCATAAAAAGTTTAAAATTGCACACCAAGTTGACATAACCCTGATTTGTTGATTTTTTATTACCACTTAAGGGCATAATTTGGTTGACCATGATCCTACACATACCCACTATGACATCAAAATCTATATTCAATTTGAAGTGGGATGCAATGGGTGTACTAATTTTCTTGGCATCCATCATATTGAACCTGTTAAGAACTTTCTTAATGCATTTTTCTTGTGACAAATATAATATCTTCTTCTCTCTATCATGAATAATATTCATGGCCAATATATGCTATGTTAGTCCCAAATATTTCATTACAAATTATTCACTCAACTCCTTCGTAAATTGGTTAATCATATTTTTATCAAGTCTAACAAGAAATATGTCATCCACGTACAACAATAATATAATGTATTTATCTTGATCATTCCTCTTGATATAAATATAATGATCAGATTGTAACCTTTTAAAATCATGTTCCAACATGGAGGGATCAAATTTCTTGTACAATGGCGAGGTTCTTGTTTCAACCTATAAAGGATCTTCTTCAAATTTTAAACCATATTTGGTTTACCATTTTCTTTGAATCCTTCTAGCTACTCCTTGTAAATCTCTTCATCAAATTCACCATGAAGAAAGGTTGTCCTTACATCTAATTTTTCACATTTTAAATCTAGATAAATACCACAATCAAGAATAATTCTAATAGATGACAAATTTTAACAATAGGTGAAAAAAATCAGTAAATTCTATACCTTCTTTTTGAGAACATCCTTTCATCACCAACCTTTCTTTGTATCTTTTCTTTTTTCTATCAGCCTCATGCTTAATCTTGTATACCCATTTTTTTGTAAAGGTCTTCTTCTTGTTCGAAGTTTAACCACCTCCAAAGTTCCAATTTTAAGAAATGAATCCATTTATTCTCCATTTATTTCTTCCTTTATTTACCATGTTTATCTTCACAAGATTCTTGAAAGTTGGTAGGTTTGCACCAATCAGTCAACAATATATAATTAAAGGGCTTATACTTTTGTGAAGTCTTACAAGGTCTATTTGATCTTTGGACTAGTTGTTTCTCTAATTGATTTTATCGTAATGTCTCTTGCAAGATCTCTTGTTGCTCCTAAAAATTCTCTTCTTCTAGTCCATCATAATCCTCTTTGCTATTCAATTTCTTGCATTGGTGGGATATTTTCTTATTTTTATTCAATCTTATCACAAACTTTCTTTACCTCAAAACTTCCTATAGCCCTCTTGAACATTTTTGACTTTTTGAGAAATAACATCCCTACTTTTAACAATATTATGTTTGAAAAGATCACATAAATGATAACCAAATTCACCACATGTATAACTAAAGACAATCTATTTCATAGATTTATCATCTAACTTTGTTCTACTGTCTTTGGGAATATGCATAAGTTCTTCACATAAAAAGATTTTCAAGTGAGGATAATTTAGCTTCTTACCAGTCCAAATTTCTTAAAGAATGCCACCATCAAAGGCTATAGTAGGAGATCAATTTATGAGGTAGAAATCTATCCTTAATGCTTCTTTTGAGAAGTGTTGTTTCAATCTAGAGTTTGACAACACAATCTTCACCTTCTCCAAGATAGTGTGGTTCATTCTTTCTATAGTCATATTTTGTTGAGGATTAAGATGCACCATTTTATCATACTTTATGCCGAACCTATTACAATATTCCTTGAATTAGTTAGAAAAACAATCTCAAACATTATCTATTCTTAAGCACTTCATTAATTTATTAGTCTCTTGTTCAAAAATAATATGACACTTTTGAAATATCTTGAATACCTCATCTTTTCTTGTCATAAGGTAAGCCCAACCCTTCTTAGATGCATCATATATGAATGTGAAAAAGTATGTGGCCCCTCCTAACTATTTAATTTAACAAAGACAAACACTACTGGAAATATAAGAGGAGTAATTGAGAGGGGAGGGGTGAATCAGTTACTACTAAAATAAATCCTAGATCCTTTGGATGTCAAATAAAATTTAGACTGATAAAACTGACTACTATTGATACTCGATAACATACAAAAATTGTTGTAACTTGGTAAATGCAGAGTGTGTATTACTTTAGTAGATCTTAAGATGTTATCAATAATTTACATGAAAGCATAAAAGAAATAACATGAACACATATGACACCAAGATTTAATGTGGAAACCCAATTTGGGAAAAACCACCAAAAGCAACTAGTTAGTATTTTTGACTCTTCTAAAGTGAGCCCTATAAGGAACCAACCCTATTAAAGGTTACAAAATACACTGTTAGGCATGACAATGTTAAAGTATTTAATCGCCCTATTAGAAGTGGCCTTATAAGAGGTCTTGAAATAATTCAATGAAATTGCCACCTTGTTAGAGGATTTACAAATGGCTATTGAACCAACTCTATTAAGAGATTTTAGATCACTTCTACAATGATTAGAGAGTAACAATGAAATGACCTGATTGTGATGTTGTTGAATTGCTGATTACAGATCTCTGTCCTAGTTCATATTTGATCCTTCTTGATAGAATAATAATTTTCTACTCCACAAGGATACTAGCTTATCCTTCAAGTTTGCTTCCTCTCTCTTTATCTCTTTTAATTCCTTCAACTTGCATATCACACTCTTTGAAAGCACAACTTGACCATTTACTTATACCTTCTAGATTGTCAAGTCAGCTCAAATAAAAATTAGAATAACCAATATTTATTACCATACTCGTCTAGAATCAATAGGTGAAATAATTAAGCTTCACATGTAGAAATAAGAAAATCCTTTTATAGCCAACCCAACTTGGTAGAAACTGGTTCTTAAATGATTTCCTGTGTTAACCAACACAAGCTCGATTAACACTGCAAACTTAAAAAATCCCTTTGGTAATCGAGTTAACTCAGTTAATACTAACTCAGTTCAACATTCCCTTTGTTAATTGAGTGAGCTTAGTTAACACTCTTTTCTACATAACTTCCTTCAATGCTCGAGTGAGCTCGATAGATACTGCCTTCTATACAGAGTAGACTCAGGAATGCTCGATAGACTAGAAGATTTGTCTTCATTGACCAAGTAAGCTCGACATGCACTAACTGTCAACTCATATGACATTTTTGTAACATCAAAGACAACACACAATTAATCAATTGTATCCAACAATCTCCCTCTTTGACATTGATGGAAACACGACATGTCATAACACAATAAATTTTGAGAACAAGACTCCCTCTATCAGAAAGTTTCTCCTTGTTTGATTTTACACAAAAAGCTTCTCCTATAGTATTCTCCCTCTGTGAAGGAATTACTTAACTTATCCCTCTATAAAATTTCAATAAAGTATGATAGTAAACTTCTCCCTCTTTGAAAAAACATGCCAAAGAGAATTGTAATTAGTATCAATGTACCTTGAGTACAAATTCATTTTCAATATGTCCTTTGTCAATACTACATCAATTGATTCATCTTCAACTTAGTTCCTATTGATGCATCACTAAACTTTATTTAGTGAGTTGCAGATAGGGGAATGACCCCTAGCTTACCTCTTAAATAAAAAAATGCATCTTTAGGTAATGGCTTGGTGAATATATCTACAATTTTTTCTTTTGTATGCACATATTCCAATCTCATTTCCTTGTCTTGTACTAATTTTCTTACAAAGTGGCATTTTATAGCAATGTTCTTTGTTTTGGAATGCATCACTAGATTGTTTGATATGTTAATTGCATTGGTGTTATCACAATACATGACTATTGGTTCTTTAATTTCAACCTTCATTCCTTCCAACAACTATTTGAACCAAACAATGTTAGAGCTATTCACTACTACTACTACTACATATTCTACTTCTGCTATGGATTGAGATGTGTAATCTTTCTTCTTTCTTTCTTAAGATACCAACCTTTTACCAAGAAAGAATGCTCCACCACTAGTACTTTTTTTGTCATCAAGATTTCTTGCCAAATTAGTATTATTAAATACTTTTAGTTCAAGGTTGCCTCCAAGTTTGTACCAGAAGCCATTGTCTTCAGTACCTTTCAAATATCTCAAGATTCTTTTTATTGCCATCATGTGGTTTCTTTGGGTTTTGATGAGAATATTTCCACTATCCCAAATACTATGGCAATATTAGGCCTTATATGTACCACATGCTATAATTTACCAATCATTGATTTGTATAAGGTTCTATCTACTTCTTTGGAGTCATTATCTTTGCTAAGCTTAAGTCCAATACACATGGGATTCCAACTAGTTTTCAATCTTCAATTCCAAATTTCTTTAGTATCTCTTTGATATAATTAGATTGAGTGATATAGATACCATTTCTATTCTTATGTATCTACAATCCAACAAAGAATTTTATTTCACCAAACATGGACATTTCGAATTCTTTATTCATTTGTTTGAAAAATGCTTTGCATAAGTCATTATTTCCTGTGAATAGAGTATCATTCACAAATATTTCTGCCAACACAATCTTCTTATTTGATTCTTGCTATATAGGCTACTATTGTCATTTTTTTTTTGAAAACCAATTTGTATCAAATAGTTATGTAATCTTTCATACCAAGCTCTAGGAGCTTGTTTTAGACCATGCAGGGTTTTATGTAATTTGCAGACCATGTCCCTTTTTTTAAGATCAACAAAACCTTCTAGCTATTTAATGTAGACTTCCTCATCAAGAATTCAATTCAAGAATGTAGATTTAACATCCATTTGATATACTTTGAATCCTCTATGAGCTGCATAAGCCAATAAAGTCCTAACACCTTCTAATCTTGCAACAGGGGCAAAAGTTTCACCATAATCAATACCTTCTTCTCGAGAATAGCCTTTACATACCAACCTTGCTTTGCTTCTTGACACTTTTACATATTCATTTAGCTTATTTCTAAATACCCATTTTGTACCAATCATATTTTTGTCTTTGGGTCTAGGAACAAGATTCCAAGTTTTATTCTTTTCTATTTGTTCTATTTCTTCATTCATAGCCTCAATCCAACTTTCATTTTCTAGTGCATGTTTAACACTTCTAGGTTCAAATTCAACAAGTAAGAATGTACATTTTAGTTTGCTTCTTGTCATTGATCCATCTGATTTGTCTCCAATGATTTGAATAGGTGCATGATGTCTTCTTACATATTTATCCAATATAGGTTCTTTGACTTTTGAATGAATTGTGCTATCTTCATTTTGAATCTCAACTTTAGGCTTAGGTCCTTCTATTTGTGGCCCAAGTTCTTTAGACTCAGTATGCACTAACTCAGTAGGCTTTGAATGTGACTCAGGTTCCTATGACTCAATTTGTACTTCCTGCATCTAGGTGACTATTGGAGTCTCCTTTTTGTCAAATGTGTTTGGAAATGTATTAGGTTCATAGTAGACAAATCTTCTATAATCTTTTGGCTTCTTTTTTCTTTCTTCTTCACTCTTTTCTACAAACTCATCAAGTCTCACATGTGCACTTTCTATGATTTTGTGAGTGGACAAATTCAAACATTTGTATGCTTTACTTTTGTAGGAATATCCTAGAAATATACCCTCATCTCCTTTTACATCAAATTTTACTTTTCTATATTCTTTCAAGATATAATATTTTCTGCCAAATAGTTTCAAGTAACTTACATTGGGTTTGTAGCCATACCATAGTTCATAGGGAGCTTTCATTGAGTCCTTCAATTGAACTCGGTTCAAAGTATGAACTACAGTGCTGATAGATTCCTTATAGTATTTGATAGCAAAATTGTTCTTGATCATTAGTGTTCTTGCACAATCCATGATGAATCTATTTCTTATTTGAACTATTCTATTTTTCTTAGAAATACCAAGGGCTGATACTTTTCTTTTGATTCCTCTTTCAATCTAAAAATTGTTGAATTCATTTGAGTTGAATTCACCACCTCTATATGATCTTAAGAATTTTAATCTTTTTCCAATTTCATTTTCTACTCTAGCCATATACCATTTAAATTGCTCAAAACCTTTTGATTTTTCTTTCATATGCATAACAATCATCATTCTAGAATAGTCATCAACAAAAAGAATAATTTTTTTTTCTCCATTACAAGTTTCTATTCCAATGGGTCCACATAAATCAGTATGCACAATTTCCAAGACATCTTTTTACTGATAGTTTTTTCTCATAAAACCAATCTTTCCCATTTTACTAATTTGATAAGTTTTGCATAATCCAACATTGGGTTTCTTCAAATTAGGAATAGCTCTTACTCTTCTAAGTTTTCTTATCTTGACCATATTTCTAAAGTCTACATGACATAGTCTTCTATGTCATAACTAGCTTTCTTCTACTTGAGCAATAAAACATGAGAGATCACCAGGATCAAGATAAAATAGTTCACCTTTATTTTTCCTACCTGATCAAATCAGATTTCCCTAGTTATCTAGTAGTCTTTCCTTGCCATTCATGAATTCTACCTTGAATCCAATGTTGCTCAGCTATGCCACACTTAGTAAATTATGTTTTAGTCCTTTAACCTAATAAGAATTTTCACATACAAGTTCATTTGTTAACGACATACAACCTTTTCCTTTTATGTAACAAGGTTCATCTTTTCCAAACCTTACACTACCTTCATCATAGTGTTCAAAATGTTCAAACTTAGTTTTATCTCCAGTCATATGGTGAGAACATCCGTTATCCATGATCCATGTATTTTTTTATAACATGAGAGACAAGTTCCATCTTATCTCCTTCATCATTAGATTCATCTTCACTATTATCAAAATCTTTAGCCATAAAACAAGTTTTCTTACCTTTGTCTTTGAAGAATTTGTGACCTTTGAATTCCTTCTTGCTTTTGTACTTGTGGATTTTCTTCTCTTCCTTGCCTTCTTTTTTTGGACACCTAGGACCAATTTCTTCACAAGAGAAGAAGATTAAAGGAATTTTAGCTTTTTACTTTCCTCTACTCTTGGAATATTTCTTTGCAAGTAGAGCTTCAACAATTTCAAGATCACTATCAAAACTTTCTTCAATTTCTTCCTTACTTTCTAATTGATTATCTTTTATTTTCTCGCCCTTGTCTTTGAGTGAGACTTTAGCTTCAAATTAAAACTCAATATTCTTGGAAGTAGGAACATAGTTGTCAAAGTTGTCTAGTTCAAAAGCTATCAAGCTTCCTACTAGGGCATCTAAACCTATCTTGTTATTTGGATCACATTTCTTTTCTTGAATAGAAAACACTCTGATTACATTAATGGGAAGTAAAGTTCTGAGTATTTTACTAACAATAGTTTCTTCTTTGATTTTTCTTCTAGATGCTTTGATTGCACTAACACTAGCCTTAATTCTTTCTACATATTTTACAACATTTTCATCTTCTCTCATTCTCATTTGATCAAATTGTCCTCTAAGGCTTTCTTGTTTGGCTCTCCTTACACTCTCATCTCCTCCATAGATTTATCTCAATTTTTTTCACATATCAAAAGTAGTTTTATAGTCTTTGACCTCATCAAATTTAGTATTACTAAGAGTAGATGCAATATCAATCATCCATATGTTATGGTTCTTGTTCTCAACAATATCTTCAATTGACAATGTTCCAGTGGGAGTTTTATATTCTTCATCAAGGTATTTGCAACCTAAATCATTGATGGTAGCCAGATGAAGCCTCATAAATCCTTGCCATACTACAAAGTTGTCTTTATTTAGCTTTGGAATCTCTCTTTTATAAGACATCCTAATATTTAGCTTAGGTCCTCGAAACCTTATTTGCAAGCACCAAAAGCTCTAATACCAATTTTTGGAAATATAAGAGGAGTAACTGAGAGGGGAGGGGTGAATTAATTACTATTAAAATAAATTTTAGATCCCTTGGATGTCAAATAAAATTCAAACTAATAAAATTGATTACTGCTAATACTCACTAAGCATATAGAAATTATTGTAATTCAGTAAATGTAGAGTGTGTATTACTTTAGCAGATCTTAAGATGTTATTAGTAATTTACTTACAAGCGTAAAAGAAATAACATGAACACATATGACACTAGGATTAAATGTGGAAACCCAATTTGGGAAAAACTATCAAATGCAACTAGTTAGTATTTTTCAGTCTTCTAAAGCGAGCCCTATTAAGAGCCAACCCTGTTAAAGGTTACAAAATACATTGAAGGTGTGACCTTGTTAAAGGATTTAATCAACCTATTAGGAATGACCTTGTAAGAGGTCTTGAAACAATTTAATGGAATATCCACCTTGTTAGAGGATTTACAAATGGCTATTAAACTAACTCTGTTAAGAGATTTTAGATCACTACTATAATGGTTAGAGAGTAACAATGAAATGACCTGATTATGATGCAACTAAATTGCTAATTATAGAACTTTGTTTTGGTTCATACTTGATCCTTCCTGATTGAATAATACTTTTCACCTCCACAAGAATACTAGCTTATCCTTCAAGTTCACTTCCTCTCTCTTTATCTCTTTTAATTCCTTCAACTTGTATATCACACTCTTTGAAATCATAACTTGACCTTTTACTTATACCTTCTAGATTGTCAAGTTGAATCAAATAAAAATTAGAATAACCAATATTTGTTACCATAGTCAACTAGAATCAATAGGTGAAATAATTAAGCTTTACATGCCAAAATATGAAAACCCTTTGGTAGCTGACCCAACTCGATAGAAATTGATTCTAAAATGATTTCCTGTGTTAATCAACAAAAGCTCGGTTAACACTATGAACTTATAAAATCCCTTTGGAAATTGAGTAAACTTAGTTAATACTAACTCTATTTAACTTTCCCTTTGATAACCAAGTGAGCTTAGTTAACACTCTTTTCTATATAAATTCCTTTGACGCTCGAGTGAGCTTGGTAGATACTGCATTCTATACAGGGTAGACTAAAGAACTCTTGGTAGACTAGGAAAACTATCTTCACTAACCAAGTGAGCTTGGCATGCACTGACTATCAACTAATATGAAATTTGTGTAACATCAAAGGAAATACACAATTAATCAATTGTATCCAACAAAAAAAATAAATACATCAGGATGTATCAATTCTAATAGACGTGTTTTTGTCTCATTACCAACTCCAAGAAATGAAAGCCTTTGCTGCCTATAATAAATACATTGCTCACAAAGATCAAGGTTATAAGATTTCAAAATTGGTAGAAAATTCTTCACTCATAGAACCCAAGTTCTTATGCCATAAATTAGCTAAATTTTCTTCTTTTGTAGTAAGAACAACATTTGATTTCTCTACTAGAGTACTTAGAGTATACATTATTTCTGTCTTGGATCCTATAGCCATGAGCAATGTTCTTAACTTTTGAACCACTTTTTCCAAACCTTGTAGAGTATCCTTCATAATGCAACTGTCCCATAGAGATTAAACTCATACATATCTCTAGAATGTTCCTAGGTTGTCTTAGAAAATTGTTACTCCCATCCTTTGTCTTGATTTGGACATCTCCCACTCCAATAATTTTACAAAAGTGATTATCTCCCAGACATAGTCTACCATAATTATTAAAAATTTTGACAATAAAATTATCCTTCTTTGGTATTACATGATGATATGACCAAAAATAAATGATATAGGAGCATGATAGGGTAGTTAGAAATCCTACACGTTGGAGAGATTTTGGATTTGGAGTTGAGAACTCAGTCACCAAAGGAGTGGTGCTTGATCATTATTGGATGTAGTTTTGACCAAGGAACTCAGCCACTGAAGGTTTTTTTAGCATGTACACCATTTCTTGACATATACTATATTTCTTGGTAATGCTTGTAGGAGATCAATAGTCCTTGGCTGGTGGTCACTAATGCTCAACAATTTGGGCTTGACAAATTCAAAGTTTGTGCAGATTTAATCAATCTTCTTGGAGCATTTAATGGATGTTGTGTAAGATCATGATGTGGAGTGATCATGGGAATTTTTTTGGGCCTATTTAGGTCTTGGTTATTTTTCCTAGGTGTATATACTAGGTGTCATAAGCCTTCTATGGAGTTTTGTATTTAATATGTATTTTATGCCAACTTGCGGCTCATATATGCATTTAATGTAAGGGTTTATTTATTTTGTAATTTGCTAGGTTGACTTATGACTTAGTTGCAAGTAGAGGTTCTTGTGGAGTTTTGAATCATTATTAAGTTAAATATGGAGTAGCTAAGAGAGTGAAGTTAAGAAGAGCTAGTAGTTTAGGCTTGGAAAATAAGAAGATTTCTTGGTGGCTTGTGAGCACAAGTTTAGATCTTGTTGGACGTTTCTACCATATACTATTGTGTTATAGATCTAGAATAGCTAGGGTTTTGGATTGCATTTTGAGGGATCTTGTAGAACTATTGCTTTCTTTTTATTTGGTTATAATCATGAAGGTCTTATAGCCCAACACATTACATTTAATTAGTTTTTTAATAAATAAACAATTGAGTTTGGTATTAGATCTTGTATTTTGTGTTGTGTGCTCATTTTTTGGGTGATAAGACATCTCGTTTGGGGATTATCATTCCTTGTGCTACATAAGATGGTATTAGATCTTAAGTTTACCTAAGCATGTGGATAGATCACAAAAGTTGAGGTAGTTTACACTAGGAACTAGGGAAAATATTATTAGAGAAAATTTATCTTGTGGATTTTTTGCAAAGGGTTTGCGAAGATTTGTGAAGATGCCTCCAAGAAGGTTTGACCCTAGGGTGATTGAAGATCTCTATGATTCCATGAAAGCAAGGATCTCAAAGAAGGTTGAAACATATTTCTGGTTTGAGATGGAGTTGATGAAGAGTGAGATCATGAGGGCCATTATTGGTGCACCTCGATATGTGGGTGCTGAAGATGGTTATGAGGAATTCATTGAGGTCCTTGATATTTCTAGATCAAGTGATGGTGACAAAATTGATGAGTCAGAAAGATCTCTAGAAGAATGAGATGGTTGGCTAGATATAACTAACACTTTGTTGAAGCTAAAGTGCAAGATAGATGTTTCTAATTTCTCAGTTGCTTTGAATCCTAAAGACCTAATTTTTTAGATTGGTGAATTGGAAGACTACTTTGATTTAGAGGATATTGGTGATAAACCTAGAGTCAGGTTGGAAAATACTATGCTAAGAGGACATGCTTCTCTTTGGTGGAAATAATTGTAAAGAGATAGAGAAGAGGAAGGTGAAATGAAGATCAATTGTTGGAGATTGATGGTGAAAAAATTAAAGGCTAAGCTCCTTCCTATTGATTATGAACTGGAATTATTTAAGAGGTTGTAGAATCTAAAATAGAAGGATTTTTTTGTAAAATATTATACTGAGGAATTTTACAAGTTGATTATTTGGCCTAGGCATAGAGAACTTTCTAAGGAGAAGGTGGCTTTGTATATTAATGGTTTGAGATTCAATATTTAGGATGAGATTTGTATGTTGAATATTGCCTTTATTGAGGATGCTTATTAGTATGACCTAGAGGAAGAAGATAACTTGAAGAGGAGAAATCAAGGTACTTCCCATGGAAAAGAGAAGTAGGATCACTAAGAGAAGGATAAACAAAGTGTAGAAGATAAGCCAAAAACTTTTGATCCATGAAAGAGGATGGGTAATGTTTCCTTAAAGATAATTATTTTTGTTATGGTGAAGAAGGTCATAGAGCTTATGAATGTTCACTAAAGCCTAAGTTGAAGGCTTGATCATTGAACCTAAGCAAGGAGAGAGCTTGCTAGCTCAATGAGTACTATTTGGTAAGAGGGCATTGAAACCTTGTCTAAAGAGTAATTTTTTCAAGACTTGTTCTAAGCTCGGTGGTAAAATCTACAATATGATTGTAGATGGTGGTAGTACTAATATCCTTGTCATTGAGGAGATGGTTTAGAAATTTGGTTTGAATAGAATGAGACATCCTTGTGCATATAGGATTGGTTGACTATAAGAATAACATGATTTTGAAAGTAAGGGAGCAATGTCTCCTTGATTTCTAGATTGGAAAATATAAGGATCAAGTGTTTTGTGATATTGTAGACATGAGTAGTTGTCATATATTACTAGGTAGATATTGGCAGTAATATTGCAAGGCTATGCATGATAATGTAAATAATGTGAATACTATTGGGAAAGTTGGTAGGAAGAATTTCCTAATTCCTTTATGGAATGAAGAACTTGGTAAGAGGAACCTAATTATTTATAGCCAAGTTGACTTGAAGGATTCAGAGAGGTTAGAGATTAGCATAGAAAGAAAACCTATGGTACATCAGGGATGCATGTGAATACGTAGAGACAAAATAAGGGAAAGAGTGTGCAAGTTGAAGAACTGAAGGATATGTATGTGAAGAAATAGTTTGAGATTTATGTGTTGAATCCAAAAAGATGTTCTTCCAGCTACTAAAAACATCTTTTCATACTTGGGGTGTCTAATGTAGGAGGATCCTAGGGTAGTTAGCAATCCTACACATTGGAGGAATTTTTGCTTTGGTGTTGAAGACTCAGTCACCAAAGGAGTGTTGCTCGATTATTATTGGGTGTAGTGTTGGCTGAGGAGCTTAGTCATTGAAGGTTTTCTCATAATCTACACTATTTCTCGGGATATAATGTATTTCTCAAAAATACTTTTGGGAGCTTGATAGTGCTCAGCTAGTGGTTGGCTGACACTTGATAGTTTGGGCTTGCTGAACAAAGTTCTTATATATTTAATCAATCATGTTGGAGCATTTAATGCATGTGGTGTAAGATCATGATGTGGAGAAATCATTAGATTTTTATGGACCTATTTGGGTCTTGGTTATTTTTCTTAGGTGAATTCAATGGGTGTTGTAAGTCTTCTAAGGAACTTGATATTTAATATCTATTATAGGTCACTTTGTGGATCAAATATGCATTTGATGTAAGGGTTTATTTAATTTTTAACTTGCTATGCTAACTTGTGGATTAGTTGGGTAGAAGTAGAAGGTCTTGTGGATTCTTGAATCATTATTTAGTTCATTATGGAGTAGCTAAGAGAGTGAAGTTAAGAAGAGCTAGTAGTTGTAGCTTGGGAAGTAAGAATATTTCTTGGTGGCTCACAAGCACACATTTAGATCTTGTTGGAGGTTTCTATTAGATCATTGTTGTGCTATAGATCTAGAATAACTAGGATTTTGGATTGGATCTTGAGGGATCTTGCAAAACTATTACTTCCTTTGTATTTGGCCATAAATAGGAAGGTCTTATAGCCTGATACAATACATATAATTAGTTGCCTTATGAGTAGAGAGTTGAATTTGGTATCAAATCTTGTATTTTTGTGGTGTGTTTTCATCATGTAGTTTTTTTTTTTGGGGATAGGATATCTCCTTTAGGGATTCTCCTGCCTTGTACTACATTAATCAAGAGTCCAATTAATGTTATGGTTGGAGTTATAGAAACACATATCTTTCATTGAAGCAACATATAAAATATCGTTATTAGAAATTTTATGACTCACCTTCATTTATGCTAGCTAATTTATTATTCCCATTCCCCACTTTTTAATCCTTTTGATCTCTTTTAAAAAATTGGCGTTCCTTTTTCATGTAGCCTTTCATTACGTAATGATAACATGTCAACTTGCCCCTTGATTTTGACCTGCCTCTTGACCTTGAATGCCATTGATGGTTCTTTCAAGTTTTCTACCATGCTGACTTGTAGTCAATGCTTCTCCTCCTTTACTTTTTGTAACATATTTTATTCTCATATCCTCATTCATTAAGCTATTATAAATATCATCAAACTTCAAAGTTTCTACTATTGCATAAGTGTTGATGACTACAATTAGATTCTCCCTGATATTTGGCATGTACCATATTAGAAGGATGACTCTAATCTCATTATCCAAACTAATTTAAATAGAGAAAATATTTATAGTGATTATATTGAACTCATTTAAGTGCACTTCTACTAAAGTACGCTTCTTCATCTTGAGGTTGTATAATTTCTTCATCAAGAATTTCTTATTTGAAGTTGTAATCTGCTCATACAAATCATGTCACTTTTTCCACAACTCTTTTGTTGTCTTCTCTCTAGTAACATTAGTGATTATATTGAACTCATTTAAGTGCTTAGCTAGTGAATCACCCTCCTTCATCTTGAGGTTTTATAATTTCTTCATCAATAAAATCTTAATTGAAGTTATATTTTTCTCATACAAATCATGTAACATTTTCCACAACTCTTCTACCTTCTTCTCTTTAACAATATTAAATACAAAATTTTGGCCAAGTATTGAGAAATGGATGCAATATCCTTTATATCTAGCTTCTTCCAATCATCATATATTATTTTGGGTGGTTTCTTTGAGACTCCTTCAATTGAAAAATATTGAACCTTTACAATCAATATGTCCTCCATTTGGGATTCCATATAGAGCCAAGCTCATTTGAATTCTTCATATCACTAATTGTTGATGTCTCTATTGCACTAAAAAATACCCTTCAACAAACCTTTTACAAGTTCTTGGTCACCTATACTTGAACTATTCTCTAGTAGTAGTTCACACTTTCCTTCTCTAACTCTATAGGTTAAACACAACCGATTATCCCCTATCTCCACACGATATGGATAGAAGAATTTATCCTTTTGTCTACATAGGATTAAAACATGACTTTTCCACCTAAAAATTTTAATCTTCCTTTAGTGAAACCTTTCCTTCTCCTCTCCTCACTTTTCTTGCTACAAACACTTATAGCTTTAAAACTATTGGATTTCCAATATTTCTTAACTTTCGGCTCTAATACTAGTTGTTAGGAAATAATGGAAAAGAAACATATAAAGAAGAAGAGAAATAGAGCATACCATGAACATTCAACAACAATAATAAACAAACAACAAGAATCTATAAAATGCACAAAACCCACTTGATGAAAATTGGTTATCTTTTGTTATTTAATCACCAACAACATTCCACAGCTTCAACACATTGGATTCTTATCCTTACATGAAAAATTATACATTGGATGTATATAATAAATTAAAATAGAAATAGGGTGCCAAAAATCAATTTGAAAAACCAAACTAGGTATCAAGATTTGGAAGCTTCATTAAGTCATATGTTGCATTAAATGTTTCAACTACTCATGAATAACATTTATGCCCATGGTTAACATGACAAATCATTATTTTGTAAGGGTGTTAACATTTAGCTTGCAAAATAGTAAAAGGAATAACACATGGTTTAGCCAAATTCATTAGCTTCACACATATAACACTTTATTGCATTTAGTCATTCATTAGGCTTGTTTATGTCTTTAAGATAAAAATAATATATGCCTTTCACAACTGATCCATGCTTAGCTTTTATATTTTTTTCCAAACTTGGAAGTACATCCTTTAACATTGACAGAGTCTCTTCCATCCCTATGCCATATCCTCTTGTGATCATATCCTCTATAATTTTCATTTTCATTTTACTATTCTTTTTTTCTTCTAGACATAATATCACTTAAATGAATACCATCACCAAGAGAACAATGAGACTCAAGCGCACCCATTTTATTCTCCTCTTTATCCTTCTTATTTTCCACAACTTCTTTTACCACTTCCACTTGTTTATCTTATAATGGACTCAAAACATATTCTTTTCCATCTTTCATTATGTCATAGCTATTTTTTATACCATTATGCATATCTTCTTTTTCATACATATATAGTCTACCTAATAAAATAAGACACGTTTTCATATGTACAACATCACATGCAATCTTATTTGTGTATCTATGATTTTGAAATTCAATAAAACATTCTTATATGCTTCTAGAATTGACTGTGTATCATTTTTTTAAAATCAACCTTTCATATCACAGTCCATGATCGATCATCAAGATAAGAGAGCTTAGAGGATGCACATAGTTCACATTGTCCGTAACACATTGTTCACTTACTCAAATCTTATGATCTTCTTGCATCTAATAAATATAGTACAGATTAATATACTTGATTTTCTTTAGTTTCAAATTAATGAATCATTTTCACTCGCACCAAGTTAGTTATGGTACACTATATAACATTTTCTATTTGACTTGAAAATAATTTTAACATATTAATCTATTGAATGAGTTCCGCATTCTCTTTTAATGGCTTCAAAAGTACTTTCTTCATCATCAAAAATTATTTGGTTTCTTCTCCCCATACTTCAATTGGAAACAACCCAAAAATAGGAGATAAAAAACAATAAGGAAAACATAACACTAAAACAAACACCATATGATACCTTGGCAAAACCCTTCGAGAATAAAGGGAAAAACTTAGCCACACAACAAAAGATCATTTTATTGATAATAAAATTAAAGTGTATAATGTCTTTTAACTCTTGATGTGATATATATATAATACTCTTGACATTCTAACAAAAGGTCTATTCAATAACTCTTTATTACAAATATAGATCTACATATTTTCATGCCTTAACACAAGATGAGTGACACATATCATTATATTTAATATTAAAATTTAATCATATGCACCATTTTTAGTTGAAGGTGACTACAATAAAATTAAGGCCCAAAGATAAATATTTCTATCGAGCTAAAAACTCCAATACTCCCCCTTAGTGAGAGAGAAATATTTAGTTGAACAGTTACACAAGATTGTGACTAAAATGTTAGTGATAAAATCTATTCATATAGATCCTATAAAATTTCATGGAATCATTCAACATAAAAACCTACAAGAAATACATCTAACTTTCATGATGCTGCCATGCAATCTCTCAATATGACACTAAGAGAACAAATCAATCATTGTTAATAATCATGGAATCACTCTTATATGATATATTTGTAGTAATCTTAGGCAATACTTTAATAACATATTATCTCCATGTGAACTACCATGGAATTACTCAACATGACATCCAACTCCCATCATAGATTCTCTCCATGTGATGTCACCCTTGATTCTCTCAACAAGATGATCATTCCCATAGAAAAAGAGTTAACATAGTTGATTCTTACAATCTCACTTATTCACATAAGAATAGAAATAGGCATGACAAAACAAGTCTTAGTTCTATTTAAGTCTCAAATTTTACAAATATCCCCAACATCAAAAGAATATATGAGAATGAAGGGGATTCCATAAGCACTCCCTCTTAACTATAAAGCCTCTTTCTCAAGCTAAAATCTCCCTCTAAAGCTCAATATTTCCCACTTGCTCAAAGAAATGTATTGCCTTTCTTGTTGCATCCTACAATGATGAGAGATAAAAATATCATTTTACTGATAATAAAATTCATATCTAGTCACAAATATATGTCATCTAATAAATAACATCTTCGTGCATTTTTTATTATCTGAGTGAATCCTGCAATTAGATAACTCATAAAAAACAAATAGAGATCAATGCTCCATACTACTTTTAGTAATGAAATAAGATTCAAAAAAATGAAAGACTTATCTTTGGTTGTGTTGGGACTCAAAATTGAAGCCCCGATTTTGAGTACCATTGAAAAATCAAGCCCTTTAAATGCTTTTAAGTGCATGTGTACCTGACTACTCTTCTGAGACCCATGAGATGTTTAATGTTTCTAACACCATACATTCAGTCTATCTACTCATTGCATGAAGTTAGATTTACATTCTGAGCTATTATGTGAAGTCTTGTTTTGAGCAATTTACAATTATACATTTTCACCTGTGTCAAACAGTGACAGGAGGCCATGTTTGCATGTGAATAACTCACACCTAGTAATGTTTCATGAATTTTTTCTTTGGGAGTATTAAATGTCCATACCAAAGAGCCTATGTTTTAGATTTTGAGTTATTTTGAGTCCACTTGACTAGGTTTCGAACCCCTCAAAGTTGGTCATTTAATGTTTCATGCATTTTTGTAGTTGTTTGCAATTTTGGAAGGCCTTGTTTGACCTATTATATCTTTTACCCTATTGACCCAAATGAATAAATTCCTTTTGCATTGTGTTCTAGGGGCCAAATACTTTCTATGTTTCTAATTTGAGCTTATGAAAAATCCATTTGATCAATTTTAAAATGTGATTCCATTTGCAATTTATAAAGTGTTATTGGTGTCAAGAAGTGCACATTTGTCAAAACCCTTATTCGGGATGTTATATCTTGAAATCCATAATAGATGAGATTGAATGGATTGTACCACTGTGTTTCACTCTAAAAATACTTCAAGTGTGCTGATTTTTAAGTCTTGATGAACTTGTTTGCATACTTTCCTAGGTCAAATCCATTCGCAAAAAATGTCTTTTTGTCAGTGTTTCCAGTCTGCAAATTCTAGGTAGCCCACTTTGACCATTCGTCAAATGTGCCCTATTATTCATCATGAGCCCAATTTGTAGATTTATACTCTCCTCATGACAGTGAACTAATGCCCCAATTTTTTTTTTCCCAAGTGTTAGTTTTCCTTGTTTTTAGAGCCAAATTTGAATGTAATTTTTTTTGACATGTTTTCTTGCAGGTAGTTTTGAGAGGTCAAATTTGATAGTCAATATCTTTTGACTGAGAATTCATCATGAGATGAGATTCAACAAGGTGTAAGTATGTGGAACAAAGAATTAGTATGTTTGATTTCAGAGGATGGTCAAAGGTTTGGGTTAATTTTTAAAGCTGATCAAAGGACCCTTTGACATTAAATTAACATTTTGCAGATTAATGGTAAAATGAGCTTTAATTGATGGTTTAGGGATCAAACTTGTTTCTAATTAGTACTAGAGGGTGAATGGATCACTTTAGCAATTCAGTTGTCTAGAAACAAAAATTTATTTTGCCAGACTTGCCTTGGAGCTCAACTAAATGGTATCACAATAAATGGATGTTGGGAATATGGCTTAACTTGTATTGAATATATAGAGTTTGATAAGTTGGGTATTATGGATGCTCCCATTTCACCCAGAAAGCATAATATCCAACTAACACTAGTGTTGTTCATGTTGACTTGGCCATTGTTGAATGAATTAGATCAAGCAAAAGTAAGCATGGATACATCAATTCATGTTATTACATGATACGACATTGCATGTACAAAGAACTCCATGTGCAAGGTGAAGCATGCTTTTTAGATAGTATTGTTGGTTTCTGTAAGCATGTGGCTACTCTACCAGGTTAAGCATTCTCATGATAAATGACATGCATATGATATAAAAGATAGAGGAGTGGGAAAAATATGGCATATATTTTGGGCACTTAAAATTTTAGTAGCATCATGGTGAAATTGCAAGATTGTGGTTCGAATCGCATTATTGGATGCTTAGGAGAGATGTGATACAAGTTTTGTGGAACATTCATGAGTTGTTTCATAAAGTTTTGGTTCTAGTTTGATTGGCAGGATTCTATGGGTTTTAGTTCAGGAAGGGTTTTTTTGTTTGTTGGGAGATCTGAAGCCCAAGTTTTTGGAAGTTTGATAGAGATGGTAGGGGCGGGAGTAGAGTCTCCTGAGCTTTGGTAGAGTCTCATGCCAATGGGAAAGGTCTTGAAGAGGATTTGGAAAAGGAAATGGTGATTGAGCACCTGGGAGAGGATTGAGATGAAAAGGAAGAGCTTCATGAGGTTGACGTCTTCAAGGGAGAAACAAGAAATGAAGTAGAAGGTGAGAAATCAACTATTCTAGAGGATGTAAAAGTTGAGGAGAGTCTCCTTGAAGAGGCTATTAAAGAAAACCAAGTTGAGACATTGAAGAAAAGGTAGGGTAAAGCTCTAGTGGAAGACTATGCAAGGAGAGAATAAAGACAAGGTGCCAAGAAGGAGAGGGTTGTAGCAGGAGCCATTGTATGCAAAAGAGAAGCTGAGGGGTCAATCCCAACACAAAAGGTAGTAGAGGTGAGGCATCCACATGATAGAAGCATCAAAAATCATAGAGTAAGCCATAACTCATGCTAAGGAAGGAAGCCGATAGTATTGGAAAAGAAAAGTCATCCGTAGGGCATCAAAACACATTATCCCACATTCATGCCGAGATGGGACTTTTAACTCTTTATATACAAAAAAACTCATATTGCTAAGTGTCTTAAGACACCGCGTTTTGAAAAGGTAGCACCCATATGTGTGGGGCCCATTTTCATCTAGCTAGAGGCCATCATAGGTAATATTTTGAGCTAGAGGTGATGTAAGCTGATGTGGCATACTAAAATAATGGATGCACAAGATTGCACCATGTGGCGCATCTTGTGGTGGGCGCTTCTCCACTTGGGGAAGGTGCTCAACCATTAAAGAATGTAAGAATGCACTTGGGTGCCACATGGAAGTGGGCTTAGGGTACATGATGACATGGTGACCCCTTTCAATAGGTGACATGGCAACAAACAAGCCAATAATAGCATGCCATGTGGCACATGTTAGGGCCTAGGTGGACTTAGGGAGGAATTTGGAAATGATAAAAATATATATTTTTAATTATTTTCTCAATAGAAGGGTATTTAGGTATAAGTTTTTAAATCTAAAATGACATATCCTATAGTTGAAAACATTAGGATATTTTAAATTCTTGAAATTAAAGTTGTAGACCAAATAGTTATAACATGGGGCATATTTTTCAAATTGAGATTCTAGAGGTTCCTGATAGGCTAATATGGTCATATTATATATCACCAGAATTGAGAGAAGACAAAATTTCAAGTCATAGGTTAGTTTTTGCACAGGAAGTAGTCTATTCAAGTTATTCAAGGTTTTCTCCCAGATTCACAACTTGCAACTGTATTCAGGTAATTAAGCTAAAAACTAATTTTTGACATGGTAATGAATTGAGTGAACATAAAAAATAGTGAAAATGTAGTTGGGGTCGAGTTTGGTCACATTCAAATTAGTTAACCCAAAGTTTTTACTACCATTTCATGATGCAGTTCAGATTTTTGGTGACACAAAAGTTTTCATCATTCAGCAGAGATATTTACAAGTTTGTTACAGAATAATGAGGAAAACCATATTAGATTAGATGGGTAGAAAGATTAAAGAGGTTTTGAAACTACTAGGAGATGGAATTTCAAGTGGACACATGTCATCTTCAAATCAGCTTTAGAAATTCATCTTCCTCTATATCTTTCTTTCTTTCATCCATTATAAAGGTTGGTTCTAATTTGTTGGAGAAAAACAACTCACTACTGTGATACCATGTTTTGGTTCTAGTTTTGATGTATTCCCAATATTGTGACACCACATTTTCTTTAGCAATTTCTCTTGTATGAACAATAGTAGGAAAGATAATACAACAAGTTTAGATCTATTAGGTGTTTCTATGTTTTAATTTCAGGCATATGAATGTATTATTTCAAGAAAATCAATACAAAGAACAACAAGTGTTGAGTTCCATTTTAAGTCTTGTCTCATTTATCAGTAACTTTCAATGTTCTATGATCTTTGAGCAAAGAACCTAGGTCATAGTTGCAGTTCCTTAAGGCTGTATTTTGTTTCATTATTGCTTATAATTCAAGGAGTTATGTAAATGCTTTAGGGAAATCAATAGGGTTGCAAGTTTATTGAGGAGGATATCAGGCAAGAATGAAGTTTAGATTGAACATACATGTCTATTTACAAGGTGAATGGATAGATCAGATATTTGAATATATGAATGGGTATCAGGTATCCATATGTATGTGTTTGATTCATGGAATTTCCCAATAGATAAGGAACTAATCAGCTACATGATCATTAGTTCTTATTGCTGCATATTAGGGGTTTTACTGAATTCAACATTATTAATCAAATGTGTTTCCCTTTAATGTTGAAGATCCAAAATAGAATACACTCACTCAGCTTATGAATTGCATTGTTTTGCATTTAGCTATTGCAAATATATGCCATTACATGAGTTAATAGGAGAATTAAGGGTTAAATCTACTTATTAGATTCAAGAATATGTTTTTCATTGGTACCATATAATTGAATTTGAGGTCCACCCACCTAGGTTTTACAAAGCATGAAGTAGAAGAAGGGTCAAGTCTTATAGTTGGCCCGGTGTCTGAAAGGACATGTTGAAAATGGGAGTTAGCTGGCCCTAGATATGTCTACTTCTCATCAGGGTAATTTGAAACCTAATGTTGGCATTAAGTAATTATTGACATTAGTGACAACACTTATCTATATCAGTATAGCTACCGAGCTTATCACTCAGTCTACAATGTATACAGAGCATTCAGTGGTAACCTTGTACATTCATCACTTAAGTAGTTCACACCAAGCATTCTAATGTTAACCGAGCTGAGTATAGATACCAAGTGAATGTGCAATCTAGCAGTGTCTACCAAGTTTATAGTGTTTACAATGAGCTTCACAGTGCTTGCCAAGTGATGAAAGGAAAGTGTCTACCGAGTGATGGAAGTGCAGTGCCTACGGAGTGATGGAAGCACAACGCCTATTGAGTGATGAAAGCATAGTGTCTACGAAGTGATGGAAGCATAGTGCCTACTGAGTAATGGAAGAACATTTCCTACAGAGTGATGAAAGTATAGTGCCTACTAAGTGATGCAAGTGTAGTGTTTATCGAGTTAAAGCAAGGTAAATGAAGGATTCAGTTTTTACCAAGTGATACTATATCCACTGAGTCTCCAATGGTTACCGAGTTTAGAACTACATTAGGTGATTAGTATGGACTGAGCCTTCACTTCTACTAAGTGCATGATGATGTTGAGTAATGCAGTGGACGTCGAGTATCAGAAGGTCACTGAGTCAGTTCAGTAAACTTAAGTTATTTACTGTTTGGTCGACTTAGTAATATTTTGTTCACTTGTTTTTTAGCTGACCTTGCAATTGTAATTATTGGAATGGTATATATATGTAATGTATTATATCATTTTCAAGAATATATGTGTATGAGGATCAAAGTATCAAGAGAGACATGTAATGTTTGAGAAATGTAAATGCAAATCAGCAAAAGAGCAGAGTAAGCAGCAAGGTCAACAAGGAGCAGTAAAGATTTATCAGTCACAAGACTTTAAGGATCTAATTAGGAAATCAAGTTTGTAAGTAGATTCACTATTTCATCCTAACAAGTGAATCAATTTTATAAATCCTTTAACAGGGTAGACCTAACAGTCTTTGTATAAATTTCCTAACAGAGTGCATTCTTCAGTGTATGTTTGTAAATTCTCTAACAAGGTGGACCTACTAGTCCTTTATGCTCCTAACAGGGCAGATCACCAGAAGTGGTCAATGTAAGCCTTAACAGACCAACTTCACACTGAAGTAATGAAGTTTTGTGGGTCTTATCCCCACCCCAATTTTACTTTCTATTTGAAAGGTTTTTGAGTCACCAAATCACTGTGTACATGTGTTATGGATGTTTGATTTCTCATATATGCAGTAGATTAGATAAATGAATGATGAATGGTTAAAATGCTAAATTGTTTAAAGTTTTGAAGTTATTGATTCAACCCTCCCCTCTCAGTAACCTATAACATCTTGAATATTTCCAACAATTATTATTAGAGCACTTTTTGGTTCTCAGGACAAAGCTTGACAGCTTGAGCAAAGATCAAGGACAATGGAGATATTCAAACTTGACAAAGCTATTGAAAATGAAAAGCTAGATCTGGAAATGGCCAGGGCTCAACTCAAAGAAGCTAAGGAGCATCTTTCTCAATCCTTGAAGAGAAGAAAGGAACTTGCAAGACAAATGAATGATCATTAGTATGTTGAAGAAAATATTGAAAATCTTTTACCATCAAGTAGTTTAGATGAAGCTAATGAGGCTATTAAGAAACTCCTAGCAAAGAATGGTTCTCTGTAGGAAGAAATAAGAAAGCTTAAAAGAGAACAAGAAATCTAATCAATCAGGCTATGTGAAGTCTTGGAACAGAGAGACAAGGAAAATGAAGACTTAGAGGCAAGAAATAATCAATCCGTTTAGCATGAAAATCTTGTAAATAAACTATCTAATGCAAATGAAGAAATTATGAGTTTGAGATCTGAAAAATGAAACCCTAAGGAATGATCTGATCACTGAAAGAAAAATCAATAAAAGCTTAAAAAATGACTTGAGATCTGAAAGACAAATCAATGGAAGTTTGGAAAATGACCTAATCACTGAAAAGAAAATCAATGAGAGAGTGATGAAATCTCAAGCAGACATGACTCAATTAAATCAGCAAAATGAGTAGAATCTTCATAGACAAAAAGGCAAAGCTGGACTTGGTTACAAGGAAGAAGGTGAAACTTCCAAACAAGGTGCCAAAAGGAATCAAAGACCTACTTACAATCACTGTGGTAAGCTAGGTCACACATCAAATAATTTTGGAGCAATGGGAAAGGTAAATTCAATGGTAAATGCTACAATTGTAGTCAACATGGTCATAAAGCTAATGAATGCAAGCAAAAACCAAAATTTGAAGGCAATTGTCACAAGTGCAAGAAGCATGGTCACAAGGCATTCCAATGCAGATCCAAATCATTCAATCTACTTGAACAACTTGTTAAAAAAAATATTTGGATGGGATTACAATACTTGGTGCAAATGTCATTATTGTGGAGAATATGGACACATTGGCAGAGACTGCTCAAGGCATGACTTGAGGAAAAGAGACACAATATTAAGATGTTATACATGCACTAAACTCGGTCATATAGCTAAAAAATTTTATGAATATAGAAAGAGTTGAAGATGAAAAGAAAGCTAAAGCTGAAAACATTCGAAGGAAAATGAGGCAACAGTGGATTCCAAAATCTACCGAGCAAGATAGTTCAAGTGAAGGCAATGTCACTCAAGAAGTGGGTGACTCCATCATTTCCAATTAGATTCATAATGGATCTAGAACTGTATCATCAAGCTATATCAAGAGAAGTTCCAAATATGAGAAAGTAAAATGATCAAATCAGTATTTTAGATACACAAAGCATATCTTTTGTCGAGTTGCATCTACCGAGAAAAGTCGATTATAGACCTTATCGAGCTAGGTCGGGAGCAACAAAAGTTTTGTTCGATCACCGAGTTGCAAGTGTCTATCAAGAAAATGAATGATAGCCTATCAAAAACTATGTCATCTTAGCTACCTTTGTACAAAGCATTTATGGAAAAATTTCGTCAAAAGGGCAGAATTCGATTTCATTCTTCATTGCAATTTTCAGAGCTAAGAAATTTCAAGCAAATTCCAAGCAACTCCAAGTGATTGCAAGCAATTTTAAAGTGAAAAAATTGTTCATAATTTTTTTACACTTACCGAGCAGTAATGGCATCTGAGAGTAGCAATGACACCAAGGCAAAAAGAGGTTCAAAAATGTTGGTAAAGGGTACAAAATGCAAAGCACCCAACTTCAAAATTGTTTCAGCCGTTGCAGAATCACTCGACCTAAATGGAGCTCAATCACAAATTCCACCTAAGGCACTTATTATCAAAGATATTTGTACTCATTTCAAATGTTCTATTCAAGAAATTGGAAACCTAGATATGGACAATGCCCTAGGATAAATGAGTGTAAATAGCTCTTTGAAACCCAAATACAAGCATTTTGAAACCAAAGGTTTGACTCATATCTTGCATATGCCTAGAAGCTTCCAAACTAAATGGATTAGGTATATTTTGAGTTGGGTGCACAATGGGCAACTATGGTTAGAGTAGCTAGTGTTAATTACAAAGAAGATGATTAATAAAATCACTTGTCTCCCTATGCTTAACAAAGAAAAATCCACCAAAACCCTAGGTTGGGAGGAGTTACAGGAGAAAACCCTAGCTGAGTGGGAAGGTAGAGGTTTGAAGGTTAACATTGTATCAGATATTGATCTAAGGTTTGGCATTGATGTCATTGCATACAAAATCTATAGCTCTAATTGACTAAATGGTGTACCTTGTGAGGCTATGGATTTGGCCTTCAAAATTGTAAAGAAAAACCTTGAATTTGATCTGTCAGAATTATTGTTGAGACAATTGAATAAAAATATGTATAGTATAAGGACTTCAAAGAATAATCCTTGTAAATTTGGCTATCTACTGATCTGTTTATTTTTCTATGTTCAAAAATTCTTTCCATCAAAGGGTACCGTTGTATGGAGAAAAGACATTCCCATTCTTTATCAGATTAATGAGTTTGTAGCAGAAATCGGTAAAAATTTTGATAGCATCATGGAAAATTACTTTGAAGATTTTAAGGAGAGAATAAATAATAGGTTCCAGATTCCACCAAAATTTGTTGAAGACTACATAGATGATGTATGCTTTATGGTTGAATGTGATAAGGTATACATCCAGGTAGTCAGACCTCGAGCTACATGGGTAAAACCTCTTCCTTATGAGGTAAATATTGATGAGGTTAGGGATATTATTGAAGCACTAGTGAATGAGCCAGTAGACCCAAGGCAACCAATCTTCAAAACTTATGATGAGGCAAAGGCCATAATCGAGCTTGAAATCAAGCTACCCCAGGCCATAAGCAAAGGCAAGAGAAAGGTAGCCAAGTTGAAAACTGCTACTAGTCCTCTTATGCTTACCGAGGGAAAAGGTGATGATGAAGAAGAAGAAGAAGGAGAAGAAGAAAAAGGAGAATATGAATCTGAAGAGGAACAACCAAAGAAAAAAGGTAAGGTAACTATTACCAAACCTAAGAAAAAACCCATTGTAGTATTCTCTAGAAGGACCAGAAAAGGCAAGCAGGAACCTATACTGGTCAGGGCTCCACCCAAATTCGAGGAAAGGCTTAAACAATTGGAAGAAGGAGTTGGCATCACAAATTTCAAGACATTGAAATTTGAAAGAAGAACTGATGTTGAGAAAATGCAGATCAAGGAATTGGTACTCAATAAGATGGGTAAATGGAAATACTCCTTAGACTAGCTTGTCTCTCAAATCTCCAAAGAACTGTTGGAGAGATTGCAACTGAGATGGGAGTTAGCCACCCAAATGGTTAAAGACATATATGAGCAATCTCTGAAGAATCTTCTACCAAGTCTCATTAGAGCAAAAATAAAGGTAGTAATGAAAAACTATGAAGGTAAAATGATGATTAGATTTCACACATGTTTGATCTTAATTAAAGACATTGAGCATGTTGTAAATGATGCAACAAACATGTGGAAGAACATCTATCATTTGCAAAAGTCCAGTGAAGATCCAATTGAGATCAAGGATGATGATAGCAGTGACAGTGATGATTTTGATAGCACTCCATCCATCATAGTTACTCTAGGAGAGCTGCATGCACTTATGGAAGAAAAAGAGGAAGAAGACAAGGAGGAAGAAGCAAATGAGGAAGAAGAAGATCCAGTTAAAAAAGTAGCAGAAGTGATTGCATCCCTTCCTCACTCTCCACCGAAAACTATTACATCCAATATGGAGATAGCTTTTGCAAGTGAGATTGTGAGCACAATTGCCACATCAATTTCTCAATATTCACCGGCCACCTCCCAGCTCCAAGTATCTAAAATAGAGGTGCCAAGAACTTCATCTATCGAGGTATTTGTCACTTCTTCAGCTACTAAGCTAGCCTCCTCAACTCCTTCATCAACAACAAGTGTACCAGTAAGTTCCAAAATTTTGTTTTCATCAGTTCTAGCAAGTTCTATAGTTTTGTTTCCATTAGTAGCAACTATATCCACCTGGACTCCAATCAGCTCTACTATGGGTACTCTACCGAGTATGATACCATTCTTGGGAAGTGTTTCAATATTTGATCTAGTTAATACTCCTATTGGTATTCAATCCTCAAGTCCTATCCCTATTTTTACTGCTAGCCCTTCCATATCCACTATTGTGTCTGTTCCTAAGGTGAAACCAATCATCAAAGAAGTCAAACAAAAGCATCCATTAAGACTTCTAATCACTGGAAAGGAAATTGCAGAAGATATTGACTTAGACATAGAGATAGTAATTCCCAAGATTGACTATGAAAATACTACCATTGAAGAGATGAGGTTAGCTAGTCAACTAACAGAGATAAAAGCTACACAAAAGTAGTTAAGGTCTGAAAGGGATAAGGAATACAAAATATTTGAGAATGCCAAGAATATAATTAAAGATGCTATAGGTGTTGAAGTAGATTCTAGTCAACATATTTTTATTTAATTAGAAGAGGTTGTACATAAATTCAATGAGGATTCTTCCAGACAAGAAACACTTATTGAGAAAGCTGAAAATAAATTTGATAATAAGGTGCTAGAGCACATTTCTCAAAAGATAGCAATAAAGCAAGTTGAATTGTCAACATTTTTGAGAAATTTTGAAAATTCTTTTAATAATGCAACATCACTTTTTGC
Organism: Cupressus sempervirens; assembly: GCA_028749045.1. Taxonomy (NCBI): domain Eukaryota; kingdom Viridiplantae; phylum Streptophyta; class Pinopsida; order Cupressales; family Cupressaceae; genus Cupressus; species Cupressus sempervirens. The sequence goes on along the minus strand of CM053790.1, from coordinate 207,896,475 downwards.
TAAACTTTGTGATGTTTTTGGTTTCACCAAAGAAATAAAGGATAAGTTAAATAAGATTGACATTGATATGAAATCAAGTGCCTCCAAGCTAAAGGTGGACTCCTCCACAACCTCCCATCACACCAAGATCAGATATTTGGCAGATGTTCAAGAAGAATTATTGAGAGAGGAAGCTGGGATCTGATCACAACTCATAGACATCCAGAACATATCCTTCCTATCATGGATACAATGCAAAAACATCTTGTACATTGCAAAATATTGGTCCAAGATCAAAACTTCTCAGTAGCTAATCACTTGATCCAATTATCAGCAAAAGTTCAAATTGCCCTCTGAACCTGTCAAATGTTGTAGTAGACTTGGGATAGTACTTTTGCAACCATTGTTAAGGTACTTCATGAATTTTTATCTCATTTTGGTGTAACCATATAAATTATATATATACAATCCTTTGGCATTATTGTCAAAAAGGGGGAGAGATTAAGAAGAAAGTCATCACTATAAATGATAGGGGGAGTTAGCACACAATAAAGTAAGTTTGCATGTGTACATAAGTATATTTGTATATGTAGGAGTTCTATAAAGATCAATTTTGTAAAACCTAAATTCATTCAGTCAGGCTGTGCACATATGTTTTGGCTTATAAGTGTTTTTGTCACTAATACCAAAGGGGGAGATTGTTGGCATTAAGTTATTACTGCCATTAGTGACAACACTTATTGGTATAAGTATAGCTACTAATCTCAACACTCAGTCTACAATGTATACCGAGAATTCAATGGTAACCTTGTACATTCATCACTTAAGTAGTTCACACCGAGCATTCTAGTGTTAATCGAGCTGAGTATTGCTGCCGAGTGAATATGCAATCCAACAATGTCTACCAAGTTTACATTGTTTACACCAAGGTTCGCAGTGCCTACCGAGTGATGAAAGGAAAGTGTCTACTGAGTAATGGAAACGTAGTGCCTAGTGACTGATGGAAGCACAATGCCTATCGAGTGATGAAAGGACAATGTCTACTGAGTGATGGAAGTGCAGTGCCTACCGAGTAATGGAAGCACAGTGCCTACCGAGTGATGCAAGCATAGTGTTTACTGAGTGAAAGCAAGGTAAACAAAGGATTCAATTTTTGCTGAGTGATACTATATCCACCGAGTCTCCAATGGTTATCGAGTTTAGAACTACGTTAGGTGATTAGTATGGACTGGGCCTTCACTTCTACCAAGTGCATGATGGTGCCGAGTAATACAGTGGACACCGAGTATCAGAAGGTCACCGAGTCAGGTCACTGAACCTGAGTTATTTACTATTTGGCTGACTTAGTAATATTTTGTTCACTTGCATTTTAGCCGACCTTACAATTGTAATTATTGGAATGGTATGTATATGTGATGTATTATATCATTTGAAAGAATATATGTGTATGAGGATTAGATTATCAAGAGAGACATGTAATGTTTGAGAAATGTAAATGTGAATCAATAGTAGAGCAGAGTAATCAGAAAGGTCAACAAGTAGCAGAAGAGATTTATCAGTCACAAGAGGTGATATATACTTCAAGGATCTAATCAAGAAATCAAGTTTGTAAGTAGATCCATTGTTTGATCCTAATAGGTGAATCCGTTTTGTAAATCCTTTAACAGGGTAGACCTAAGAGTCTTTGTATAAATCTCCTAATAGAGTGCATAATTCAGTGTATGTGTAATGCCCCACACAGAGATCCTTGGAAATAAGGATGAAAACAAGTCAGAGTAATTTTTTTTTTTTAAACAAGTGTAAGTACACATGACAACAACATACACAGATCATACAAATCACAATAGAAGACTTAACAACCATCCTAGCACCCAACAGATCTCCAAACGTCACCACTAACAAAAACATAAAAAAGAAAACATAAGAGATCAACCAAATTAAAAGATCAAAATTGATTCCTAAAAATTGGCTATGTCTGAATTCTAAAGCCCTGAAATTTCCTAGAATCTTTATCTTAGCCCGTAGAGGTCTGAAACCCATCTCAAATGAATCGTCACATATATTAAAATATATCTTAAGTATAAGTTGACGTATAAGAAGTTAAATATATGTCAACTTATACTTAAGTATAAGAAATTAAATATACGTCAACTTATACTTAAATGATAAATTTTAAACCCTAAAGAACAACAATGGAAGACACAAAGCTAGAGAAATATAGAAACAACTTGGATAAAAAATGCGACACCATACGGTTGAGGAATGATGAAGAGGTATCCTAATCAACTCTCAAAAAGTTTGGATCAAATCGAAGAGTGCCTGCTAGTGGCCCGCATAGGTTTTTACAAAAATTGTGTGATACTTTAATGCAACATAGAAAAGTGTCACACGACATTTCTCAAGAAGGAGTGCGACACTTTTAGGGACTGGGTGATACTTTTCATTAAGGCATGCGACACTTTAACAGTGTCGTAAAACATTTCTCTAAGAGGCGTGTGATACTAGAAAGTGTCGCACGACACTTCTCTAAAAGGTGTGCGATACTCTTCTAGTGTCACACAACATTTCTTAAGAAGGCGTTCGATAGTTTACAGTATCGTACGATACAGTTTTATATGGGTGTGCGATATTTTTTAAATGTCACACATTGCTGAAAAAATGTTGCCCATAGAAAACAAAGACACTTCAAGAACTCAGAAAGGGGAAAAGTAGACCAAAGAACCTCCACACCAGGGAGTACCGGATCCACACTTCAAGGCTAGAACACTTGAACCAGAACTGAGTAACTGAAATACAGAAAATGAGAATCTAATTATCTAACAAACAATAAAGGAACAATACAGAAAGGAAACATCACAAAAACTAAAATAACATCGTAATGAAAAGAATAACCAAGTAAGTATGTGGTTCCTCCCAACCATCAATGGCATCATAAGACCATCATGGGCCCTAGCCATCCCCTACATGTAACATCCCAAGCCACCGATTAGATCATCGGTGCTGTCGAGATAGGGACATCACTACTAAACATGCTACAATATAAGAAAATGAAATCTAACATGCTAGTAGAAAGTATAAGATAACCCTATAATCAAATAACATTATCTACCACATGATAAACATCATAATAAGGAATGCGTAAAAACCAACATCATGTAAACATGGAAAACAACATCCCAATTAAAGCATAAATCACTAGAAAGCATACTCCACATATTGAAGTACCAAGTGACACATCTAGCAAAGATCATGCTAGAACAATAGATTGTCTTTGTACACCGATCCCTAGCAGTGGTGAAGGTAGCTATGTATTCCAACCATGTGGCACCCATAGGTCCACACCCACCATGCTGATGTAGATATCGATCCAACCACAAACACATACAAAACAAAATCCAAGGCTAATACTCATGCCAGGCAGTATGATGACTGAACTCAAGACATAGACAATGCAAAACTACAGGTCTTGGTTAGACATCTCAGTGGATCCTACGTAGGGACTAACATCATGGAGAGTTGCTTGGCATAAAAAGCCCAAGCTAGGACTTTTGAAGATTCAACATCCCTCAACAGAAAGGCTCTGGCACCCCAAACATTTTATTATCTTAAGATTATTACAACCCAATATTTTATTTAATTATCACTTAATTAAAGCTTCCTTCGCCAACCCTTTTGGCACAATGATCACTAGGCTGTGAGGTAGAAGCCCCCTCCATATGCTACCCTACCCTACCCATGCTCATCTAATGATGAGTGCCCATAAGCATGAAAATTCCCAACCCATCCCAAATGATCACAACTTCTAGAAGTACCACAAAAGATCAGGCCCCATAGGTCACCCGACAAATGTACTCGTGTGTGGCACACCACCATCACGAAGATCATACCAAAGGACTAGATGAGAACACAAAGAAGAAAGTCCCTCAATAGAAACAAAATGAGGAGGATGGGTGCATTATGCATCCCAATGCAATAAAAGATGCAAAATTGGTTTGACTGATGTCCAAATGGATCATCCAGGTCCATGAACCACATAGTGCCAAGAAAACTTGAGAAAACAGGGCAGCACACAAAAAGAGGTAAAAATCCCAAATTTTGGAAAAATTTCAAAATAAAACTCATTTGACCTTTGGGTTCAAAAAATCCGAAAATCCAAAAAAAAATGAAATCGAACACCATATGCAAAAACGGCTAGCATAACGGCTCAAAATCTCAAACCCCCATCCCAAAAATAGGGAAAACATTCATACCTGACCAACCAAGCAGAACTAGCAAACAGAAACAAAGGGGAACACTAGTTCTCAACCTCCTAAAATATTGCTACAAGAAATGGAGCAAAAAAATTAAAACAAGAAGGCCCTACCTGATAGCAAAAAGGACCAAAACTGAAACCCGTAGAATAAAAGAAATACTCTTTCGAAATTGCTAAAACTGATGGCAAAGAAAAAAATCCTCAAGCTGAATCCAACGAGTCCAACATCACAAAGATCCCATGCTCACAACTCCCACAATGAATAAGACAATAATCCTTCAGAAGAGGATTTCCAATTTTGCTCTCCAAATCAAATTTCCAAAATGTGAGAAGTGAATAATGAATTCACTTTTTCAATAATTATTCATTTTGAATGAATAGTTGATTATGGAAAATAGCTAGCTAGAGTAGCTAAACTTCGAATTGACCTAAATGAAAAAAATTTATTATCCATAATGGAAATTGACCTAAGGAAAAGCTGTCAAAAATTAAATCTGAAAAGATTTAAAATCAAAAAACCCAAAATCACAAAAAATAACTAAACACTTTCACGACGAAAGTGAACTTCTAAATGCACAGACATGCTTACTGGTCTAGTTACATAATGCAAATGAGTTCAAATTTACTAATCATCGAAAGGTTTTAATTTAAAACAACTAAATAAGGATACATTAACCATATAGGGGTGACATTAGAAAAATATGAATAGCTGGATCACTAACTCCATAGGCCACTGCCAGGGATGTAATTCCTGCACACTAAAACACACGATCAAGTGCAAATTGCATATAACATAATAGCCGAAGTAATTAAAGCATTAAATAACTCATTAATCCATTTACACCACTCACGTTTGCATTAATCATAAAAGACAAGAATGAAGTAAATATCCATATCATAAAATCCATCTCATAACATAATCAACAGATATGTCCAATACATCATATAACCAAATATGGTTATAAATCTACTGTCATCTCAAAATAGCATCAACATGCAAAATGATAAACTGAATAGCATATCAACCAAGCATCTATGGAATGGAAGTCAAAGTGTAACATTTGACCCTCAGGTCATCATAAGGTACAAAAATAAGAGTATCAAGTATCTCTCAAATCAAAATAGACCAGGTATAGACTACAAACACGAGAGGCACTACATCCTCCCCCACTAGCATAGGCTTACTCCTAGAAGCCAGAAAAAAGATAGGGGTACAATCCCCTGAGTCATGTAGCATCCTCCCAAGTCGTAGAGGTCTCATCACTCGGGTCCCATTGGAGCCTTACTTGCTCTATGTCCTAACCTTGTAAAATTAGCCTTTGTTGCTAAAGGATACAAATGGGCTCTAAAGTAAGCTACACATCTGCTACCTGCAACACATCCCAATTAAGAACATGGGTCACATCAAGAATATGCTGTCTCAACACAGAAACATGGAAAACATCATGAATTCATGATAGGCTAGGTGGCAATTCTAGTCGATAAGCAATAAGACAAATCCTTTGGAGGATCTCAAAAGGTCCGACAAAATGTGGTGCCAACTTAGAGCCTTTCCCATAATGGATGGGGCTCTTCCTCAACCGCACTCTCAAAAACACCTTGTCACCAATGAAAAAGTGACGATCCAACCTACGGGCATCAACATACTTCTTTTGCCTTTTTTGAGCAGTAACCAAATGCTCCCTAATGCGAACAACTTGCTGCTCCATATCCTGAAGCATCTTTGGACCCAAAAGAACATGGTCCTCCAAACGATCCCAACTCAAAGGGGTACGACACGGTCTACTGTATAAGGCCTAAAAGGTGACATGCCTAGAGAACTATGATAATTGTTGTTGTATGCAAGCTCAACCAGGTACAAATAGTCCTCCCACTTCACTTGGCTATCCATAACATACATGTGCAGCATATCCTCTAGAACATGATTTACTCTCTTAGTGTATCCATCTGTCTCTAGGTGATAAGCTGAATTAAAATTGAGCTGCACGTCGAAAGCATGCTAGAGAGACATCCACAGTGTAGAAGAAAACACTAAATCTTTATTCGAAATGATCTGACGAGGGATCCCATTCAAATGAACAATATCCACCATGAAAACATGCGCTACAAAAGAAGCAATGTAGAATGCTCTCATGGACAAAAAATGGGCTACCTTGGACAACTTTTCCACTGTCAGTATGATACAATCATGTCTCCATGATGACATAGGTAGCCCTATGATAAAATCAATGGATATCATATCCCACTTCCACTCCAAAATGGTATGTGGCTGCAAAAGACCCATCGGATGCTAATGTTCTGCCTTCACTGTCTAGCATTCAAGACATCTAGCAACAAAATCAGCAACATTGCACCTCATCCCTGCCCAAAAGTACAGCTATTTTAGATTAGCATGCATCTTCTTAAACCAATATATGCAGAATATTGTGCACGATGCGCTTTAGATAAAACCAAAGTACTAAGATCACCCAAATTGGGTACATAGATACTCCCCAAGTGACGCAATAGTCCATCCGACTCAAGTGCATAACTTGAAAATCTCCCCTCAAGGGTATGCCCGAACTTGATCTCTGCCCTCACCTCCTGATACCAAGTGTCACTAGGCAAAGCCTCCAAGATACGGCCTGGAAAATCCACTCCCAATGACAACACTGATACCTCATGTCACCTTCTACTCAAAGCATCTGTGATGACATTCTCCTTCCATTTATTGTAATGAAAATCAAAGTCATACTCACACAAGAACTCCATCCAACGACGCTACTATGCATTCAGGTTTGGTTGAGTAAAGATATATTGCAAGGTCCTATGATTGCTATGAAACTCAAACCTGTGTCCCAAAAGAAAATGCTTCCAATGGACAATGGCATGTACTACAACCATGAGTTCCAAATCATGAGTGGGGTAGTTAAGCTCATGGTCTTTGATTTTTCTAGACTCATATGCAATCACTTGACCATCCTGCATCAACACTGCACCCATGCCTTTGAATGAAGCATCTTTGAAAACCATGAAATCACCTATAGGATTAGGCACTGTGAGGACTGGTGCACAAGTCAAACACTCCTCAAGAGCCTTAAATTCTATCTCACACTGGTTTGACCAAACAAAATTCTTCCCTTTCCTCTGAAGAGAAGTGATGGGATTGGCTACTCATGAGAAATCCTTCACAAAGTGATGGTAGTATCTCCCTAATCCCATGAAACTATGAACTTCTAAGACATTAGTGGGTGCTGGCCAATCCATGATAACATGAATCTTCTCTAAATGCACTACAATTCCATCACCAATGATGATATGTCCCAAATACTTCACCTCTGTCTAGAAGAACCCACATTTACTCAAGTTTCCATACAACTGAAGGTCTCTCAAGCACTACAATACTTGATGTAAATGTACATCATGCTCCTCCTCAATCTTTGAATAGATCAATATGTCATCCAAGAATCAAATGACACACTGATCGAGGTAAGTACAAAATACACTGTTCATCAAGCTCATAAATATTGATGGTGCATTTGTTAATTGAAATGGTACAGCCATGAACTCATAATGTCCATAACATGTACAAAAAGCTGTTTGATGAATATCAGCCTCTTTGATATGAAGCTAATCATATCATGACTTCAGATCAATCTTTGAGAACACTCGTGCTCCCTTCATCTAATCAAACAAGTCATCTATCCTTGGCAAAGGGTAATGATTCTTCACTATCACCTTATTAAATTGTTGATAGTTAATGCTCAAATGCAACAAACCATCCTTCTTCTTCATGAAGATGACTAGTGCACCCCACAGGGATACACTAGGATGAATATGGCCCTTGGCCAACAATTCCTCCAACTACAATATGAGCTCATTCAACTCTTGAGTGGTCATGTGATAAGGAGCTCATGAAATGGGCTCTGCTCCTAGTACAAGTTCAATCTGAAAATCAATGCCATGCTATGGAGGCATACCTGAAATCTCATCAGGAAACACATCTGCATACTCACAAAGGAGTGGGTGATCATCGAGTGTTATTGCATGGCTCTTAGCTTCCTCAAGATCACTGAGAGACACAAGAAACAATTGGCAACCCTTTTGTACACTCTGCTTCAACTAATTAGTCAAGATCATACGAAGAGAGATTGGTCTCTAAATTCCCAAAAGTTCCACTTGCCCACTTATGTCATCCACACACTGTACCACCTTACGATGGCAATCGATATTTTCTTGATGGGTGGCTAACCAATCCATGCCCAACACAATGTCATACGATCCTAGAGGTAGAATACGTAAGTGCACTATGGTGGTGAAGATTCCCAAGTTCAAACAACAAATCCTAACCAACGAGTCAACAACCACCTTAGAACCCGTGGCTAACTCAACCTTCCACCTATCAACCTGACGCATTGCCACTAGCCCACCTTACTGAACAAGAGATGGTGAAATGAAAGAATTAGAAGCACTAGAGTCAAACAATACTGAATTTGAAATACCATGCAACATACCTATAGCCTCGACTACCATACCTTGATGCTCAGCTTGACAGTTGTCAACCACCACAATGACTCTATGATTTTGACCCACATCTTCTATAGTAGGCTCAGATCTCACTGCGCCCTTACCAGGTCCTATAGATGGTTTGATGGAACAATCATAAGATTAATGGGTAGGTTGGCCACAAGAATAACAATTCCTAAAAAAGTTCGGTCCTGCCCCATGACCACTCTGAGTAGGACTAGGATATGATGCACTACCTCTGCTAGAATTTTGCTGACTATTCTAGGGAGGATAGTCCTACTATGACTTCTGCCCCCGATTCTAATTATCTCCTTTCTTCCCCGAGGTACAAAAATGTTTTCCACCCTTGCCCCAAAACTTTTTCCTATTCTTATGGGAAGGACCACCCTGAGAGGGTTTTTATTGGGATTGGCCCTTGCCTAAGGATTGAGTTAATTGAGCATCCTATTTTGAATTTTGAGCACTTTGGTTCTGAGAACCAAATCTACTATTGAAACCTCTAGCTAGATTCTCCTCCACAATACATGTCTTCTCTACTGCAAGCACAGGAGTCCTAGGTTGATGAATGTAGACTTCTCCAATGAGGGAATCCTTCAGACCTCAGATAAAATGGTGAGCCAAGAATAAATCATCATGATTGTAACAAGAATACTACCTAAGCTCAAAGAATTAGATCTTGTACTGATCTACCTTCATATTTCCCTATCGGAGTGAGTGGAACTCATTAGCATGGGCCTCTCTAAACTAAGGAGATAAGAATCTCTCTCAGAATCTCTCCTCAAAGATCTCCTAGGTGAGATTTGCAATGCTAATCTAAAGCTTCTGACTCTCAATATTCCACCAAATGGATCCGTGGTCTCTCAACTGCATAATTGCACAACGGGCCCTCATGTTGGTTGAATATGGATACATGGTGAAGCAATGCTCCATGTCCAACAACCAAGTCTTAGCCTTGAGGCCACTTCCCCTACCATCAAATGGTGGTGGTTTGGAACTTTGGAAGGACTTCATGATATCCAATCTGATGGAATCCTCACTATTGCTATCTTGCCCACCCTGATGGTGCCCTTTGCCACTAGGTGGAGTAAGAGAATTCTCATACTCATGTTCCTCCTCTCTATGCTCAGTGTGATGGGACACCTCCTCTCAATTTTGATCCTGTTGGCAGTACTCAACATGAGGGCCGAAAAGAGCAAGAATGGTGCCCTTTGCCATTCTGATCACTGATATTACCATGTTCTCCCCCTCCTCCTTTACATTCCTCTTCATGATGTTCATTTCCATGGTTACCACTATTAATACCACCACGACCACTAGGTCTAGGTGCAGGAGGCATCATTGTGGCAACAATAAGGTGATGTCAGAATAATTGGATCAAAAGAATAAGAGTAAAACCCATGAACAAACAAGATAAAAAAAATAAAACATACATAGCAATACACAACATCAAACAAAACTATAGTGGAAGCATAACATAGAGATCCGAATGTTGCAACATGGGCTCTGATACTAGATGTAATGCCCTGCTCGAAGATCCTTGGAAAAAAGGATGAAAGACTTAATGATCATCTTGACACCCAACATATCTCCAAACATCACCACTAACCAAAACAAAAACAAGAAAGAATAAGAGATCAACCAAGGTAAAAGATCAAAATAGACTCCTAAAAATTGACTAAGTCTAAATTCTGAAGCAGTGAAATTTCTTAGAATCTTTATCTTAGCCCGTAGAGGTCTAAAACCTGTCTCAAATGAATCGTCGCATATATTAAAATATATCTTAAGTATAAGTTGACATATATTTAATTTTCTATACTTATGTCAACTTATTCTTAAGTATAAGAAATTAGATATATGTCAACTTATACTTAAACGATATATTTTAAATCCTGAAGAACAACAATGGAAGATGCAAAGTTTGAGAAAAATAGAAACAAATTGGATCCAAAATGCGACAGCATATGGTTGAAGAACACCAAAGAGGGTATCCTAATCAACTCTTAAAATTTTTGGATCAACTCGAAAAGTGCCCACTGCCGGCCCGCATAGGTTTTTACAAAAACTGTGCGATACTTTAATGTAGCATAGAAAAGTGTCACGCGACATTTCTCAAGGAGTGTGACACTTTTAGGGACTGGGTGATACTTTTAATTAAGGCGTACACCACTTTAACAGTGTCATACAACATTTTTCTAAGAGGCATGCGATACTAGAAAGTATCACGCGACACTTCTCTAAAAGGCATGTGATACTCTTCTAGTGTCACACAACATTTCTCAAGAAGGCATGTGATACTTTACAGTATCATATGATATAGTTTTGTATGGGCATGCAATACTTTTTAAATGTCGCACATTGCTAAACAAATGTAGCCCATAGAAAACAAAGACACTTCAACTTAGAAAGGGGGAAAATAGACCAAAGAACCTCCACACCAGGCAGTACCGAATCCACACTTTAAGGCTAGAACACTCGAACCAAAACTGAGTAACTAAAATATAGAAAATGAGAATCTAACCATCTAACAAATAGTAAAGGAACAATACAAAAAGGAAACATCACAACAACTGAAATATCATCATAATGAACAGAATAACCAAGTAAGTATGCAGTTCCTCCCAACCATCAATGGCATCATAAGACTATCGTGGGCCCTAGCCATCCCTCGCATGTAACATCCCAAGCCACCAATCAGATTATCGGTGCTGTCGAAATAGGGACATCACTACTAAACATGCTACAATATAAGAAAATGAAATCTAACATGCTAGTAGAAAGTATAAGATAACCTTGTAATTAGATAACATTATCTACCACATGGGTATGTGCAGGATCATGGTGTGCCAAAAAGTGGCGATCTGAAAAATATGTAGTTCTGAAATGCCTCAAAGAATTTCAAAATGTATTCCAACTTTTTTCCCACCCATCCTTATACTAAATAAAAACAATTAATACCTTTATAATTCCTACTATATCTTTCGATACCAACCTTATATGGTCATCTTTAAAACATCCCAAAAATGTGTTTTTGGCATATTCTTATGTGTTTTTTATTTCAAGCATCTAGCTGATGACTTTTTTTTAACCAAAATTTTATGTAATAAAAAGGGTTTGTTAAGAATGTTCTTAGCTTTTCATAAATGTAAGGTTTGTCAAATTATGAGTTCACTAAGTAATTATTACTTATTTTCTAGTGGAGTTAGCTACAAAGTATTGATTGACATACTGGTTGAAAAATAGCTATAACTTTCAAACTGTATAAGATTTGTTAAATCCAAAAGATGCGTCAACTTTTTGATATAAAGTCCATAACCACTTTAAAATTATGTGTCAAGTTGAGATAACCCTGATTTGCTGGTTTTTCACTACCACTTAAGGCCATAGTTTGGTACACCAACATCATGTAAACATGGAAAAAAAAATCCCAATGAAAGCATAAATCACTAGAAAGCATACTCCAAAAAATTGAAGTACCAAGTGACACATCTAGCAACGATCATGCTAGAATAATAGATCACCTCTATACATTGATCCCTAGCAGTGGTGAAGGTAGCTATGCCTCCCAACCATATGACACATGTAGGTCCACACCCACCGTGCTGATGGAGATAATGATCCAACCACAAACACCCGCAAAACAACATCCAAGGCTAACACTCACGTCAGGTAGTATGATGACTGAACTCAAGACATAGACAATGCAAAACTACAGGTCCTGGTTAGACATCTCAGTGGATACTACATAGGGACTAACATCATGGAGAGTTGCTTGGCATAAAAAGCCCAAGCTAGGACTTTTGAAGATTCAACATCCCTCAACAGAAAGGCTCTAGCACCCCAAACATTTTATTATCTTAAGATTATTACAACCCAATATTTTATTTAATTATCACTTAATTAAAGCTTTGTTCACCAACCCTTGGGGCACAATGATCACCAGGCTATGAGGTAGAAGCCCCCTCCATATGCTACCCTACCCTACCCATGCTCATCCAATGATGAGTGCCCGTAGGCATGCAAATTCCCAACCCATCCCAAATGATCACAGATTTTGAAAGTACCACAAAAGATTAGGCCCCATAGGTTACCCAAAAAATGTACTTGTGTGTGGTGCACCACCATCACGAAGATCATACCAAAGGAATGGATGAGAACACAAAGCAAAAAATCCCTCAATCAAAATAGAATGAAGAGGATGGGTGCATCATGCATCCCAATGCAATAAAAGATGCAAAAGTGGTCTGACTGATGTCCAAATGGATCATCCAGGTCCATGAACCACATAGTGCCAAGAAAACTTAGGAAAACAGGGTGGCAAGAAAAATGAGGTAAAAATCCCAAATTTTGGAAAAATTTCAAAATAAAACCCATTTGACCTTTGGGTTCAAAAACCTTGAAAATACAAAAATAAATGAAATCAAACACCATATGCAAAAATGGCCAGCATAATGGCTCAAAATCTCAAACACCCATCCCAAAAATAGGGAAAACGTTCATACCCTAGCAACCGGGCAGAACTAGGAAATAGAAATGGAGGGGAAGACTAGTTCTCAACCTCCTAACATATTGCTACAAGAAAAGAAAGCAGAAACAAAGAAAAAAAATTAAAATGAGAATGCCCTACCTGACAGCAAAAAGGACCAAAATTGAAACTCGTAGAATAAAATAAATACTCAGCTAAAACTACTGTAACGGACAGCAAAGCAAAAACTCCTCGAGCTGAATCCAATGAGACCAACCTCGCAAAGATCGAACACTCACAACTCCCACAATGAACAAAACAATAATCCTTCAAAAGAGGATTTCCAATTTTGCTCTCCAAATCCAATTTCCAAAATGTGAGAAGTGAATAATGAATTCACTTTTTCAATACTTATTCATTTTGAATGAATAGTTGATTATGGAAAATAGCTAGCTAGAGTAGCTAAACTCCGAATTGACCCAAAAAAAGAGAGGTTATTATCCATAATGGAAATTCACTTAAGGCAAAGCTGCAAGAAATTAAATCCGAAAAGATTTAAAACTCAAAAATTAAAATCATAGAAAATCACTAAACACTTTCGCAACAAAAGAGAACTTCTAAATGCACAGACATGCTTACTGGTCTAGTTACATAATGTAGATGAGTTTCGATTTACTAATCATTGAAAGGTTTTAATTTAAAACAACTAAATAAGGATACATCGACCATACAGGGTCGACATTGGCAAAATATGAATAGCTAGATCACTAACTCCATAGGCCACTACTAGGGATGTAATTCTTGCACACTAAAACACACGATCAAGTGCAATTTGCATATAAGATAATAGCCAAAGCAACTAAAGCATTAAATAACTCATTAATCCATTTACACCACTCACATTTGCATTAATCATAAAAGATGAGAATGAAGTAAATATGCATATCATAAAATCCATCTCATAACATAACCAACAGATATGTCCAATACATCATATAACTAGATATCATTATAAATCTATTGTTATCTCAAAATAGCATCAACATGAGAAATGATAAACTGAATAGCACAGCAACGAAGCATCTATGGAATAGAAGTCAAAGTATAACATCTAACCCTCGGGTCATCATAAAGTACAAAAATAAGAGTATCAAGTATCTTTTGAATCAAAATAGGCTAGGTACAAACTACAAACATGAGAGGCACTACAATATGTTTGTAAATCCTCTAACAAGGTGGACCTATGAGTCCTTTATCTTCCTAATAGGGCAGATCACTAGAAGTGGTCAATGTAAGCCTTAACAGGCCAACTTCATACTGCAGTAACGAAGTTTGGTGGGTATCATCCCCACCCCAGTTTTATTTTCTATTTGGAAGGTTTTTGGGTCACCAAATCATTGTGTACATTTTTTATGGATGTTTGATTTCTCATATATGTAGTAGATTAGATAAATGAATGATGAATGGTTAAAATGCTAAATTGTTTAAAGTTTTGAAGTTATTGATTTACCCCTACCATCTCAGTAACCTATCATATCTTGAATATTTCCAACAGCTAAAACATTTGAAAACACCAAGAAGTTGTTAGAATATTACATGCATAACTTGCAATAATTAGAAATACTTACGAAGAATTGGGTAACAATAGTGGCATCTTGGTCCAACTCTATCTGCATACATAATTTCCTAGAAATTTTTCATTACAATTCAAGAAGATTTTCCTTCCTTCCCTTTGTCTTGTATGTATGGAAACTTCTATCAAAATGATCACAATTTCTATTGTTTTGGTGAAACACCATTGCAACCTAAATATCATTCAATCACATAGAGATATGATATAAACCAACACCATAGACCTAGGAATTGAATTCAATCATATGCATATAAAATAAGGATACGTGAATAATATATTCAAACTAATGTAAATACAAATATTTTGTAATCAATATGGTTCCTCATAAAACCACTAAGATATTCATGTTTTCTTAGTTGAAAGTAATCCAAATGTTAAGATTCTATACTATAGACACATTGAGATTCAGACTCACATAATAGTAGAAGACCAATATGAAAAATACACTTCATCCACATGATTAATATCCATAGATTTATTCAAAATACAATTGATACTTTACCACACAAGAAGCCATTTTTACCCAAGGGAGAGTAGTAACACATTAATACAAGAAAACACAAAACAAAATTTTTTCCATCTAGAGCATCAATACAAATGGCACATGTTATTTAATATAATGAATCATTTTCAAAAATTACCATCTCTTGATAAAGGAAAATAAAAACCATCAATCGTTACCTCGTAAAGGAGAGAGGAATGGAAGAGAATAAAAATCACAAGTTTCTATTTTCTATTGATGGTAATTAACAAATATAACCAATAATAATCCATAATATTAACTACCTTGAATATAAAAAATTGTTAGGAATGACACATGGATGTTTATTATAACATTTCCAAAAAAAAGAAGACAAAACATGATGAACAACTTGATCAAAGATGAGTCTATAGGTTTGCAAAGAAGAACATGGATACTCAGATAGGAAGAACGATGCATAGGGGTCGGACCTCAAATATTTTCACAAGATTTTCTTAGGTAAGACAATATTGCAACCAAAAAAACCATTTTTATAAAACCCTAGATTTATGTTTCAAAGCTCACATCGAGGTAGACTAATGGAGCAAAAAATTGATTGGTAGCAAGGCAAGTGTGAGGCCTCACTTGATCTGTCATATTATAGATGACATATTTGCATTATGATTCTTCTAATTTGATTTTTTGATATACTTTCGATACTATAGAATTATGTTAATTTAAAATTTTTATTTTGATGACCCACACTTATTTTTGCACATTAAGACCTAGATTTCATTCATGTACTAACATTTTCCAATTACTTTGATAGAAGCCAAATTGTAGAAAATGCTTGTAATGTAATGTTTAAGTATGGGTATGTTACTTGTTTCTTTTGATATTCAGGATTTGGATATTTTGACATTATTCAAGACTTAGTAGGATAATGAATTATTTATTTGCTGACGTTGACATTTACAGTAGTGTTTTGCATCTATGATATGTACTATGAACTTGATATTGTGAATGGAATGATTGAACACATATGGATGCAAGTTTATGACATGATAGAATTAGATTATGATATGATAATTACAATGTTTATGATTTAATGTTATATGCAGATAAATGTTAATTTGATTGTAATGGTTTATGATTTAATGTGATATGCAGATAAATGATTTAATGTGAAATGCAAATAAATATTAATTTGATTATGATGGTTTATGATATGCAAATCTTGATATCTTAATGTTTTGAATGATTTATTTGAAATAATTAGGAAAGGAAATTTAATTGAATTATGTTAATAAGATTATGTAACAATTGAAATTATATGCATTTATGATATATATATTTATATGACCTCCTTGGACTACTAATGCTTGAGTTTAATGTGCATAAAGTGAAACCATGGAAATTTTGGAGGAAACAAGATCCAAACCTAGGTGAATACAATTTAACTAAGGTGAATCTTTGGAAGATTCAAAAGCCTCATTTGGATGTATTTTATTTCATAAATGTAAGTTTGCTTGTATGTGGAAATGTTTAATCATAAAGATACAAATTAGGAACATGTTTTAGATTAAGGTAAAAATAGGTCTTGAGGGGACATAAAACCCCTTTACATCATAGACCCAAAAGATATTCAAAGAAAGCCCAAGCATCCCAAATGGATCCAAACCAAAAGCATGCTCCAATAGAAAAACATTATGTCTAGCAGAACCAACAAAAAATTAGAAAAGAAACCAATAGGAACTTCTTAACCAGCCAAGGGGACTAAGAATTCTATTTCACTCCCTTTTTGTGAGAGTGCAAATTCATATCAAATTGAGGAAGAGCCTTTTTAGATTTTTTCCTAGTCACAAGTGTCCACCCCTCCTCAACCATCACAATCTTAGACTACCAATTTTGAGAATCCAAAATAGTGGGAAACTAATCCAAATTTTGATAAGGACCATCTGTCATCACTTCTTCTAGCAAAATAGAACTAATACCAATAGTCTGATTACCAATTCTAGCAACAACAATAGAGAGAAACTCATCCTTTTGATAAGAAGCATTTATCATCACTTCTTCCATCAGATTGGAACTAATTCCAACAATCTGAAACTCATCCTTTTGACAAGGATTATTTGTCATCACTTCTTCCATCAGATTAGAACTAATAGTAGTAGACTGATTACCAATTTCAATAGAAGCAAGAGCAAAACTAGAAGAAATATTACCAAAGCTAGTAGATATACAATGACCAGCTCCAATAGTTGTAGCACAATGCAACTTACCTCGTCTAGAATTAGTGGTCTCAACACCAAAACCACTAGAATTATCTCAACCAGATTTTGCACCAAGAACACCATATTTAACACCTTGACTAGAAATAGTCTCAACCTCCTTTTGAAGGTACTTATACTACCAATAGACAAAGGACCAACCCTATACGAAACTTGGGCATCCATCTTGGAATTAGAAGCATTCACCATCTTAGAGGAAATAATTTCTAATATAGAGGATGGAGCCCTCTGCTCTATAGATCTAGAAACCTCATCCACCAGAATAGAAGATTTGACTATTGAATAATGCTTCTCCAATACACCCTTCCACTAGGAGGAGGGTCATTTATTTCTAGTTTTCCCAATCTCACACTTAACAGCCATATGTCCAGTATTGAAACATTTT
Organism: Cupressus sempervirens; assembly: GCA_028749045.1. Lineage (NCBI taxonomy): Eukaryota > Viridiplantae > Streptophyta > Pinopsida > Cupressales > Cupressaceae > Cupressus > Cupressus sempervirens. Next base: position 207,878,507 of record CM053790.1, on the reverse strand, counting down.
TTACACCTAAAAGGGAGGCCCTCATAATAAAGTGAGTAAGTCCAAGAGCCCTTTGAATAATTTAAAATAATTTCAACTATGAGACCCTTTGAAACATCAATATCCAATAGAATCCTAGCATAAGTAGAATGGACATTCTCAAAAGATTAGGAATCAACCATATAGAAATCCCCTAATGCCTTGCCAATTTCCATAAAAATAGAATTAACCCAAAAATGAAGAGGAAGATTAGGAAGCCTTACCCAAGTTGGGAATTTGAAAGACTTTGTTTGAGTGTTAAAATTTGGATGCTATGGTTTAACCATTAAAGGAAAGAGATTCTCCCAATAAAAGACCTGATCATAGAGAATTGCTTTCCTATCCTTAGGATTGACAAAAGTAATAATGAAGAAACCTTTAACTAAAGGGAAAATCTAGATAGTGGCCGTAATATATGTATCCCAATGCTACAAAATCCAAGCATGGAGCTCTAAAAGTGTGGGCCGAAAACCTTTAAAGTGAAAAATAATAGAATCCTTAAACAGATCCCTAGAATGTTCTTTAATTTTTAAAATTGGCTCATCCCCCAAATTAATTGAAATTGACTTATAGGTGGGGATCAAAAAAGATTCAAAAGGTTTAGTAGCCTTTTCCAAAACCCTGCACATGGATAGGGACTCAACATATGATTCTTTATTAAGATCTACTGCATGGATAGCCACCACATCATTCCCAAAAACCTTAGCATCAACACTAGTGCACTTGCTAGATTTAGAAGCCACAGAACCAAAACTAGGGCCCAAAACACCCTTACTAGAAACCTTGGCACCAACATTAGCATCACTACTAGAACCAACAACCATCATAAGAATGCCAAAAATCCTAGGACCAACACAAGTATCCTTGCCAAATTTTGAACCAGAATTGACAACCACCACACTAGAATTAGTGTTGGAAGCCACCTTACCAATACTAGAAACCATAGCACCAAAAAAACTAGTTATGACCACACCATTGGTAGATCTAGCAACCATTGCACCATTACTAGAAGCCCTAGCACCATTTTTACTGCTTCCACAACCAGCACCCTTGCTAGATTTAGAAGCCATCACATCACTATAGCCAATTACAACCATTCCACTACCAGATCCAAAAACCACCGCACCATTTCTAGAAGCCCTAGCACCATTTTTCCTACTTTTGAAGCTAGTGCCCTTGCTAGATTTAGAAGCCATCACACCACCAAAACTAGTTACAACCATACAATTTCTAGATCCATCATCCACCACACAATTTCCAGAAGCCCTAGTACCATTTTTACCGCTTCGTAGCCAGCACCCTTGCTAGATTCAGAAGCCATTACACCACCATTTCTAGATCCAACAACCACCATAGCATTTCCAAGATCCCTAGCACCATTTTCCCCACTTCTACAACTAGCACCCTTGCTATATTTAGAAGCCATCACACCACCAGAGTCAGATACGACCATACCATTGCTAGATCTAGCAACCATTACACCAATGCTTAAGAAAGGATAATATCTTGAGTCCTTTTGCAAGGGTAGGGGTTTGGAAAAGGTTACTAAACCTTTTGTATCTCCTTTGATCCCCACCTATAAGCCAATTTTGTTTAATTTTGGGGATGAGTCACTTTTAGAAATTGAAGAATGTTCTAGGGATCTATCTAAGGATTATATTATTTATCACTTTAAAGGTTTTTGGCCCACTCTATCAAAGTTCCATGCTTGGATTTTGAAGCATTGGGATTCATATATTATGGCTACTATAAAGATTTCTGCTTTGGTTAAAGGTTTCTTCATTGTTACTTTTTTCAATCCTAAGGATATGAAAGCTATTCTCTATGATCAAGTCTTTTATTGGGAGAATCACTTTCTTTTAATGGTTAAACCATGGAATCTAGATTTTAACCCTCAAATAGAGTATTTCAAAATCCCAACATGGGTAAGGTTTCCTAATCTTTCTCTTCATTTTTTGGTGAATTTTGTTTTTATGGTAATTGGCAAGGCTTCCCTGTGCAAGGGCAGGGGTTTGGAAAAGGCTACTGAAACTTTTGTATCTCCTTTGATCCCCACCTATAAGCCAATTTCACTTAATTTTGGGGATGAGTCACTTTTAGAAATTGATGAACATTCTAGGGATCTATCTAAGGATTCTATTATTTGTAGCTTTAAAGGTTTTTGGTCCACTCTCTCAGAGCTCCATGCTTGGATTTCAAAGCATTGGGATCCATTTATTGTAGCTACTATTGAGATTTTCCATTTGGTTAAAGGTTTCTTCATTATTACTTTTGTCAATCCTAAGGATAGGAAAGCTATTCTCTATGATCAAGTCTTTTATTGGGAGAACTGCTTTCCTTTAATGGTTAAACCATGGTATCTAGATTTTTTAAATTAGGAACATGTTGTGGTGATGTGGAGTGTGCTTTTATGTGTCACTTGAAACTTGTGGATTTTATGTGTAATGACATGTCATTTAGGGTTTTAGTCGTGGTGGCATTTCACCATAAACCTAATTACCTTGTTAATGAGTAAGTAAACCCACTTGCCAAGGGGTGGGATGGGTTACAATCAAAGGAAATTCCAATTTATACTTGACTAGGGTTTTGATACATCATTAGGTGGTCTTAGAATGTCTTTTATGTGAAAATGAGCTACCCATGTGATAGTATAGCATATTTTGACCATGATAGTGACTAGACAGCCTAGGGGGCCCCTTTACCCATGGATTCTTCCCCCAATTCAAAATTTAAGTTATCACATGTGTTCTCTTGTATGTTCCCACTAAGTCAAATATAAAAATTTTAGAGGGAGACAATTTTTTAAGAGGGAGTGGCTTAGTGTCTTTGCTAAAAAAGACAGTGGGAAGGCCTTATTAGAGAGTTTTGGAAAAATTAGTGGGGTGGTCAACCACTCTCTAAGTTTAGAGATAGTTAGGGTTTAGAGGGATATTAAGGGAGCGATACAACAACTATCATTGCCTTTAGCTTGCACCAAGGTTGGTGTTTCAAAATCATGTCCTTTCTTTTAGCATTGCATAATGAATCTATAGGTATGGAGTAATTTTTCTGGGATCATGCATTGGATAGTGAATCTTGGTATTGTAGATTTTGATATTGTGTTGTGATGGCGAGAATGTGTATTATGTTCATGTAATTTTCTTGGTTTTCTTTCTTTATCCTTTTTTTTTTGATTTGAATGTCAAGTGTTGTTATGGGTGTGAGGGCTTCACTCACCCTTTGAAATGGGAAGAGAAGTCCAAGGTGAAGGGCTTAGTTGGGCTTGAAATATAGTTGAGAATATTGGAGTATGGGCCACATTGTATGCCATATTCATTCATATCATGCTTTGAGGGTGATAAGGGAAAGATGGTGTAAAAAGGAAGTTAATGGAGTGTGGGCTTCAAGGAAGCTATAGGTATTGATAGTATGTTTGCAAGATGTTTGTGGAAGCCTTGAAAAGGCATGGAATTTTGATTGAATTGTGAACATCTCTAAAAGGGCATGAAATTTTTTTATTTTAGATATGATATGATATGGAAAGTCTCCTTTTTGAAAGCACACCTTCACCCTATGTTCAATGGTTCCAATGGTGATTCAATGTGTAAGCCATGGGAGGAATTCTTTTGTGTTATGTGATATGTTTTATGCATTGGAAAGTAGTTGTGTGTGTGTGTATCCCATTTGGATATGTTTCCCATGCTTTGTGGGTGACTTCATAGAAGCCTAGGATGGGAGGTGAGCCTCCATGGTCCCATGTTTGTGTTGTTTTTTAGGTTTTGGAGAAGATGTTTCTATAAAGATATTAGGGTTTCAGCCTTGACAAAGTTGAAAAAAATCAAGAGTGTAAAGAGAGACCAATGTTCCATGTCATCTCAAGTGTGTTGTGATATCAAGTCTCTTTTGTTATTTCATTGTAATGTAAAAAGGGATTGGTTTATCATTGTTTATTGTTTGAATATTATGGAAGGAAATATTGAGAAATTACATATATCTTACTTGTAAGGGAATATTCATTATAAGAGTTGATGTATTATGAAGAAGTTATGTAATGAGATCCTTCTTCCTATGTTAATTGCAAGTCATTTGGTAGAAATATTTCATAAATGTTGTGTGGAAAAATATTATAGATATAGATGTTTCAGTTCAAAATATAGATGTTTTCATTATAAATTCATATGTTATGTAGTGGAAGAAAGTTTCCATACTTTGATAGTTCATCTTGTGTGTATGAAAATTAGATCATTGGTTCTCAAGTTCTAAGAAAACACCATCACATCATTAAACATGTTCATTAAAAATGCCATGGTAGAATTAAGAGAAAACTAGCTTAAAAATAAATATATAGTCCAAATGCATAGTTAAGCAAGCCTGTAGGTGGCATTTAATTCTCTAGAATTTGTATGAGGAAGGGAAAAAAAATCCACTTTCCATTACAATCTAAAATTTTATTTAGAGAGAATATTCTTAGAACTTGGTCCATAAAATAATAATAAGAAAATGTCTTGAATTGGAAAAACACTCAAACAAAAATAAAGAAACATCTAGTCCTAAATCATATACAAGAAAGGACTCTCATTACTGTGACCCTTGTGTCACTATTTTAGAAAATGATACAAAAATAAATAAATAAATATAGTAACCAAGACTATGATTATAGGAAGTCTAGACACCTACTTCTTAAAACTAGGAAGTACCCTAATTATAAACTCCACAAATTAATAATAAAAATAAATAAAAATAAAACAACAAACAAAAGGAAACAAGGATCTAAAGATGGGTAGCCTTAGGCTAAGATAAGGGGAAGTCACATCCAAATCATACTTGAAAGGAATGTAAGTAGTGGTCCCCACCATCTCCTAGCATATAATTATCTTGGAAGAAGGACTTGGCACCTTTATAAAAGTCCCCTCTTTTCCCATGTTAGGGGGCCACATCCCTATGCATTCCTATCTTCTAACAAACCTAGGCATATGGGAAGTGGGGAAAGACCTTTAAACACATTGCATAATTCTTTCTTATTTCTTGGGTTAAGTGCCATGATTGGCCTTCATTATGAATTCAACCCCCTCCTCATGCATCATGTGAGCTAAGGTGGGGCAACATTTTGGGAAGGGATATGGGCTTAAGGTAAGTCAAAGTGCAGATTTAAGATGTTAAAAGTAGATAATAGATGTTACAGGGGTAGATGGGTAGTAGCACATTAAAGTAAGTTACTTTATTTTATGTGTTTTGTTTATCATGTGTTATGTGTAGTTTAAGTTAGGGGTAAAAGTTAGGACATAGGGATTTGTTAGATAATGAACTCAAGCCATTATAGTTAGGATTTTTGTAGTAATTAAATTAATAAGATATATTATGGGATTAATAGGATATACATAGGAAAGCTCTATTAAATAGGTTTAATAGAATGTTAGGGTGATGAGACCCTTGAGTAATTTGTTTTATTTTATTTGTTTTGTATGTTTCATGTTATGTGTAGTAGAAAGAGTGTGTTTTTAAAATTAGATGGGATTTTTATTTAAAATGTTTAAGGGTAAGACCATATGTTGATTGTTAGTGGATGGGGAGGCTAGAAAGTTAGGAATAGGCTAAAGGTTAGGAACAACTGTCTTCTTTGTAATAATTAGTCATGTGAGGGTGATTAGTATGGATAATTAATTTGGAACTTAGGTTATTTAGACCTATTAATAAGATAGATGGATTTCCTAGTAGTCATGGAATTGTAAGAGTTAATTAAGAAACTATTATATTCAAGGTTAAGTAAGTATATGTAATGATAATAATTAAATTAGTTGGTAACGAGATGATGTTTACTAGTTAGAATATACATTTATTAATCAGAGGTATAAACTAAGAATCATAGTTAAGGGTAATAGTTTATAGTTGATAATATAATCAAAATTCTCAATTGGATCTGTATATATTACTTATTTATTTCATTGAATCATAACAACATGATTCCAGATAATAGTAAAGGATTGGTAAATGGTAATTAAATTTAGAATTTGGATAGTGAATAAATGATAAATAATTTAAAATACCTTGTTGTAAAAAATCTTCACTTGAACAATTACTGAACCTTTATAACCACATCGATGTAGAAATTGTGTTTCACAATCACATAGGTAATGACTCACTTCAAGGATACGATGTGAATTTTGATAAGATAAAACTAACTAGTTACTATTTCATACCTCATAGTTTGATAGAACATTCAAACAAGTAAAGATTGATACATAATACTTCTAGTTCACCTTTTAAAAAAATTTATTGGTTGTGTTTTGCCTCATAAATTTAGGGCATGACAACAAGTTGGGGATGGGTTTCAAAGAAGGCCTTAATAATTGATTGGGGGAGTTTGACCTTAAGTCAAGGTTTTAGATCATATAAGATAGGGTACTCATCTAGGGATCAAAAGTATGTAAGCTCTAGAAATGTTAGACAATCTAGTCAATCTACTCTAGGAGGGAAGGGCAAGGGCTTCACTGACTAGAATTTTTAAACTACATTAGAAGGGAAGGGTAAAAAGGTTTTCATAGGCAATATCCTTCAAAAGAGGATGGGGAGGATGAATGCACAAAATATGTCTCCACATTAAAAGTGAATGAGACAAAATAAGGAGCACACCTCTTCTACAAACATGTAGGGTTTTTACAAGTTTAAGGGCAGTTAGGGCATACATTCCTAGCATAAAAGTACTTGGATAGAAAATGTTGTTTTAGATATATGTTATAGTGCTGCACTAAGAACCCTTGTTTAGAAAAATGTTACTAATCTTGACAAGTTGTGTAGGGAGATGCACATAGGGGAAAAAGTAGGAAGTGATTACTTTGGTAAGCACCCATCATACACAGATAGGGAAGGAAACAAGTATCATAGTATGTAGCTAGCTAATGCTTGTCTCCCAAAATATGATGGGAAGACATCCCAAAGATTGACAACCTAGAAAGAAAAGTTTTCTTGCAAAGATCTTGATATGCATAAAGATAAAGAAAATAAAAAATGATCTTGTGCATCAAGGAGGGTGAATACATCTACCCAACCATATAATCTTACCACATGAAAAATTTCATTAATAGGTAAGTTTTTTGATGTAGGAGCATCCTAAGTTTCCTTGTAATCTTGTACTTTTGTTCATTCTACCAGTTGCTACCGAGTAACCAGTTTCCAGTTGATGCTGAGTGACTAATTTCTAGTTGATGCCGAGTGACCAATTTCGAGTTGATGTCGATAACTAGTTTCAAGTTGATGCCGAGTAACCAGTTTCCAGTTGGTGCTGAGTGACTAGTTTCTAGTTGATTTCGAGTGATCAGTTTCCAATTGATATTGAGTGATCAATTTCTAGTTGATGCCGAGTGACCAGTTTCCAATTGGTGCCGAGTGCCAATTTCCAATTGATGTCGAGTGCCAATTTTTAGTTGATGCCAAGTGCCAGTTTCTAGTGGATGCTGTGTGATGCTGAGTGCCAGTCCCTAGTTGATGTCAATTCATCTAGTTGGTGCCAAGTTGTCTATGTCTGGTTCCTATTTGGGCTGACTTTGCTCGCATTTAATTTTGGTATAGGTAGTTATATTTGCTGAGAGCCAACTTGTGGCTTCTCTATGTTCTAGAATGTTCTGTAAGTCATTTTGGTAAGTATAAATAGAGTGCTTAGACTTAGATTAAAGGAATATTTTGGGGAGAGATTAGAAAGAGTAGGGTATGAGTCTAAAAATGTGAATTTGAAGTTAGATCATGGATTTGGAAGTTGTATTCTATATCTGGCCGTAACCCAAAAGGCCTCATAGCTGGGCATGTATGTTGTTTACTTGATGAATTAAATAAAGATATATTGTTCTCTCTGCTTGGTGTTGTGTTTGTGTTGTGTTTTCCGCTGTGTTAACTCTTGCAGGGTGGTTTGGGTAGCTGGGTGAGCCCTTGGCCCTAGTTATTCCTCCTTTTGCCTACATCATTTTCTTACAATTGCTTGAAAATTACAGAAGTTTTGGATTGGGAAAAATTAGATTGGAAGGGTTTCAAGAGGGGTTTTGCATAAACTTTGAACATAATACCTTCATTTTGTTATTTGAGACCAAGAATTCAAATATGAGGTGCACATGTTTAAGGGGTGGTTCTATAAGGGTTCAAGCCTTTTAACTATACATTAGATACTAAACTTAAAGATAGATCCTAATTTTTTCCATTTTAGCCTTTATATATTTCATTCCCATCAATAACTTTGGAATATTGAGACCTTGAATTAAAGAAAGGTTGGCCAACAATTTAGGCATACTTGTGAGGCAAGATCTTATAGTATATGAGAACCTAAGCCATGAGGTAAGAGTTTTCCTCATCAAAAACAAAAAAATACAAAAAAAAATTATGATACACTCCAAATTAGGCTCTTGGGAGTAGAGCATCATTGTTTAGGGGGAGGAAATTATTCTCATACGTATAGATATACTTGGTCATTTTAACTCACAATGTCAGCATATCAATGAAGGTGAGATTTGGGTTTGTAAAGAACTATCAACCGGTCCATCCAAATTTTCATAAGCCCTAATTAGCATGAACGATACAAATATATTTATAAAATCTATACACTTTATTTGAATACCTTATTACTATTATTGATAAGTATTTTATTAAGCATTAAATAATAATCTACAAATATTAATTAATAATAACCGAACCATAATTGGGATGACAGATGCTACACGCATCCCAAAGCAAAAAAAGATGCAAAAGTGTTCTGACTAATATCCAAACGGATCATCCAAGTCCACGAACCACAATGTGCTGAGAAAACTCGAGAAAATAGGGTGGCATGCAAAATGAGGTAAAAACCCCCAAATTTTAGAAAAATTCCAAACTTAAAACCCATTTGACCTTTGGGTTCAAAAACCCTAAAAATCCAAAAATAAATGAAATCGTACATCGTATGTAAAAATGGCTAGCAGAACGGCTCAAAATCTCAAACCCCCATCCCAAAAAAAGGGAAAATGTTCATACCCGACCAACTGTGCAGAACTAGCAAATAGAAACGAAGGGGATCACTAGTTCTCAACCTCCTAACATAATGCTACAAGAAACAGAAGCAGAAATGGATCAAAAACATTAAAATGGGAAGGCCCTACCTGACAGCAAAAGGGGCCAAAACTCTAACCTGTAGAATAAAATAAATACTCTGCTAAAATTGTTGAAACTGATGACAAAGCAAAAACTCCTCGAGATGAATCCAATGAGACCAACCTCGCAAAGATCCCATGCTCCCAGCTCCCACAATGAACAAAATGAAAATCCTTGAGAAGAGGATTTCCAAATTTTCTCTCCAAATCCAATTTCCAAAATGTGAGAAGTGAATAATTAATTCACTTTTTGAGTGAATAGTCAATTCTGGAAAATAGCTAGCTAGAGTAGCTAAACTCTGAATTGACCCAAATGAAAATAGGTTATTATCCCTAATGGAAATTCACCTAAGGTGAAGTTGCCAAAAATTAAATCTGAAAAGATTTAAAACTTGAAAACTCAAAATCATAGAAAATCACTAAACACTTTCACGACAAAAGCGAACTTCTAAATGCATAGACACACTTACTAGTCTAGTTACGTAATGTAGATGAGTTTGGATTTACTCATCACCAAAAGGTTTTAATAAAAATAATTAAAATAAGGATACGTCGACCACATCAAGATGACGTTGGTAAATATGAATAGTTGAATCACTAACTCCATCTGCCACTGCCAGGGATATAATTCCTACACACTAAAACACACGATCAAGTGCAATTGTATATAATATCATAGCCGAAGCAACATGTATTAAAATAATTATTTAATCTATTTACATCACTCACATTCATAGAAGTGTAAAGAACATAAAAGAAGTAAATGACCATAGCATAGAATTCATCTCATAATATAATCAAGAAATATGTCCAATACATCATATAACCAGATATCTTTATAAATCTACTATCATCTCAAAATATCATAGCAACAAAGAATCTATGGATCAGAAATCAAAGTATAACATTTGACCCTCAAGTCGTCATAAGGTACAAAAATAAGAGTATAAAGTATCTCTCGAATAAAAAATAGACAAGTTACAGACTGCAAACATGAGAGGCACTACATCCTCCCCCACTAGCATAGGCTTACTCCTGGAAGCTAGCAAAAAGATAGGGGTACAATTCCCTTAGTCGTGTAGCATCCTCCCAAGTCGCAGAGGTCCCATCGCCCTGGTCCCATTGGACCCTTACATACTCTATGTCCCAACCTCATAAGGTTAGCCTCCATTGCTAAAGGATACAAATGGGCTCCAAAGTAAGCTGCCCATCCACTACCTACAAGGCATCCCAATGAAGAACATGGGTCACATCTGGAATATACTATCTCAACACAAAAACATGGAAAACATAATGAATGCGCGATAGGCTAGGTGGAAACTCTAGTCAATAAGCAATAGGACCAATCCTCTCGAGGATCTCAAAAGGTCCGACAAAACATGGCATCAACTTAGAGCCTTTCCCATAATGGATGGGGCTCTTCCTCGGCCGCACTCTCGAAAACACCCTGTCACAAACAAAAAAGTGACAATCTAATCTATGGGCATCAACATACTTCTTTTGCCTATCCTAAGCAGTAACCAAATGCTCCCTAATGTGAACAACTTGCTTCTCCATATCCTGAAGCATCTTTGGACCCAAAAGAACACTATCTTCCAAACGATCCCAACTCAAAGGGGTACGACATGGTCTACCATACAAGACCTAAAAAGGTGACATGTGAAGAGAACTATGATAACTATTGTTTTATGCAAACTCAACTAGGTACAAATAGTCCTCCCACTTCACCTACCTATCCATAACATACATGCAAAGCATATCCTCTAGAACTTGATTTACTCTCTCAGTCTGACCATCGGTCTCGGGGTGATAAGCTGAACTGAAATTGAGCTGAGCGCCCAATGCATGTTGTAGAGATGTCCAGAGTGCAGAAGTAAACACTGAATCTCTATTCAAAATGATCCAACAAGGGATCCCATGAAAATGAACAATATCCACCATGAAAACATGCGCTACAAAAGAAGCAGTGTAGGATGCTCTCATGGGTGAAAAATGGGCTACCTTGGACAACTTGTCCACTATCACCATGATACAATCATGTCTCCACGATGACATAGGCAACCCTGTGATAAAATCAATAGATATCGTATCCCACTTACACTTTGGAATGGCATGTGGCTGCAAAAGATCCATTGGATGCTGATGCTCTGCCTTCACTCTCTAGCACTCAAGACATCTAGTAACAAAATAAAGAACATGATATCTCATCCCTACCTAGAAGTACAACTGTTTGAGATCAGCATGCATCTTCTTAACACCAGGATGTGTAGAATATGGTGCACAATGCACTTCAGATAAAACCAAGGTATGAAGATCACCCAAACTAGGTAATTAGATATGCCCTAAGTGATGCAATAGTCTATTTGACTCAAGTAAATAACCTTAAAATCTCCCCTCAAGGGTATGTTTGGACTCAATCTCCACCCTCACCTCCTAATATCGAGTGTCACTAGGCAAAGCCTCCAAGATACGACCTCGCAAATCCACTCCCAATGAAAATACTGATACCTCATATCACCTTCTACTCAAAGCATCTGTGACAACATTCTCCTTCCCTTTAATGTAATGAAAATCAAAGTCATACTCACACAAGAACTCTATCCAATGACATTATCATGCATTCAAGTTTGGTTGAGTAAAGATATACTGCAAGCTCTATGATTTCTATGCAACTCAAACCTGTCTCCCAAAAGAAAATGCCTCCAATGGACAAGGGCATGCACTATGGCCGTGAGTTCCAAATCATGAGTGGGGTAGTTAAGCTCATGCTCTTTGAGTTTTCTAGACTCATATGCAATCACTTGACTATCCTGCATCAACATTGCACCCACACCTTCCAATGAAGTATCTATGCAAACCATGAAATCACCTACAGGATTAGGCACTACAAGGACTAGTGCACAAGTCAAACACTCCTTACGAGAATTAAATGCTACCTCACACTGGTTTGACCAAATAGACTTCTTCCCTTTCCTCTGAAGCGAAGTGATGGGATGAGCTACTTGTGAGAAATCCTTCACGAAGTGATGATAGTAACCTAGTAATCCCATGAAACTATGAACTTCTGAGACATTAGTGGGTGCCGACCAATCCATGATAGCACGAATCTTCTCTGGATCCACTGCAATTCCATAACCAGTGATGATATGTCCCAAATACTTCACCTCTGACTAGAAGAACCCACATTTACTCAAGTTTCCATACAACTGATGGTCTCTCAAGCACTGCAATACCTGACATAAATGGACCTCATGCTCCTCCTTAGTCTTTGAATAGATCAATATGTCATTGTAATAATATAACTTATTATTTAACTATATTAAATATAATATAATCATATTACATTTATTATAAAATAGTAAACATTCTTTATATTAAATAAGATAAACATTATAATAAAAATAATCTTAAATATAAAAGAAAATATTATTTTTGAATCTATAGGACACAACCATTCAATGCATAAGCTATATAATAGAAGAAAATGAGGAAGATTTTAACACAAAATTTAAAAATGAAAAAAGATAATTGGAAAGAGACATTACAGAGGAAAATACATTTGCAAGATAACTTTAAAAATTAAAATTAATTTTTTCTTTAGAGGGATGATTAGATAGAGATCATCACACAAATTCTCCCTATGGAGGCAAAAAATGGGAACCTCAAAGGTTTCTCAAAATGGGGATTCACTATTACAAATGAAACACACATTTATAGCTTAATAGATAGAGATGAACAAGTAAATTTGTATCAGGGAGAAGATTTTTTGACAAATGTGTAGGAGATGATATGTAGGTTATTTCTTATATTTAGAAGTTTTGGGAGCTCTAATGTTTGGGAGAACAAAGGAAAAAATAATCTACTATTACCTTCCCAACCTAGTGCACAACAAAAAAGCCATGATGGTCTTAAGTGTATTGATAAGCTGGTCCATGGGTTTATGTTTCATAGGTCTCCTGATCAGATTTTAAGAGTACAATACAACCATAAATTGGGAAAACCTAAAAAGGCACAACTAAATAATATGGACAATGAAATGTTGTCTGAATTAGCGACCACCATGATTCTTGAAATTGTTCAATGAGGGTGTTACTTTAGAGGATGAGGTCCATCCATTGATGAATGAAATAGAAGGATTTGATATGAGCTCAAATCTAAATTTTGAGGGAGAGGTGACTATTTTTCTTGGCTACAATGAGAATGAGCTAGACCCTCATGCATCTCCAGTAGAACCAAATCTTGAAAATACTCTCATTTAGTATGGAAATCCCCAGGAGATTTAGGATTTGGAGCATTTATTAGCCAAGGAGGAAGATTTAAACATAATTTAGATGGGTTTACTTGATGTACTAGTGACAGTCATGAGTTATAGTAAGGACATTGTTTACTATACTAAGTTTATATTATTAGCAAAGACTCCCTTGAAGGTAGTTAAATGAAAGAAGACCCCTAAATCTATAGGAAGACCAACAAAAAATTATAGAATAAGGGAAGAAGTGGAAGAAAGAATTCAAATAGTACTTGATGGGAAATTCTCATTAGCCAGAAGAACAACAAGGAGAACAACAGGTTCTCCTTGTTAGCCATGAAGATGGTATCTTGGAATGTCTAAGGCATTAATGCCTCTGACAAGATAATCAAGATCAAGAAAAAACTTGATTCCTCTAAAGAAAATATCATTTTACTATAGGAGATAAAATTGTTACAAGAGTCATTTAAAAAAATAGTGGGTAAGTGGAGTACTTGGAAATCTATCCACATGTAAGATCAAGGTGCTTCAGGAGGAATGAGGGTTCTTTGGAATCCCAAATCGATACAATCACACTTCTTAGGGTAAGATGCTAATTGGAAACTAGTGAAAACATAGTTTTGAAATATTCTTTTATTTGATTGATGTATATGGCCTACTAAAAATGCTTGATAAGAAGAAATTATGGGATAATCTTAACACAAAGTATAAAAAAGAAACAAGATCTAAATTTCATCTTGGGTAGAGATTTTAATGCCATTCTTAATATTGCAGAAAAACAAGGTGGCATTTATCCTCTAATTAGATCAACTCAAGATTTATCTAGAATTTTTAGAGGATAATGCATTATGGGATCTTGTTCCAAAATTTAGAACCTTTACTTGGATCAAAAAAAGAATGGGTTTCCTTCAAATTACAAAGAGGATCAACTAGTTTCTAATATATTTTTCATGAAAAACATAGTGTGTCAACATTGAGTTAGATATTTTAAATTTTGCAGAATCAAACCACTTCCATGTAGCTCTTATTATTACACTGACTCTAGCTTTAGATAGCCAAGATCACTGATCTTTGTTTAAATTCAAATGGATGTGGTTTCATTATCCACATTTTTTAACTCTTCTTCATCAATGCTAGTTTAGTGTGTTGAGAGTAGAGGGAAACAAAATGTTGGAGTTCCACAATAAGCTTAGTTATGTCAAGACTCAAATTAAGGTCTAGAATGTAAGAGTATTTAAGAACATATGTCATGAAAAAGATCATTTCAAAAGTAAACTAAAAGATATAAATGATTGAATTATTCAACACAGATTAGACAATGACTCTTTTATGCTATAGAAAGAGTTGAAAGAAGAATGGGAAGATCTTTGTAAAAGGGAGGAAGTGTATTGGAGGCAGAAGTATTGTGAATTATGGCTTAAGGATGGTGATAAGAATATAAAGTTCTTTCATTTTTCTGTCAAAAAAAAAGAAGAAACCAACATTATCTTTTCTATTCATGAAGTTCAATTAGGTAATCTCATCTTAGATCTAATTGAAATCTAGTCTAAGAGTGTTAGATTTCTTAAAGCACTGTTGGACCCCCCATCACCTTCTACTCTAGATCAGTATCATATGGTTGAACTTCTAAATAGTATTCCACACTTGATCTCCAATCAAAATAAGGAAAAGCTAATGACTCCATTCACAATAGATGAGTTAAAATATGTTTTTTCTCTTACCCTCTAGATAAGACCCCATGCCCTAATTGTTTTACATGTCATGCCCTAATTTTAACAAGGAAAAACACAACCAATATTTTTTTTTGACAGGTGAACTAAAGGTAATATGTGTAGGCCTATACTCATTATGAATGTTCTATTGAACTATGAAGTGTTTGGAAAACAATTCATGTTTCCTTGAGGGTGTTAGAAGATACAAATGCGATCATTAAGTTTAGAGATGATAAAGTTAATTGGTGAAAAGGAATTTGTTTTCATTTGACATCATGCACTTCTAGTTCCCATGGGGTGCCAATTTATTTACTAACATTAATTGACCATGTAGGTTATATGACATAATAGCTAGGAGATGTTATCATATCAGATCTACATCCTATCCTTGAGATGAGACATTACATATGTAATTATGAAATACAATTTCCATATGGATGTGTTGTAAAGATTCCTTAGTTGCTTTTATGAAGTATGTTTATGATTTCCCTAGGTAAAACACTATATATTGTTACATTCCATGTCCAATTTTGGTCCTAAATTATTGTAGTAGGACTATTTCAATGAAAATCTTGCACTATATCTTTTCACAACTTCAGCCAGCTAGATGCTTGCAACTAGGTATTTTAAATTGTTTATCCTTGATTCATTATCCAAATTCTATAATGTATTACTATTTTCCAATCCCTTTATTATTTGTCCTTCATGTTTCCATATAATGATACCTTCTAACAACTTTTTTGTCCATAATTAACATTTCTATTTTATTATTATTTTTATGATTTATTCTAGTTTATAATTTTATAATTTGATTTTTGATTTTATAATTTATATTTTCTCATATAATAACTTGACCATCAACTTATTATAACATATGATTCTAACTTCCTTTTCAGCTAAACTAAGTTTAACTTCAATTTGAATTCTTAATAATTAATACATTTGACTACCATTCTGTTCTATATGTTGATCACCTAAGGTATTCTTTTCACTACCTAATCCTCAACCGAAAACATTTAATACTAATTCCCATAAAATGACATAACCCTTTTCATACACCTTCACATGTCTTCCATCATCCTAATAATCCCATTTAACAACATGCATTATAAATGTAAATATCACCTAGTCATAAGATCTAACTATTCCTATGACCTATTATTTACTTCTAACATAAACTACCCATGCCCCACCCCAACTTATACATTATTTAAAGCATAGATTTCTGCCCCAATGAATTTCCTAAGTCCAAGCCCCAGTCTCATGTGCCCTTATCCCTCTTCCCAAGGTGATGTTACTTTACCTACTCCCTAATCATTTTACCTCAATTTTCCTACAACTTTACTTTCTCCCTAATCACCTAATCCACATTAATCCCAAGGCATAAATTTGACATGGTTTATCTTCCCAATGCCTAACTACTCCTCCACATCCCAAAACACCTATCTCCTCCTCCCTAGGCATGATATTAGTCAAGGCTTAAATCTTTTCTCATTGCAAGGATTAAGTGCCTAAGAAATAGGTCCTTTTTATGTTAGATTAAGGGACACATCATTAACCCTTTTCTTAAGCTTAAGGTGGGATAAGGACAAGTCACCTTGTGGGGACCACAACACCCTTCTCCCATATTTGAAATATGGTAATCTTGCTGCTAAAAGGTAACACCTAGGTTAAATAGGATTTACCAATGTTTTAATTTTATTTATAAATATATTTGTATTTTGGGTTTGGTTCAAGTGTCAAATTTTGTGTTTCTCTTATTTGATTCCATGCTATATGTAGAGCTAATTTTTCCTTAGGGGTTAGTCTTTCTAGGTAGAGTGTTTTTGTATTCCAATGTGAGCGGACATATTTTGTCCTTTAAATAGTTAGTTATATTAATTTTCTTCTTACCTCCTAAATGAAGTGATTATTTTAATGGTATCTTATAAGGGAAATTCTAAGTATATTCCTTCCACTTTTATATTGCTTTGTAAGAGGAATGGGTTGATTTTCACATTCTCATACATTTTCTAGAGAATACAAAGTGTAACTACAAGAAGGTAAAATTTGGTGTCAAGATTTTTATTCTTCATATTTCTTTTAGGAGACCACAATCGTGAAGTGCCAATGTTTGACTTAACTTGCCTACCAATTTTAATTTGCAAGTTGATATTACTATAGAATTTATCTCATCTAAGGAGCTATTCAAACTTAGAATACAAATGAATTAATGATCATGCATATATAGTGAGCTATCAAACACAACAATTTTCTTCCATTTCATTGAATGCAACATATAAACTTTCAATGCAATTATCTATGTTTTAGATCAACTTAACTATATCAAAAGAATATAAGCGCTATGAAATATTTCTTCCAATTTATTTATAAGGAGAAGTGTCTCATTCACATGATTCTCCATTTTACATCAATTTACATAATGTGAAAACTAACAATGAATGTAAATATATACAATTTCTAAATCTTGCCTTACACAATTTCAACAAGATGCAATAATAAGAATATCCCTCTTTACATCGCAATGAAATGATCATGGAGACTTAAAATCCTAAGACATTTACAATGACATGGAAGATTTATATCTCCACACTCACTTGGTTTTGAACATTGCCAAGAATAAACCCTAATCTCTTCATAAGAATCATCTTTTCAAAGACCTACAACACAACACAAACTTGGAACCATGGAGGCTCACCTCCTATCCTAGGCTTCCATGAAGCCACCCACTGAGCAGGGGAAACAAGATCCAACTGGGATACACACATACAAAACTTGAAAATGAATGAAACACACCACATAACCCTAAAAAATCCCTCCCATGGCTTGCATATTGACTCATTATTGGAATCATAAGAACATTGGGTGAAGGTGGGCTCTTCAAAGAGGAGATTTTCCATTTCAATACAACTCACACACATTGAATTTAACCATGCCTCTACAAGGCTTGCATCATACATGCTTCTCCCTATAGTTTCTACTTATTATCCCCAAATTCATATTTCCATTTATCACCCACAAATCACAATATCAAGACAATGGCTTCAATGGAGCCCATACTCCATGAAATCTTTCCCCCTTCTGTCCAAAAGAAGAGGCTCTATACTACATTTTTGAGCCCAACTAACCCCTTCACCCAAGACTTCTATTCCCTCCCAAGGGTAAGTGAAGCCTTCACACCCATTATCACATTCAACATTCAAATGAAATAAGAAAATCAAGAAAGATAGCTAAAAAATTTACATGAACACAATACACATTCACATTGTCACAACACAAAACCAAAACCTACAATAAAAGATTCACAATACATTGCATGATCCCATGAAAAATACTACATGCTTATAGATTTAATTATGTAATACTAAAAGAAAGAAAATGAACATGGTGTGAAACACCAACCTTGGTGCAAGTTAAGGCAATGATATTTGTTATAGAGCTCCCTTAGTCCTCCTCCAAACCCTAACTATCTCTAAACTTAGAGAGTGAGTGAACACCCCACTTATTTGTCCAAGAATCTCTAATAAGGCCTTCTCACTAACTATGTTAGCAAAGAAACCAAGCCACTTCCTCTTGCAAACTTGTCTCCCTCTAAATTTGCTATATTTTACTTAGTAGAAACATGGTAGAAAACACATGTGACAACTCCAATTTTGAATTTATGGAGGAATGCATGGGTAAAGGGGCCCCTTAGGCTATTTAGGCACTCTCATGGTTAAAATTAGGTTCCTAACATGCTATACTATCATATGGGTAACTTAGTTTCATATAAAAGACAATTTGAGACCACCTAATGACCCCTCAAAACCTTGGCCAAGTCCAAATTTTAATTTCCTTTGATTGTGACCCATCCTACCCCTTGTCAAGTGGGTTAACTTACTCATTAACAAGGTAATTAGTTTTAGGGTAAATGCCACAATGACCAAAACCTTAAATGACATGTCAATTACACACAAAGTCCACAAGTGTCAAGTGACACATAAAATCACATTCCACATCACCATGACATGTCCCCAATGCATCTTTATGGTTAACATTTCCATATACAAGGACACTTGCATTTACAAAGTAAAATACTTTCACAATGAGGCTTTTGAGTCTTCCAAAGATTTGCCTTGGTTAAATTGTGTTCACATAGGTTTGGAACTTGTTCCCCCCAAGAATATCGATGGTTTCACTTGTTGCACATTAAACTTGAGCATTAGTAGTCCAAGGAGGTCATATAAAATATATATCATAAATGTATAATTTCAAATTTTATGAAATCCATATTAATATAATTCAAATTAAATTTCCTTTGCTAATCATTTAAAATTCTTCATTCAAAATGTTAAAAATATCAAAATCTACATAATCAAATTAACATTTATCTACATATCATAAATCATCATTATCAAATTAACATTTCGCATCACATTATAATCTAATTCTATCATCTCATCAAGTTACATCTATATGTGTTTGATCATCCCATACACAACATAGGTTCTTAGTACATATCATAAATGTAAAACACTATTGAAATATCAAAATCAATAGATAAAACAATCCACTATCCATCTAAGTCTTGAATAACTATCAAAATATCAAAGTCCCAAATATCAAAATGCTAGTAAATCTCTATGCTATGACAGGTTGGGATGATGCCTCATATTACAACTCTTTACTTCAAAAATTTTTAGGATGTTCTTTCATAGGATCTATTGTTAGTTGTTGAAGAAATTGGAAAAGTTAAAGATATGTTGAGAAACTTTAGTACAACCAATATAGCACTTATCCTTAAGGTCAGGGATCTTAAATTTTTTATTCTGATCTCCCTTTGAAACATATTTTTCAAAATATTTACAAATGGTATATACTTATGATTGCTGTAGATCATTCCCAATATCATATCATTAGAGAAAGGGGGATTTATGCCTAGGAGAGAAATAATGGAAGGTGAGTTAGTTGCACATGAGGTTCTATATTTTATCCATCATAGCTAATTGACACATTTTGTCATAAAGTTAGATATGTTGAAGGCATATGATAGTGTAAATTGGGACTTTTCATTTGAATTTTTGAAACTTTTTTGCTTTTTAAAAAAGTGGTGTAAATGGGTTAAGGCATGTATATTGAAAGCTTGGTTTTTGGTCATTATTAATGGGTTTCAATTGGTTATTTTCCTTCATCAAAAGGGATTAGACAAAGGGACCCTCTTTCTCTGATTCTTTTTATTATCATGGTTGAGGTTCTTAGTAAAAAAATAAAGGTTCAACAAGAGAGGGGACTTTGGCATGGAGCTCAAATTGAGGGGAATTATATTTCTATGAGACACTTGGGCGATTAGCTAAATACATTAGTAATGAAGGATTCAACATCCTTCTACATTGACTCCATGACTAGATAGAATCATGTATTTTCCTAAGAATAACATATTGACTTAATTTTATCTATCAATTTAGGAGCACAAGCTTGAGAGGGTGGCTACAAAGTATATGCTTTAATTCCTCTTTAAGTCATTACAACTACAATAGGAAAGAAATGTTGAAGGAATCTAGGATATTAATTAGAATGACATTTTCGTTAAAGCTTAGAGTAATGTTGCAAATAGTAAATCTATTTAAATACCTATGCTATAGGAACGTTCAATGATTCTATTATCAATGGTTGTAGGAATAGTAGAACTCTACTTTGCAAGAAAACAAACTAAGAAAGGAACTCTATTCTAATAAAGCAACTCACTCACCAAGTGGGGCCCCTTGCATGAGTGAACATAAAAAAATCAAGTCTAAAGGTGGAAACTTGAACTCTATATTCTATTCATTCATAATAAAAGATTAGTATTGAAAACAAGATTGTTCTATGCTAAACAAAACAATCTACTTTATTTTCCTTTTGGTCAAAACTAGGAAAAGATAAAAAATCTGTTTTCAAGGTTACATCAAAAATAATTTGAAGGAAAGCTTTAACAACTTCCTACTCCTACGATCACTTAATCAATGAGGATCATTTATAGATCACAAAGTTTACAATAGAAATACTATTCATTGCATTTTAACTCCCCCATAAATATAGCAAGTTGATGAAGCTATCTTGATGTGCTTCAATTAACAGAATTCACACCATGATTTGCATATGCGGTGATTCATCAATCATCTAGTTGGCTTTGACTCAGTGCTAAAATGTTGTCTTCAATATGCACAACAAACACCTATAAAGTATTAAATGCAACAACTTCTACATACATTAATTTATTTCATCATCAATTTTAGATAAGGTATAATATTTAGATTATCACTCTTGCAAATCGTATGGCTACAGGAGGGAACCTACCCAAACATAGCATGGATGAGGAAATATTTATAAACATGTAATATCCTTCATCAAACCATAAAAAAC
This sequence comes from Cupressus sempervirens, assembly GCA_028749045.1. NCBI lineage: Eukaryota > Viridiplantae > Streptophyta > Pinopsida > Cupressales > Cupressaceae > Cupressus > Cupressus sempervirens. Next base: position 207,857,058 of record CM053790.1, on the reverse strand, counting down.
CATAGATTCAAGAAAACACAACATAACTGATCAATCTATATTTCAATCTTTGTGTCTTAACATATAGATCATAGCATATCCATAAAACATAAGTTCTTTTGGTTAAAGTCATAAAATATTTCTTGGAAGATAATTTTTTAAAAATAAGATAAAAAATTCTCAAAATAATGGCCTTTTAGAGGCTCATTATTCTACCCAACTAAAGTATTACAAGTCTCCAACAATCATGAAGTTCAAGATCCCAGCTTGCATTCTCTAGTCACTAGATGTCCTTTCACCTAGCTCATTCTTTAGATAGTCATAGTAACCATAATTTGACTTGAACCTCTTCCAACACAAGTCATGTCATGATATTCTATATTATCATTTACTACTACTAGTGGCTATAGGAGAATTGGGGGTTGATACCTTAATGGTAACCAATATTTGCACTAATTTCTCCCCAAGTCGATATACCAAGGAATACTTATTGTAGCAAGAGTCAAATTTTGTGGAGAGTGGAGTTCTCTTATTTTTAAATTATGTGACATTCTAACCCATCACTACCTTGAGGAAATGATTATTGCTTCAATATTTTGAGATAAATGTTATTCCTAGTCTATAAAATCCCACTCTCTGACTGTACTCACCTTACCAAGTCCTGCATGATTGCCCAAAATAGAAATCTAATCCGGATATGTTTGTCTAAAATATTGGACTTCTGGCCTCATGAGAAAGGGTGTTGTCATATCACTTTCCCTGTAGGATGTGTCTTGATGTTCTATACTTATTTCATTTTGCATCTATGATATTTTTGCACTTAACTACACATCCCCTACATATAGGACTGGGTTCCATTCAGTGTCATTGGGCACTGCTAAATTTTGAAAATATAATTTAGAAAGTAAAATTTTTCAAGGCCATAGGAATAGATCAGAATGCATCATAAAATTCATGTGGGGTAGAGACATAAGGGCTAAGGCCTTCCATAATTCTAGTTAACTTATAATTTGCAAATTGTTCTTTAAGAAATAGAGCATATACTAGTGATGGTGACCTACATTCCATTAACTTACAAATTAATCATGTAATCTACTCAATTCTTCTCTTCAAAAATTCATTCTGATATGAACTTGGTTTCAAATAGTAGCTCTAATCATCAGTAACATGCTTTAATTTCATTTTCTCCAAGTTCCATTGAGCTCTTTCCCATAATAGTTTTTGAAACAAATTAATTCCTACAAACAAAGGTGTGGATAGATCTCGTGGTGGTAATGGCTCATGATTAAAGAGATCTATCCATTCAAGGGAAAATTGATAAGTCTTGTTGTCATTTTGTGGTGTGGAGTACCCACTATTTCTTATTACAACAATTATTTCCTCTTTTTCCTCATTAGATTTTGTGGCTATTGCAGCTAATGTATCCAACCCTTCTTGATCTAGTTTTTCCAATGCTTCTTTAACAATTTTAGGTCTAAAATTTTGATAATTCTCTAAAGGGAGTTTTGCAAAATTTTGACTAATGTATTGCATAGTAGAGTTTTCTTCAAATTCCTTAGACATTTCAATCTCATCAGATTGCTTGCCACTATCTATAAGCACATAATTAATAGTACACTTTTCTCTAGGTGGTAGGTTCTAAGTTTTGCTCTCATTTTCACTAGCTTCAGTTTTTGGTAGTTTTTCCCCTAGAGAGGGATTCTTTTCACTTTCAAACACTTTAGAGGTAATTATAGGAATACAGGCCTCTAGAACTCTTCTCTTAATGAGTCTTTCACTTTTCCTTATGGGTGGTGTTGATAGGCATGGGGAACTCTTTTGTTTCTGCTTGCTTATAGCTATTTCTACCATGGGTACTTCAAGAGGTTTTTGTAGGTCTTCCTTCTCTTAATAGTACAAGGTTTCATTAGGGTTACTCTCCTCATCTAATGGTCCTAGCCTTTCTACTTTAGCTTCCAAAATTTTACCTTTGTCCTTCACAATGGAGGACCTATTTTTAATACAAGATAGGGCCTTAGGAGCACTAGCAATTTCTACATCTTTACTTTTTTTGTTGCTAACAATAGAGGTTCAACCTTGTAAACCTATTTCTTGGTTAGTTTAAGACTAGAGGGAGAGGCTTTAGGCGCATTTTTAGCTCTACAAACAACTTTATAGAGTCCTGTGGGTGTTCTTTCCCTTTGTCCCATACCCTGTCCTTTAGGGCTGACCAACCTAGTTTCTATCTCCTTTAATAGTAAGAATTCCTCCCATGACCCAATTGCTTACTTGTTTAATTCTCTTTTTGCAATTAATTTTATCAAACCATGATGAGAGACTGACTAATCACTTCTTGACTAGACTAGAGAAGCTTACTTCTTAATAATATTAAATAGGAAGTTGGGAAGGTTTACCTTTTTGTAATCATGTTGTAGGTGAGCTAACAATTTAAAATGTAGGGCATGCATATATTTGTAATGCCCCTCATGTGAAATATCAAATGATAAATGCAATAGTTTGAATAAACTCCACTAGCAAGGATAGCCTTAAAGTTCCTTGTCTCTTATCAATGTCCAATGGTGGGTCCTAGTGTATGCTAAATTGTGCCCTAGTTATCCATAAGTAAAACTCTTTCTCCCAATTTTTACCCTCCTAGAGCAACCCAGTGACTTGCACTATCACTTCCTCTAAGAACTCAATTCTTAGACCTTTAATCACTGTAACTCTATCTCTTAAAGTGGTCATAAATTAAAGGGCTACTTCTTCATTAAATCCATTCATACTGAGGCAATAATCCATCCATCCCCTTGTTCTAAACATTTCACAAGTGGCTAGATCTCCCAAAAGAACCCAATGATCAACATACTTATTCCTCTTATATCTCTACCTATGGTCAACTAAAGCTGAAATATAGAAATAATTTTATGTTCAAGGCTTAGCAAATCAAGGCTCACAATGCTGCCTCTAGTTTTTTAGAAAAACACCTTTAGAAAAATGATGTGTACTTGAGAAGTTAAATGCACCATATCCCATAATATCCTTTTGCATCAAATTCCATGATTTTCATGTGTGTATAGGTTTTTCACTCGAACACTTTGAAAATAATCATTAAAAGTTAAATAACCACTTTTCATGTCCTTAATTGCATAATGATGCAATCATAGAAGGACTAGTCACTAGCATGTGATATTAGTTATGCACTTGTTTCCAGTCATCTCAATGCACTTTGGAGGTACATGTGATTTGAAACATGCAATTTGAAAATTTCTTTGAACAAACAATCAAACATCCATTTAAGTATTTCCATCCCCCCAAATAAATCAAGGCATGGGTCCCACTAGGCTAGGATAAGAAATAGTGAACAAATATAAACAATACCAAATCATAAGAAAGCATGAATAAAATAAAATGTATGTAGAGTTATGTGGAAGGTACCTGACAACTATTGCAAGAAAGATGTGGCAAAATGATCATCAAAATTGTCAGAGTGATTGGATGGAATGGTAAGATGGAAGAGAGAAAAGTTGAAGTGGAATGGATGCAAAGAAAGTACTTCAAAATTCTTGATTAGAGTCAAGAACTAATAGGGATTAGGGTAGAAGACCAAGACTTAGTGGCTACAAGAATGATGATATCCTCATTGTGTTGGAATTTCTGCAAGAACTCTTCATGGCTAGCTAAATTATGGTAAAGTTTGTGGTGATGTCTATTGAAAAGTAGTTTGAAGTGAACAAGATCAATGGTAGATAACTAAACTACACCATTTGGAAATATGAAAACAATCTCATATGGTCCTAGCCAACGTGTTTGGAACTTTCCTAGGTTATGCTAGTATCTTTAGTCATAAAGGAGTGCCCAATAACCTATAGAAAATAATTTCTATTTGATAAACTTATTATGCCACTATTTCCTTTGGTGTTGGATGTGCTCAACATTTTTTAATGAAAATTTCCTCCACTCATCAAGATTATTTAAACTCAAAATTTTGTCCTATTGGGAAATATTGAGTTCTATCCTAAGCTGCAAGGTAGTCTTCAATGTTCTGTATTTGAATTTAATAGTCATTATAGCTGACCTAAGTTCAAATAGAGTAAAACCAATTGTGGACTTCTAGGTGGTTCTGTAAGCCCAGAGAACTTGAGGAAGGTGTGTTGTCTAATTCTTCCTACGTAGTACTATAGTCTTGGTGAGAATAGATTCTAGCTCCCTATTAGTAAGTTCAACTTGACCATTAGCCTAAGGATGGTAAGGGGATGATTTTTCCATGCCTAATAGTATACCCCTTCATAAGAGAACTTATCAAATTGGATGTAAACTAAGTGCCTTAATCATATGTCAATTGTCTAGGAATACCAAACTATGTAAAAATGGATTAGTATAAAAACTTTTCCATATTGATATTCCTTGGGTGTTTCTTGGGTTTAGCTTCCACCCATTTGGTGACATAGTCAGTGCACACCAAAATGTAGGATTTTCTTTGTGAAGTAGGCTCAATGGGCCTACAAAGTCAATCCCCCAGTTGTCAAAAGATGTGACAATTACTTGAGAGTATAGGGGCATTTTATCTAACTTAGTGGGCCTTCCCACCCATTGAGATGTGTCACAATTCTTTTTTTATTTGGTTGCATCCTTGTGCAATCATGGCCAATAATACCCAGTTATTGAGATTTTGAAGGCTGTTCTCTTGGCTACAATGTGACGTCCACAAGGTTCATCATGATAGGCCTTTGAGAAATCATATGTTTCATCTTCTCTTAGAAACCTATGCATGACTTGATGAGGACTAGTGTAGAACATGAATCTAACAATCTAGGAATAATTAAAGCTCTTCTTTGCTAGTAGCTTTTTGGCTTGGGTAGAGAAGTATATTGGCATTTTATCTATGGTGAGGTAGTTAGCAATATTTACATACCATGGGTTTTGTGTGGCCAATAGAAAAAGGTACTCATCTAGAAAACTATCATTAATGGCTACATAATCATCAGGGAGATACAATCTAGAGAGAAATTCAGCTACCACATTGGCCTTACTAGGTTTATCAACTATGGTAATGTCAAATTCTTGTATGAGCAATAACCATTGAGCCAATCTTCCTAAAATTGCAAGTTTTTTCACCATACATTTTATAGCAGTATTGTTAGTGTGAAAAAATATCTTATATCTAGTGATGTAATGCCTAAATTTTTTGAGAGCATAAATGACTGCAAGTAATTACTTTTTAGTGACTATGTAGTTAAATTTTTCATCTTGCAAATTCTTACTAATGAAATAAATGGCGTGTTCAATAGAGTCTATTTTCTATCCCAACACAACACCAATGACATAGTTTGAGGCATAGATATGAATGTGAAAAGGTAGGCCCCCATTGGGTCCCCTCAAAATAGGCAATATGGTAAGGACTTCCTTAAGCTGTAAGAAGGATGTTGCACAGTTAGAATCCCAAACAAATTCAAATCCCTTTTTGAGAAGGTTGTAGAGAGGTACTAGAAGTTGACTAAAGCTTTTAATAAATCTTCTATAATATCCAACATATCTTAAAATACTTCGTACATCCTTCTGCTTTTCAGGTGTTGGCAAGGTATTGATAACTTCAATCTTTGCTGGATCTACTTGGATACCCTTTGATGAAATGAAATGGTCAAGGACTACCCCTTCCTCTATCATCATAAAATATTTATAGGTTATAGTCCTGACATCTTTTTATTATTATTTCTAAATTTTCTTTTGCTTCTTCAAAAGTAACACCATAAATAGTGAAATCATCCATATAGATCTACATACAATCAGGAAAAATATCTTGAAAAATATTGATGACAACTCATTGAAATGTGGTTGGGGCATTGCACAAGCCAAAAGGTAATACTAAATATGCAAAGATTCCCCATGGGTGGGTAAAAGTTGTTTTCTCTTGATCATCTGGGGCTATTTGAATTTGATTGTCACCACTGAAATCATCTATAAAAGAAAAATACATTTTACCAACTAGGTTGTCAAGTACTTGGTCTATAAATGGTAATGGAAAATGGTCCTTCTTAGTGGCTAAATTAAGCTCCCTGTAGTCTACACAAACTCACCATTTTCCTCCCTTTTTGGGTACTATGGCCAAGGGTGAGACCCACTAACTATCAAAGATGGGGTATATAAAATCAACACTTAATAGTTTCTGCAATTCATTCTTAACAATATCTTTTAATATAGAATTAACTCTCCTCTGAGGCTGTCTAATAGGTTTGAAGTTAGGGTTGATATAAATCTTGTGAGTGAAAAGCATAGGATCTAATCCTTTCATGTCCATGTAATCCCAAGAAAATGCATTCTAATTTTCCTATAGTAATTGCAATATAGCTTCTTTTTGGGAGTGTGATAAGGCATTGTTTACATTTAGTTCCTTGCCTAGACCAATATCCATCTTAATAACCTTATCTGCCATGAATAATTGAGAAATATGAGAAGAATCCATCTCATGAGGTAATAGTGAATGGAGAAACTATGAAGCTTCTGAAGAGTGAATTTGAAGGTGGTACAATGGTTTCTAAGATGCATCCAACTTGAGGACACATTGGAGATTGTGTTCCATATTCATTCATAATAATGGATGAAATTATTTCATCTTCTTCTCGATCAGCTATGAGTGATTCTCTTCCTATCATCAACAACTGATGGATGGAATTGGCTTTTAGATCATCATCACCCAAGTCTAGCCAGTCTACTTGGTCATTTAGCAACAATGGTTGAGTAAAGGAGCATAAAGTTAGGTTCTTGGTATGAACTCCATTGGATATTGTGATCTTTCTAGATTGGCAAGCTATATAAACATCTATAGTAGCTAATCATGGCCTTCATAAAATTAAAGGATATCCTCCCATATTAGCTTTTGGGAAGAGAACAAAAAAATCAACCTAATATTCCCAAGAATTTAAGGTAACTATAATATCTTCTATCATCCCATTTAGTTTAATGGTAGAGCTATAAACAAGTTGAGGGATGGTGGGTGTCTCTTTGAGGCCAACAATATGAAATCAAGACAATACCTCCTTTTTCATGAGATTAATAAATGCTCCTAGGTCAACCAAATAATTTTTGAACTTTTATGCCATGAATAGTAACTATAACTATAGGACTCCTAGGGTTAGAGTATTTGGGTACAACTAATTTCTCTAGCATTAAGTCAGACAACTATCCTAGAAAATGAATGATTTTTGGATCTTTCCTCTTCCTTCCTTATTTCTTACTATGTGCTTCCTTAATAGCTTTAGTATAGGTAGGGACTTCTTGAATAACATCAAGTAATGGTATTTATATTGTCATCTATTTTAGTTGATTAAGCAATACAATGACTGCATGGTTCTCTTTGGACTAGCCTTGTTCTATCAACTTATGGGGAAATGGAGGTTCTTTGGCTATAGGTGAGTTATACTGATTTTATTCATCTATATGCTTAATTGGAGGATCCTCAACTTTAATTATTATAGGCTCTTTGGGTGTAAGAAGCATGGTGCTTGATCTGAAGTGAATATCATTCAATGAGATGGCATAGCTTTGTGGTTGAATCTTTTGTTTAATATTATTTAGATTCAAGTTAGGTTGAACTAGTAGTTGGGCCTACTTGGAAGGATTATTAGTGGCTATAGGAGGAGGCATTAGATTTTTTTTTGAGTTGGTGGCAATAAAGTTGTTTGACTAGATTGGGGATTCCAATTTTGAGGTTGTTGCCAACCCTACTAAGGTTTCTTCCAACTATGATTTCCACCAAAACCAGTATTTTGAAATTTTTTCCATTGATTATTATTATGATGACTTTGAATAGGATCTAGTAGCATACCTTGTCTTTGAGCCTATGACCTTCTTTTAATGGCATAGAGTACCTCTCCATTTTCATCGATGGATTTAAAATTGGTTGGCATTGATTGTGTCTCCATACTTCCAATAGACTTACATCTACAATGCTTTTTCTTCCCTCTACAATGTGGATAATATTTAGTCAACATGTCATCAGCTTCATCTTTCTTTCTTTGGAGTTTCATGGTGTCTAGTTGAGTGGCTACATCATTAATGATGTATTTCTTGAAGTCTAATAGAAAATTAGATAACTCCATCTTGGATACTCTTGAACTGCCATTGGACTTATGTGGTAGGTCTCTAAGTCCCCTACCTTTCTTCACACTAACTCTTGAATAGTTCAAGCATATACTCTATATCTCAATCCAAGTCTCTTGAGTAATGTCCGCTCCCGCCATAAGGTCTAGATCTTCAATGATTCCTTCAATGCTTCCTTCATTTACACCTCTTAGAAAAAGATGTTTCTTTGAGTCCTCATTCAATTGATGTTGTGTATTACATTGTAGGTTAAACATAAATAAACAAACATAGTCTTCCAATGTTTCATTATCCTTTTGGGACATTTTGAAAATGACAACTCTCTTTAAATATCGAGCCCTAAAATATTATTTATACTTTGTGAGAAATAGGTTTCTCATTTTGGGCCAATCTACTACAACATTGGCACCTAACCACATGAACCATCTCTGAGCAACTTCTTTGAGGGTAGAAGGAAACAACTTCAATTTGTGGGATCAGTTGTATAGTCATAACTTCTACATAGTATGTCAAACTCAAAGGGAAAGTTTTCAAGGTCTCTAGTGATCAAGCCATAAAACTTATGAGGTGTAGCTCAGTAGGTATATTTTTGAAATTTTGGTTACCTTGCTAATGAGGGATATAAAAGGGAAACATTGGTTGAGGTTGAGGCTGAGCGATTCATGGAGGAGGTACTATTACTGGTTCTTGATATATGACAAGAAAAATTGGATTATCTTGATATTCATGTTTAGCAAAGAGATCATCTAGATGCAAATATTCATCAAAGGATGAGAATATTCATTCTTAAGCAGCAACAAATGGATTTTCAAAAGATTCTTCTTCATTCTCACTGTTTGGTTCTTCATGTTCAAGATTAAAAATGTCTTCCTGAATATTACAAGGAAGAAATCTCCCAAAGAGGTCTCTTCTTCTATTCATGAAAAGTAATGCAAAATCTAACATAACTTAAATACTTTAGGGTTGAATTAGATTGACACATTCCTTGGTAATGTTGCCAAAAATGGCTGGTTAGCTAAATACCTTAGTAATAAAGGATTGGACATTCTTCTACATTGACTGCATGACTAGACTAAATCATTTATTTTCATAAGAATAACATACTAACTTCATTTTATTTTTCAACCTAGTAGTGTATCTTGAGAGAGTGGCTATAAAGTATATTCATTGATTCCTCTTTAAGTCATTACAACTACAACAAGAAAGAAATGCTGAAGGAAACTATGCTAGGAATTAGAATGAAATTTTCCTTGAAGATTAGAGTAATATTGTAACCAATAAATATATTTAAACACTTATGCTATAGGAACAATTCAATGATTCTATTATCAATGGCCAAAGGAATAGCAAAAGTCTACTTTGCAAGGAAACAAACTAAGAAAGGAAATCTATTCTAACAAAGTAGTTCACTAACCAAGTGGGCCCCCTTGGATGAGTGAAAAGAAAAAAATCAAGTCTGAAGGTGGAAACTTGAACTTTGTATTCTATTCATTCATAATGAGAGATTACATTTGAAAACAAGATTCTAATCTACTAAACAAAACAATCTACTCTATTTTCATTCTAGTGAAAGCTAGGAAAAGATAAAAAATCCCCTTTCAAGGTTACAATGAAAACAATTTAAAGGAAAGCTTAAAAAACTTCCTACTGCTATGATCACTCCATCAATGAGGATCAATTATAGATCATAAAGTCTAAAATGGAAACACTATTAGCTATGTTTTAACTCCCCTAAGAATATAGTAGGTTGAGGAAGCTATCTTCATGTATCACCATAATAGATTTTGCACCATGATCTGCTTATGGGGCGATTCATCAATCATCTAGTTGACTTTGACCCAACACTAAAACGTTGTCTTCACTATGTGTGGTAAACATGTACAAAGAATTAAATGCAACAACTTCTATTTACATGCATTCATTTCATCATCAATGTTAGATAAGGCATAATGCTTAGATTATCACTCTTCCAAATCCTATGGTTGCAAGAAGGAACCTACCCAAACATAACATGGATGAGGAAATATTTATCAACATGTAATATCCTTCATTAAACCATAAAAAACTATAGATTAAATAAAACACAACATAACTGATCAATCTATAATTCAAACTTCATGTCTTATCATATAGATATAATATCCATAAAACATAAGTTCTTTTGTTTAATCCATAGAGTCATAAACTATTTCTTGCAATATAATTTCTTTAAAAAAAGATAAAAAGTTCTCAAAATAATGGCCTTTTACAGGCTCATCAATACTCATTATTTTTTGATGACACTTTGTTATTAGGAAAGGATACTATTCAAGAAGTGAGATAAATATGAAGAATGTTAGATATGTACACCTTAGCCTCTAGTCAATAGGTAAATGCTCATAAATAAATAAAATATTTTCTTCACACAAAAGTATCTCTTACTAGTAGAATTGTGGATATTTTAGTTTTTCAGTGGACCATTTACTATCAACATATTTGGGCATCCCTCTTTTTGTGTGGTGGAAAACAATTCAAACTATTGATCTAATGTTATTGAAAAAATTAAGGGTAGAATCTCAGCATGGAAAGCTAGGTGGTTATCACTATGCGGTATAATTTAATAGATCAAATAGTTTTATTAGCTATTCCTAACTATACTGAAAGCCCCAACTATGGTGATACATCAAATTGAAAAAAATTAGAGAATTTCTTTGGAAAGATAATCTTTTAGAGGAGAAAAAGATACCACTTATGTCCTTAGAAGACATGGAAAGATCCAAGGTTGCTTTGGGACTAGGGCTCCATGATTTTAGCAAAAGGAATATAAAATTTGAGGGTAAAATAGTGTGGCAAATGTATACAAAGCTGGATAGTAAGTGGTGTCAAATAGTGCAGCAAAAATATTTGGGTAATGGTGATCCTACACATGTTTTTGCAGCCCTTAACCCTCCCAAAGCTTCCACAATATGGAATTTTATGATGTCATCTCATGATTTAGTTTTAGACTATATTACTTGGGAAGTCCACAATGGATTTAAAGTATTGTTTTGGGTAGACTAATGGAATGGAAAACTACCATTAGCTCACACACCAATGTTTAAGGACATAATGAATATTTATACAAACATTTAGGGAATCAAGATAATTAACTATGTTGATGCAGTTCAAATCTTCACAAGAAGAGTTATACAGAAAATTCCATCTAAATTGCCCATGGATGAAACACAAATGTAGTGTTTGCAAAAAATATTTTTAGAATGATAAGCTTTCTTGTCTAATAAGGAGGATACACTCATATGGGCACTAAAGATAAATGGTAAGTACACTATTAAAGATGTTTACTCGGTTCTTCAGAGTAGAGTCAACACGAAACTAGTTTGTAGAGTATTTTTGTTGTGTCGGAATAGTGCAGTATTGTTGAAAGCATATTGTTTTTCCTAGTTAGCTTTAAGAAATTGGAATCTAACAAGTGAAACATTGACTATGCTTCATATTTCACAACCTTTTAAATTTATGTTATGCCATGATGAATTTGAGATAGTTGATCATATACTCATGAGATGTCCTTTTTCCCTAAATTATTGGCAATTTTTTCTCTCCAAACTAAATTATCCTATGCCTCTTTCTAATAATATATGTGATTTATTCCATTCATGGCTACTTCTATTTTTTAAAAATTGATTTGATTGTCTTTGCAGATGTATCCTTGTAGTTGTGATTTGGTCAATTTGGTGGGAGAGAAAAAAATGAATTTTTAGACAAGAAACTTCATCTCTTACTCATGTATTAGAGCATCTTGAAGTTAATATTGCAGAGTTGGTGAATGCAAATCTAGTCAATATCAAATGTAATTAATTTTGATGGATCTTTGTATGGGAATCTAGGAAAATCTTGGATTGGTGTATGCATTATGGATCATAAAATATGATTGAAAGATATAAAGGCTAGCCTTATTACTCTTAGAACTAATCATGCAGCAAAGGCTTAGGCATTATTTGTTGGACTAGTCCTAGTTAAGAAGGGTGCGTATGTGAAGGTGCACATGGAGGGTGATTTAATGATCATAATCAATTCTTGCCTCACTAAGACTTTGCTAAATTGGTAGATATCATACATTATGGATCATATCTACCAGCTTATGGATTCATTTGATAAATGTACATTCTCTCATACCCTATGGGAAGTGAATAAACTCACTGATCTACTTGAAATTTTGGGGTGTGATGGAGAAAATGTATGTTCCCTCAATCTATTTGAGTTATGCAAGAAATACCCAATGGTCATGGAGTTAGCATCTTTAACAAAGTAAAATCATGTTAACATATAATAAAAAATTTTCTTTTAGTATATGGATAGTAGCACTCCATCCCATTCTATAATTTGTAGGTATTAGACTATACTTAGTGAATGCTAGTCATGTAAACTCAAATTGAACACATAGAGTGCTTTTAGAAATATTTGTATGTGGAAAGGTAATAAAATTGTTGGTCATCTTACAAATTTGGGGTGTGATGGTGAACAACATCCCACTGCCTTAAATTTTTTGAAAGAACTCAAGCTCCATAATGGTGATTTTGATGATGTACACGGAATAAACTTAATACATATTACTTTTAGTATACCATAGTTGGTTGCAATGCTCAACATTGATTATGTCTACTTAACTTCTTAGACATCTCAAATTCTCTAGAAAAAGATGAGTTCAGTGTGGTGATGGGAATAGATTTTTACAATCTCCATCTCCCCATTAATGTCAACCGAGCATGTTTGAATTTTTGTTATGAAAGTTAATTGATTACATCTGTATGATTGGGTGGAATCTAGTCTCTAATTCTCTATTGTTTATTTAATTTGTATGTTGCTTCCATGTGTAACTCTAAGAAGGGGATGTTTGTAGGTTTAAGTTAGACTTATTCCTCTTGAATCTTCTCGTCCCTGTGTCAAGTAGTATTAGAGAAAGGTTATTTTTTATGGATTGGATCATGGAGAACCTTATTTGATTGTTTGTAGGGAAAAAGATCTGAAATTTGACCTATAACTTGCAGAAGGTTACAATCTTGTAGGAACTATTGTTAAGAAGGTTTTTGGTAGAGGAAATATTGATAATGCTATAATGGACATGCTAATATATATTATGACTAGACTTGAAGCTATAGAGACAACACATAGAAGATGTGTACATCTTGAAGATGTTAGTGATGACAATGAGGTAACACCTAATCCTAAACCTATACCTGAAGGTGAAAAAGATGAGGAAATACTTTTGAGAGTTTTGTCTAAAGCTAATTCCATTCAAAATGAGATCAACTATGTTAATATGGATAGTGTGGAAGAGGCATATCAATTTTCTTTCAAGGTTGAAGAAAGGTTGTCAAAGAGACATTATCAAAGATAGAGAGGAAGAGGTAGTAGATTTCAAAGAAGAAGAGGTAAAACCTATGGAGAAAGTAGAAGATATGTTGGTACAATGCAAGATAAATGATGGAAAGATAAACCTACTAAAATAAGTAATTACTCTAGAGGTAGTTATACTAGTTACTCTAGGAATATTAATAATAGTAGAAAACAAGAAGAAAGATCTTGGTTTAGAGATACTTGTTACAAATGTGGTCAAGAAGGACATAGGGCCTTTAAATGTACTAACTCTAGAAAGAAGATTGGAGGTAACATCATAAATACTCTAGCTTGTGAAGAAGTTGCTGAAACACCTAATAAACCTAAAAAAAGGTGAGAACTTGATGTTAAGAAGGATTCTTGGGAATGAAGAAGCTGATGAAAAACCTATCTTGAGAATAAATTTATTCAAAACCATATGTAAGATCCTTGGAAAATGTTGCAAAGAAATCATTGATAGTTTAAGTTCATATAATTTTCTATTTGAGGAGTTGGTTAACAAAGTGGAGTTATAGAGATTCAAACATCCTAAGCTTTACCATGTTGCTTGGATCCAAAAATAGCATAAATTACTTGTAAGTGAACAATTCCTTATCAAATTAAAAGTTGGGAATTATCATGGTGAAGTCTTGTGTGATATTATTCCTATTGTTTGTTGTCATATTATTTTGGGTAGACCTTGATAGTATGATAGAAAATCTTTGCATACTAGTAGATTGAATCAATATACTATTTGGGTGGAAGGAAAGAAACAAATATTTTTGGCTTTGGTGGAAAATTTTGATTGAAGTCACTATACTATAGTCAAAGTATGTTTGGTAAATGGTAAAAAGTTTGCAAAGGGAATGAAAGAAGAGAATGTTTGTTATGCTTTGATTTCTATAAAGACTAAGAAACAAGATGAATTAGAACATGCATTTGAGATTAAAGTTTTGTTAACTAAATTTCATGAAATCATTTTTGATAATTTACTTGATGGATTATGAGAATGATAATTCATTATATGGATTTGATACATGGAGCTAGTTTTCCTAATAAAAAACCACACAAATTGACACTTGATGAAAAGATTGAGCTAAATAGACAAGTGCAAGAATTACTAGAGAAAGGTTTGATTAGAGAAAGTTTAAGTCCTTGTGTAGTACTTTCTATGATAACACTAAAAATAATGAATAATGGAGAATGTGCATTTATTCCAGAGTTATAAATGAGATAATAGTGAAGTACATATTTCCATTGCCTTGGCTGGATGTTATAATGGATAGTTAGAGTGGAGGAAAGTAATTTACAAAGATTGATTTGAAAAGTAGGTATCATTAGATTCAACTAAGAGAAGTAGATGAATGGAAAAATGTTTTTAAGACTAATGAAGGATTGTATGAATGATTGGTTATGACCTTTGGTTTGACTAATGCACCTAGTACTTTCGTTAGATTGATGAATGAGGTTTTGAAGAATTGTTTGTGTAAATTTGTGATTGTATATCTTGATGACATTTTGATATTTAGTAAGAGAAAGGAAGATCATCTTGAGCATATCAGACACATATTGTAGAAATTGAAGGAAGAAAAGTTATTTCTTAATTTGACAAAATGGAGACATTATTTGATGCCTAAAGATTTTGTGTTGTATACAAACCATAAAAGCTTTGTAGTATTTAGGAAGTCAGCATAAGTTGAATCAAATACATATGAAGTGGGTTGAGTTTTTGAAGAATTTTTGTTTTAACTAAAGTATAAAAGTGGATAGTTGAATAAAGTTGCTAATGCCTTGAGCCAAAGTAGAAATTTTTTGATGGACATGAGAGTTGAGGTACTTGGTTTGATGATTTAAAGCATTTATATGAGATTGACCTTGATTTTACAGAACCTTGGAAAGCCTGTAAAGAATAGATAGTGAGTGATAAATGGGTTGATTATTTCATTCAAGAAGACATGTTGTTTAAAGGAAATTAATTGTGCATACCTAAAGGATCTATGAGAGAAAATGTGATGAAGGAGAAGTATAGTGGTGGACTTGCTGGACATTTTGGGATTGATAAGACAATGAAATTGATTTTAGAGAGATACTTTTGGCCATATATTTACAAGGATGTAGAAAGAATGGTGAGAAGCTACAAAATTTGTCAAATAGAGAAAGGAACTAGTCAAAATTTTGGATAGTATTCACCTTTTCTTGTACTTGATAAGCCTTGGGAAGATATAAGTATTCTTATTTTTCTTGGTTTACCTAGAAGTTAGAAGGGTAATGATTCTATCTTTGTTGTGGTTGACATATTTTTGAAGATGTCCCATTTCATAACTGGTAAAAAGACATCTGATGCATTACATGTAACTGAATTATTCTTCAAGGAAGTGGTAAGATTACATGGTTTTCCTAAATCTATTGTTTTAGATAAAGATACCAAGTTTACTGGTTATTTTTGGAAAACACTTTGGAAGAAGTTGAATATAGAGTTGAATTGTAGTTCTACATTTCACCCTCAGATAGATGGACAAATTGAAGCTACGAACAAAAGTTTGGGTAACTTGTTGAGATTTTTTGTTGGAGATAAGCCTAGTAATTAGGATTTAATTTTGGCACAAGCAGAGTTTCCATTTAATAATTATGTGAATAGAAGTAATAAGAGGACACCATTTGAGATTGTTATTGGTTTTTAGCCTAAGGAAACTATAGAGCTAAGAGACTTTCCTAATGAGACAAGAAGAAGTGCCTAAGATGAGGATTTTGTAGTTTTTTTCAGATCTTTATATGATGAAGTCAAAAGAAATTTGGAGGACAATAATTTGAAATATAAACAACAAGCAGCTAAATCGAATAGACATAAATCTTTTGAAATTGGAGATGAGGTGATGACTTATTTGAATAAGAATATATTTCCAATTGGTAGCTATATTAAGCTAAAAATGAATAAATTTGGACCTTATAAGATTCTGAAGAAGTTTGATAGTGGAAATGCTTATGAAGTGGAACTACCTAAGCATATGGATATTTCACCTATATTCAAAATCATAGATATCTTAGAGGACATTAAGAGGATCTTGAATAGAAGAATAAGAAAAAGTACCTAAGCAAAAGACAACATGGAATACCTAGTTCAATGGAAAGATAGGCCAATTGAAGATAGTTCTTAGATTACACAAGCTGAGTTGTATCTTTATGATTCAAGTTAGGATATGAGTAGTGCCTAATATGGACATCAATTTTTTATTAACTTTGGGTGTTTGATGCAAGAGAATATTGGGTCCTAGAGCAATCTTCAATCAACCAAAAATATTTTCTTTACTAGTCTATTGTTTGTGAAGTAGCCTTGCTACTGGAGTGATACTTTCTATTTTTTGTGTGCTTCTTATAGGTCATATAACTTATTATTATTAATTATTGAGAGGTTTATTTTTTTAGAGATTGAACAAGGTCTAGAGTACTATCTTTAACTAAAGTTGAAAATCCTAATTCACCATGAGTTGGGAGGCATGGTCATTTTTCTTGCATATCAATTTAATGCCAGTTTTCACATTTGATTTCTACACATGACTTCCATGATGCACAAAAAATTATCCTTAATAGAAAATCCATTGCACACTTATGTTATTGAAGAGGACCTAAATTAATACCTTTAATTAAGAGGGAAAGTTCTAATTTAGTCAGAGTTGGAAGATATAACCATTTTTGTTAGGTATTAATTTTTGGCTAGTTTTCACAATATGTGTGGAGTTTTCAATATTGGATGGTTTTGTATGATGAAATGGGGTATTTTTAAGATAGTGAAATGTTCGTGGATCATGTGTAGACCTAAATTTAACCTGTTATTAAGTTTTTCTAATAATTTCTATAGTTTTGGTTTACTCTTTTAAGGTAGACCTATAATGTAATTAAATGCTTGACTAACCAACTTGTGGCTTCTCTAGCTATATAGGGAAAGTGGGTTGATGTAGAAAATAATTATAGTAGATTATATAGAATATAGATCATGAGAAGATATTAGAGAAGGAAAGTTGTGAACTTGGACTTGATTTCATAATTCTTTCTATATGGTCACAACTTAGAACGCCTCACAGTTGGGCATATTTGGATTTCTGTTATGAAAATTAATTGATTACATCTATATTTTTGCATAGAACATAGTCTTTGTTTGTCTATTGTTTATTTAATTTTTATGTTTCCTTCATGTATAACTATATGAAGGGGATGTTCATAGGTTTAAGTTGGACTTATTCCTCTTGAGTTCAAAGTATATCAGATGGATGTCAAGTCAACTTTTCTAAATGAAGCACTTGAAGAAGAAGTCTACATTGAGTAGCTTGATGGATTCCCTCTGACATATGATAAAGAGATGGTATGTAGATTGAAGAAAGATTTATATGGTCTGGAGGAAGCACATTGAACCTAGTATGCAAGGTTGGATAAGTATTTGACAAAGCTTGGATTTGTTAAAGGTATGGCTACTAGTGATTTGTATTTGAGAGAAGTTTATGGTGTTTTATTTATCATTGTAATAATTTTTCATAACATAATATTTGGAAGAAATGATGAAGAAAGTGATAAGTTTGTTGAAAAGATAAAAAAATGAGTATGATAGGAGAAATGAAGTTTTTCCTAGGATTGTATATTGTGTAAAAAAATGATGGTATTTTCATTTCACAATCTAAGTACTTAAAAGACTTATTGAAAAGATTTGGATTAGAGAGTTGCAAGCCTATGGGTACACCTATGATAATTTCTCACAATTTATCTAGCAAGGATGAGATACCTACAATTATGTAAAAGAAGTAAAGATCTATGATTGGAGGATTGCAATATCTAACTCACACTAGACAAGATATAGCAAATGTAGTTGCGACTAAAGATAGATTTCAAGATGATCCTAAAGAGTATCATTATGCAGTAGTAAGGAGGATGTTGGATATTTGACAGTAAAATTTGATTATGGAATTTGGTATGATAAATCAAGTGATTTCACTTTGTGTGTATATATTGATGTAGATTGGGTAGGTAGTATGGATGATAGAAAGAGCCCTAGTGGTGGAGAATTCTTTCTTGGAGGAAGATTGGTTTCTTAGCTAAGAAAGAAACATGATTATAATTTTACAGAGTATAGCTAAGGTAGAGTATGTTGTAGCAAAAAATAACTATAGTCAAGTTATGTGGATGAAGCAGATGTTGAAGTATATTGGGATTAAGTTTATAGATCCTATTATCATTTACTATGATAACACAAGAATAGTGAGTATGTCTAATAATCATGTATTGCATTCTAAGGTGAAGAATATATCTATAAAGTATAATGTCTTGAGAGAGAAGGCAACACAAAAGTAGATCTAATTGGAGTATGTGAGTACTAAAGATTAGATTGCATATATCTTTACAAACCTTTGACTAAAGATACATTTGAGTACCTGGGAGGTATGCTTTGGGTTATGCTCCTACCTATTTCTAAGTAGATAATACAGAGAGTGCATTAGTCTAGTGGTATAAAGCACTATTGTTAGATTGGATTGAATGTTGATACTTCCAATATGGGTGATTATCTATTGAAAACTTAGTCATTGAGGACTCTTGGTATTTTCTATTTGGTATTGAACAATGTATATATAAAAATTGATATTTAACAATTGATATTTAACAATTGATATTTTGTATTATTGAGGCCTTTGACATTGATGTCAATGAGGGAGAATTTGTTACATGAAAAAATCTCCTAAGAAATGGGGGAGAAGAACTCATAAGTATGTATGAAGGAGAGATATTTCTTTAGGGATCTTTAGAAAGATTCATTTAAGGAAGCATGGATATGTGCTGAAGTATTTGAATTGTTTAGTTTGAAGTAGATAATTGATGTTGATCAAGAAGAAGGATATGCACCTATTGTATTGAGATGTTTTAGTGTGTGGACAACTTATTTCAGTTGTAAAATCTAGAGGATTCTCAATTAATGAAGAGGATTTGAGAAGTTGAAAGGAACAACAATAGAGTACAATTTTGTATTCTTGGAACTTAGATTCTTTTCATCTATGTTTCTATCAATGACAAAGGGGGAGATTGTTAGCATGGATGATGATGATACTAATTTGGAGGAGTATTGTAAGAATTGGAGAGTATTGACATGTTGCATTCTTGATTGTGTTTGTAATTGATTTTAACATATCATTGTTTCTATAAAGATTGAGAGAATAATAGTTAGAGATCTTACTAGTATGGATAATGGTTTGATTTTTTGGTGATGCATAGTTATGGAAAAATTCCAAGATATATCCTAATAACATGGTTAAGTGCATAGAGTCTAAGATGAAGGCATATGATAGTCATAACTAATTTACTAATAGAAGTAGTGAAAAATGTATTGAAGAAAAATATTTTGATGTCTGCTTCCTATCATATATCTAAGATGCAATGAAGAAGTATTTAGTGGCATAGTAATAGAGCATAGTTGTATGGTGATGTCAGTGAATGTAGAAGCCCTAGTATCACATGTGTGAAGTTTTCTATAGACTATGAGCCAAAAGTGCTATCATAGTTGTAATTAATTAATTATCTTATTATAATTAATTGGAAAACCCTCAAGACCCACTCAAAGAATTATTATGAAGATATGATATAAAGGAAATTTTGTTTCCTTGTTTGTAAAGTATTCATGTTGTTGTGAAAAATTGAAAAGTGCAAAAAAGAGTAGAGTGCTTACTGAATGCGAGTAAGCAATCAAAGTGATTATTGGATGTGAATTGTATGATCTTGTTACAAGATCTGAAGGAGAATAAGTCTGGTTGATAAGATACAAATAGAGGAATGAAGTACATTTAATTTCTACTATTCTACAAGCAATAATACATATATCATTTAAATAATGGGTTTATTGGTCCTAAACTTGAATTTGTTTGGGTAGTGGGTCCAACTATCTTCCATGGTTGGCACAACTCCTATCAGGGGTGGAATCTCCTAACAGGGGTTTGAAGTCTCCTAATAGGGATTGATATATACTAAATGTTGTAATAGAATACTAATAGGGTCCATCCTCTAATGAGGAATATTTATATTAGTACATCATCTTGTGGGTACCATCCCCACTAGGATTTTCCCTCTGATCAAAGGTTTCCCTAATTAATATATCTATATTTGTTGTGTATTGTTTAAGGTTGATAATTATGATAATAGTTCAATAATTGATTCCCCGCCCCCAAGTTATATCAATGGACTATATA
Source organism: Cupressus sempervirens (assembly GCA_028749045.1). NCBI lineage: Eukaryota > Viridiplantae > Streptophyta > Pinopsida > Cupressales > Cupressaceae > Cupressus > Cupressus sempervirens. Next base: position 207,836,434 of record CM053790.1, on the reverse strand, counting down.
TTCTAACAATAACACAATATTCCTTTCTTGTTGTCTATTCTCAACATAAAATTAGAGCTCAACTTCTAAATGCAACTTGACATCCATTGGATGTGACTTGAGAACCACAAATTCTAGTTGATTAGACACTTGGATCACAAAATCATCAATATTAGCAAACATACCTTCATATTAGTGAAAAAAGGTCTTCTACTATATAGGTTCCTTCTCTAGTTACTCTTCATGTGTATCTATATAATCATCAACTTTTACATTTGCACTTTCCACAGTTTTGTTAGTATAAGTATTTAAAAACTTACAGGCTTTTCTTTTTGTGGAATAACCTATAAATATGTCCTCTTCACTTTTAGCATCAAATTCACCTTTCTTATTGTTCTTTAGAATGTAGCACTTTCTTCCAAATAACTTAAAATATTTGACATTGGGTGAGTATCCATAGCATAATTCAAAAGGTGTGATATTGGTACCTTTCTTGACTTCTACTTATTTAAGGTATAGAAAAATGTATTGACAAATTATCTCTAGAATTTCAAAGCAACATTCTTCTATATCATCAGTGTCTAAGCACAATTCATCATAGATATGTTCCTCCTTTTAGATATCCCATTTTTTTGAGAGGTTCTTGGTGCAGAGATCTATCTCTTGATCCCTCTATCATTATAGAAAATTTCAATTTCATTTGATGTAAAATCTCCACCTCTGTTTGATGTCTTTCTCAACTCTAGCCAGTTACCACTTCAAAATTTAAAAAGCATCATATTTATCTCTCAAAAACATAATACTCATAATTTTAGAATAATCATCAATAAATAGCATGACATATTTTTCACATTTCTAGCTCTGTGAGTTAACTAACAACATAGATAAATATAAACTAATTATAAAATTACATTTGAAGTATGAATCTTGCTTTAAAAACTAGACTTTGTCATCTTTCCTAACTGACATTGTTTGCAAATCAAATTATTTAGTTTCTTGAGTTTTGGAAAACCTGTGAATCTCTTCATCTCATTGATAGTGACCAAATTATCAAGATGAACATGACATAACCTTTTGTTTCATAAGCACACATCTATAGTTTGTAAAACAAGAGAAGTATCTTCACTTATTTCAAGATAAAATAGATTACCTCTAGTATAATCACCACTACCAATGTGTTCACTATCAACATCATAGATCTTATCTTTCCTATTTCCAAATTCAACTTTGCATGCTAAACTATTCAATTGTGACACACTTAGTATATTATAGTTAATTCCTTCCACATAGTAAGCATTTTCAAACATGATCTTAATGTTAGAAACAATAGTCCATTAATATAATTTGGTGGGGGGGGGTGTGCGGTGGTGGGGGCTGAATTAGTTATCCAACAATTAAAACATTTACCTTCCTTAAATAAAATTAACCATTCAAGTAAAGTAACAAAAAACCATACAAAGATGCACATAGATAATTACACCAGATTTGTTGACTAGGTAAACCCTTGATTAGAGTGAAAACCCCAATGGGAATGATGCCCACAAGATGATGTACTAATATAAATATTCCTTGTTAGAGGATGGACCATATTAGGAGTCTATTACAAAATTTAGTACATATGAGTCTCTATTATGAGACTTTTAATCCCTATTAGGAGATTCCATCCTTGTTAGGAGTTTTTCCAACCCTATTAGGAGTTGTGGTACAATGTATGCAAGATGAGCCCACTACCCAAAAATGCAATTTCAAGTACAAGAAGAGCTCGAACATGTAACTTACTATTATGTTCTTCTTTCCTTTGTTTTGTCTACCAAACCAATCATTGTCTAACCTTGTAGACTAGGTCATGAACCTTGGATCCAAATATCAAACCTTTGATCACTCAAAAAAACCTTGGCAATGAAGTTTCGTTCACTTCCCTATTGTTCTACTCAACTTCACATTCTTCTTTCTCTGCTACTTACAATCATTTCTTCATGTCGTTACTTGATAAAGAAAAATGTTCTTCCTTTGTACCAAGTCCATAAAATAATTCCCTATGTTAGTTATTAGACCTTCTTAATTAATTATTATAGGACCACTTTAAGAAGCAGTTACACCTTAGCAATAACATTAATCTTCCACCTTGTAACTTGAATTTCTTTCCATACACACAATATTATGAAGAGATATGTTAGCCACATCATAAACAACATTTCTTACACACATATCAACCTCATTCTTAGAGCAACAGAGTAACAACTCTGTTGAGAGATATAACAAGTTTACCAAAATATGCATTTGTAAACTCTATTTGAAAATAAACATCACCAAAACTTACATAAATTCTTCAAGACTTATCATTTCTTCTTCCAATATTAACTAAATATACTAGATACTTAGAAGTATCTTCCATAAACTTAGATAGTTAGAATACTCAACTAGCCATCTCCACCAACTTAGTCTTTCCACTATTCTTTTGTCAGATACCATAGAAAACTACTATGTTGACATCAATGACAAAATTAGTCATGAACATAACATATCATCATAGTAACATATCTATAATACTACCCCACAAGAATATCATTAGCATTCATTCTTTCAACAATCTTGCAACAATCTTCCCCTTTGGCATTGATGGCAACATAAATGAAAAACATCTAGTTCCAAGAATACCAACAAAAAGATTGTTCATCTTATTTTTCAAATCCTCTTCATCAGTCATTCTCCTACATTGATATACCTTAGTGTTCTTTCTATCAAGCTATCATTCAATCCTGTGCTTCTTCTAAACTTACTATATGTAGGCCAAACTTTTCTAAATGCCATGCCATACATTTTTTTTTTGATGCTATTTTTCATGCTAAACATCTCCCCTATTGACATCAATGTTAAAAATTTTAGCAACCAACTTTACTACATCAAACTATGCAACAACTGATACTTTCTTAGCTCAAGCGTGAAAAGACACTATTTAAAACAATATCCAAAAAGAGTTCTAGATGACTCTATCCATCATAGATACTCCCCCATATGCGAAGCATCAACATTTAGTTCAGATAATAATGGTGCTTCGTTACACTGGACTGATGCACTTTGCATCTTCTACTCTAATGTAGGAAGGGGCATAATTCCAAGCATACCTCACAAATACTCAAAAGTTTCTTTGGGAAGAGGCTTAGTGAATATATCTGCAATCTTCTCTTTAGTGCTCACATACTCTAATCTAATTTCTTTTTTTGCAACTTTTTCTCTCAACATGTGATACTTAATAGAAATGTGCTTAGTCTTTGAATGGAATATTAGATTCCTAGACATATTTACCATGCTTGTGTTGTCACAATGTATGACAATATATTTACTGACTTATATCCTTATATCCTTCAACATCTGTTTCATCCAAACAAGTTGATTGCAATTGTTTGTTGCTGTAATATATTCTGCTTCCACTATACTTTGTGGTGTGTAATCTCACTTCTTCCCTAACCAAAAAACCAATCTTCTACCAAGAAAGAAGGCTCCGCCACTTCTACGATCCATATTGCTTTCCCAATTAGCATCAATATAAGCACTTAGAGAAAAATCATTAGATCTATTATACCATAATTTGAACTTAGATGTTCCCTTCAGATATCTAACTATCCTTTTAACTAAGTTACATAATGTGCTTCTCTAGGATAATTAGAAGTATCTTGCAAAACCTTAGATAGTTAGAATACTCAACTAGCCATCCATACCAACTTGATCTTTTCATTATTCTTCTATCAAATACCACAAAAATTGCTATGTTGATGTCAATGACAAAATTAGTCATGAATGTAACATATTATCATAGTAACATACCTACAATACTCCCCATAGGAATATCATTAGCATTCATGTTTGCAACAATCTTGCAAAACCTATCTATTAGTTTTATTAATTATTTACCTTTTATCACACAAGGTGCATCATTATAAAAAATCTATCACTATTTCCATCATATTGCAGAAGAGAGTTGAACTTACTTTTATCTTTGGTCATGTGATTAGAATAGCCACTATCAATAATCCATATGTCACTCTTGTTAACATAAGATACTAATGCAGTTTTCTCATCTTCATCAAAATCATCTTTCATATAAACATTGACAAATTCATCATCATGATCATTTGATTCTTCTTCAACAATGTAGCAAGCCTTCTTTCCTTTTTCTTTATAATTTTTTCTAGTCTCATCTCTTTTACCTTTGTATTTTTCTCCATTTCTATTGTTCTTCTTTTCCGTATACCTTGCTACAATATGACCAACCTTGTTACAATTGAAACACATGATAGGTAACTTACCTTTGTATTTTCCTTTGCCTCTACTGAATCTCCTAGTCAAGAATGCTTGAAAATATTCTACATCATCTTCATTTATATCAATAGCATTGGAAACATGTTTGACCTTTTTCTTTCTTTTATCTTTAGGCTCTTTCAATGATAATTTAGCTTTGAAAGAAGATTCAACATTCTTTGTTAGGTAATTATCAAAATTTGGAAGCTTAAAAGAAGTAAGTCTACAAACAAATCCTTCAAGGATCAGGTCATTACTAGGAGTACACCTTAGTTCTTGTATAGTAGAAACTCTAATAATATAGATAGGCAACATGGTTCTCAACACTTTTTTGATCACAGTCTCATCCTCAATTTTCCTAGTTGACCCTCTGATGACATTAATAACATTCTCGACTCTAGAAAAATATGAGATAATATTATCACCTTCTTGTATTCTCTTTTCATCAAACTTTCCTTTGAGACTTTTAGATTTGGCTCTCAAGACATTCTTATATCCTCCATAGAGCTTTTCTAGGGCATATTATATCTATTTGGAAGAAGTACACTCTTTGATGTCATCAAACTCAAAATAGCTTAGGGAAAATGCAATCTCCAACATTTCCTAGTTGTGTTCTTTGTTTTGTTTTAGATCTTCTATGGTCATAACTCCAACCACTTCTACATACTTAGTAGTTATAGTTGAGAGTGAAAAATCTCCAAGTCCTCCTAGATGTAGCATCATCAAGCTTTTCCATGTAGGGAAGTTATCCTTGTTAAGCTTGGTTAGTACATCATGATCTTTAGCTTCTAGTACCTTTAAACTATTCCCTCACAAGCACCAATGGCTCTAATGCCAATTGTTTGAATATTTAGAATAACTTGGGGGTGGGGGGGGTTGGGGGGGTGAATCAGCTATCCAAGATCCAAATGTAAAATTTAAACTTTTCAATTCTCATTAAACATAAAAGTGCATGCATTCATTAGATCATCCAATAACTCCATAACTTAGTAGGTCATTGTCCTAGGTTAAAATAACTTTGCAGAAATTTAAACCTTAAACATCTCAAACTTATTCACACAATTTGACAAAAGCATTTAACTTAGAAATATAATTTGGCAAAAACCACCAGTAACATGCTATTGATTTTCACTCTTTTGAAGTGATCCCTGTGAGGAGCCAACCCTATTAAAAGTTTACAATGCACACTTTTAAATGTGACCTTGATTAAAGGATTTTAATCACCCTCTTAGGAGTGAGACTTGTTATACGACTTAGAACATTCTATTAGAATGTCACCAATTTAGAGGATTTACAAATGATTGTTAGGTCAACCCTAATCCAAAGGATTTATCCAGATAGAAATAATGGCTAGGAAATGGTAGTAGACTTGATTTGATAACTAAAAAAAATCACTTGAAGATTATAGATCTTTGGTTTAGTCCTCCATTCTGCTTGGCATTTATATCCTTTGTCTCTCATTACTTGTTCACCCTTCAAGCCTTCAACTCCTTAAACCTTCTTTCTTAGTATGCAAATTTCAAATTCATATTTTCTACCACCATATGAAGCAACTCCTCCAAGTTCTCAACAACACTCATTAATTTTGGCCTTCTATCCCCTTATAAAGAGAATTATGTTATTTTTTTGCTTAACCAAAATCATCCATCTTAGGCTTAGGTCAGATTCTTTTAATCCTTACTCTTTCCATTAGGTTACGTCTAGAAAATCCTCTTACAATCATCATTAGATTCACCTCAAAAAAATTTATCTTGAATTTTGTGCCACTAGCTCATCATACTCATATTCAACATACTTCACACAACTAAAGAAATCAACTTTGTTAGCTCAGATTCATCATATCTTCGATTAAACTCTTTTTTTTTTTTTTTTTTCTTTTAGCATCAACACTATTCTCTTGGCAATAATAGTCTTTAGATGCATGATAACCCATGGGTTACTTGACATCAACTAAGTCTTCCTTGTTTGGGCACCATAGTTATGTCCCTGACACACATGATACTTACAATATTTTACTAATGCTTGACACCTAGTATTTTTCTTTTCTCAACACATACCAAGTTTCTACTCAACTTGAACTAAAATTTCTTGACATACACTAATTTCTTGGTTAGGGCTGGAAAATACTTTTTATGAAAACATTTCTTCTTGGCTTAGCTAAAGTAACCATTTAATTTAGCCTTAAGTAGATAAACAATACATCATATCATCAATATCTTACTTGGCCTTAGTGCTCCTTTTATACACCATATAGCTCAACCTTTCTCTAGGTACTCTTTTTATCCTTTCTTTTCAAATCCTCTTCATCAATCAATCCAATGATAGCTTTTAGACAAAGAAGCAATTGTCTTACCAAAAAATAGTAGATTTGACATCAGCGAAAAAATAATGATTATTACATGATAGGTTCCATACTTCAAACAATCTCTTTTCAACAATCTCCCTCTTTGGCATTGATGACAATCTAATACCAACAATAATACCAAAAGGAACTTAATATCTTGTATTGAAATCTCTCCATCTATTAGCATGTGTCCTTCCTCTATATAGGGTAATGTAAAGTTTTTTAATTCAATTTCCTTCAATGTATCTCTCCTCTATATATCTTCCTCTAATTTATATCAACATATTCTCCCTAATAAACTCATAAAATTTCTCCTTTTGAATTAATAGTAAAACCCCCTTCTTTTTGTCTTGATTCTTAAGATGTATCAATGTATATCTTCCTATTTGACAAAATTGCCAAAGACTTTTCATATTATCCATGCAAATATTATTAATGTAGGTTCTCCTTCTATCACCTTGCTTGTGATTTTAAATCTTATGTTTCAGCTCCTTCACTACTATAGGTATATCCTTAAGTAAGATCCACTACACCAAGTTGCAAAATATGACATTCAACTCAATTGATGTAGGACACCACTCTTGCTTCTCAAGTAGCTTGAGATAGGGGTATCACCCCTAGAACACCTCTTAGATATTCATATGCATCCTTAGGTAAAGCCTTTGTCAATATATTAGCTATATGTTCCTTAGTATTCACATATTCCATTCTCACTTCTTTTTCTTGAACCAATTCTCTTAATTAATGATGTTTGATTGCAATGTGATTTGTCTTTTTATGCATAAAAATGTTTTTAGAAAGGTTTATGGAACTTGTATTGTCACATTATATTACCATAGGTTCAATGATTTCCTCTTTCATAACTTTGAGTAACTATTTAATCCATAGAACATTAGTACAATTCACTACAATAGCCACATATTCAACTTTAGTAGTAGATTGCAAAATACAATTTTGTTTCTTAGTAGTTTAGGTAACTAGTCTTTTTCCTAAGAAAAATGTTCCACCATTTGTACTTTTCTTATCATCAATGTTTCCAGCCAAATTAGCATATGTATAGGCTCTCAATTAAAAATTTTCATTCTTCTTGTAGTATAGACAATAATCTTCTATCCCTTTAAGATATCTAATTATCCTCTTGACAACCATTAAGTAATTCTCCTTAGAATTTATAGAAAATGTTGCAACAATCCCAACAACTAGTAATATCAAGTTTGATATGTTTTAGCATGAATGCTAATGGTATTCCTTTGGGGGATTATCCTAAGAATTGAAAATTATTGACATGTTTCATTCATGACTATGTTTACCATTGATGCCAACATAAAGTAAGTATATGGAGACTATCAGAGTAGCATAGAGAAATCTTAGTTTTAAAGACCCAATTTTTCTTGTTTAAGATGCACAGTCATGGACATGTTCTTCACTATGTCTAGACAATTTGATTAAGTGCACAACACATAGGTTGAAGATGCATGAAAGTTTTACCTAATTTATAGAGAGCAAGGAAGAGAGAGATCACTTGAGAAGTTGTTACTGATGTTTTCATTATATATTCTAGTAGAGATATAATATATTGATGCATGGTCAACCAGTGACTAATGATAGTATGCTGATGATGTCAATAGATGTGCAAGCCATAGTGTCACATGTGTGAGAAGTTGTATAGACTATGAGACGATAATGTTATTGTAATTATAAATTGATTAATTATCTTATTATAATTAATTTAGAAACCCTCAAGGCTGACTTAAGGAATTATTTTGAAGATACAATATAAATGAAAGATGTTTTTATTGTTTTTAAGATGGATTTAATGTGTTGAACAAGTATCAAGAGGGATGTTGGTAAATAGATTTTTTTTTTAATTTAACTCTTTAAATTCCCAAATTTGTGAACAATATCTAGTTAGAACAGTTGGAAAGTTGTTTCTAAAAAGACTAACTTTCCTTTGAATTCTTAGGTACCACTCCCTATTGCAATATAATTTTCAACAAATTATGTTTGTCTCTAAATCTAAAATAGGGTGGTACAGAGGGACCTCATGGAAATAGGGACAACCAAAGGACTCCAAGTAAGGAGCATGCATGGTGAACCTTTGCATGTTCCTTACTCTTTCTATTTTGACCTTTATCCCACCACCATCCATTGCATTAGGTGTTTTCTTAACCCAATAATAAGAGAGGAAAATTGAGCTAAGCCTATACAGGGACAAAGGCAAGAAATAGTATTTTAAGATTGATTAAGTTTATGAATTTACACATCTTATGAACCCACAAGGCTTAACAATTCAATACTGCATTCTAATACTAAACTAATTTAGTGGAATACTAACTACAAAGAAAGAAAGACCAACTTGAAGGGAAAACAAAAAAAAGGGATTTCTCTTGAACATATAATGACAAAACTCTCATATTCAGTTTTCTTCCTCAAAATAGTTAATGAAGCTCTATTCATTCCTTGTTTTAATTCAAATGAAAGAGAAAACATACAATTAATGCAAAGTAGAATGGAATAGAAAATAATTGATAGAAAATACCATTCAATTGTCTTTGCAACATCAAGAATTTCACACGAAAAATTAGCTAATTTTTTATTAATATTTCATTCTAGTACATATATGATTTTGAGATGACCGTTACAGAGGAATTTAAATAAGTTCATCTCTTCCAAAAATGGCAAATGGCAAGGAGCTAGTTTTTCCACTACAATCATAACATCAAAATATGAAAGGGGTGGAATATGAATCACTTCACCTTCTTTCCCTTTTTTGATTTTTTCGTATAGGCCCTAGCAGCTATAATGATTGGAATCAATTCCTCATGCCTATGTACATGCACATTAGTGTATCTCAAGAGTCATTTAGAATGTTCTCTAGCCAAATCTTTGATAAAACTCAATTGGTCTTGTATTTCTTTCATGGCCATATATATACACCCAAGTTTCTAGAGTTTAAAAACTCTATTATGATGATTGGAAGATATCCCCATCAAACTATCTATGTAATTAGAGAAGTCCATTTGCATAACAATTATCCCAATGATTCCCTTCTCTCATCCACTAGTTTGGGAATCCATATGTAGACCTATTAGGAGTTCATAGTCTCTATCTTAATCTTTCTTCACATTAGCTTCTATTTCCATAAGCCCTTCCTTTGCTTCTATGATCATCTCACACTTGAATTGCATGCTCTACAACCACTCAAACAAAGGCTTATCTCCTTTAGGCAAGGTCTTTGCTTTGACTACTTCCTTAGCCTTCATATGGATAACCATCTTCAGTAAAGAGACATAATCTTCACTTTTAACATTTTTTGTTGCTAGGGTAGCTCTATTAGCTGAAATGTTATCCTTCTCTATTTCAAGGCTCAGTATGGCATTGCCAATCTCTTCTATAATGGCAAGTCCCTCCAGCTTGAGTTTCTCACTCCACTCTCTACCGATTTGCCCAAAGTTTTTATCTTTTCGAAGCTGATAGATGAGTGCTTAGACATCAGTCATAGTAGGATCATTAGTGATAGGCATTCCAGAAATACTTGCCAATGGGGTGACCAATTGTCTAATGAAGCCATTCAACTCAATAATTTCTACCTTCATTATGACCTTTGATAATTTAAGACTTTCTAGCTATCCCTCAATCATCTGATTTTTTGATTTCCATAAGGCAACCTTGTTGTCAATTTTGGCCTCCCTAGTATCCATTGAGTGCAAGGAAAAATCATCTATAGACATATCTTCAATTCTTCCCTCTTTAGAAAGCTTTGCAATCTCCATTGTCAAATGCCCTATTTTAGGGTCTTGTCCAAGGATGGACATGGTCTTCTACTTTTTAACCTTGCTTAATTTTGATCTAGAGAAAATAGAAAGAGATAGAGTATCCTTGTTGGGAGCTCCTTCATCCCTCCTCTTTATTTTTATATCTAGGGTGTCCTCTAGACATGAATCAAGGCATATCACCTTAGAGGCAGTCTCTAGGGAATCTATACTAAACATATTTCTCTTGGGCATAGTGAGTGTCTTCAGAGCTAAAGAAAAGGGGTTCTTTGGGTCTTGTGAAATGAGTTTTGAAGAATCTGAGATGTTTTGCCTCTAAATTCTTCTTTGTTGCTTCACCAAATTTAGTTGATTCACTCTCACTACTTCCACCATCTCCTAGATCCACTACTTGCATTGGGTACTACTCAATAGGAGAAGTGCAATGCTTATAGATGGGACTAGGTGACTATGAGGTGATGTGTGAGGAGTTATTGAACCATCTTTTGATTCCTCTCCCTTCTTCTTCTCTACTTTTGATAGAGTTATGATTACTAGGAGGGAGCAATCCTAGCAAGTTTGAGCTAAGGGAATGCTTTTGTTGGGAGGTTGATCACCTCCACCTGATGGTTGAGTTGGCCCTTGGGTAATGGCCAAAGTTGCACTCAATGTGCCACCCTAAGAGGAGGAAGCCACTACAACTATTGGGGAAGCTTGAGCAATTGTACTTTTTCTTTGATGATTTCTAGTTGTGGTCCATTTGACCCATTTTCTATTCCTTTTGATATTGGGAGCCATCATTATATCTAGCTCCTCTCCTACATCTTCATAAGGTTCCAAGCTTATCAAAGTGCTTATAAGCTTGGTCAGATAGGTGTCACTATACATATTCTAACGATAATCTTCTACTCCCTCTACATTAATATTGATTTTATAAATTCTCACTTGATCACCTATCAATCTAGTGAAAGCACAATCAGGACTCTCAAACTCATCTAAGTAATCAACACAATAGCCTTCAATGGTGGTGATTTAATTGATGACACTTCTAATTTGCAAAACATTTATTGTGTACCAATTTGGATCAAACATGGACCTCAAGACTTCATACATCTCCAACTCATACTTCATTTCAAATAACTTTAGCATATTCTTGGCATTAGAATGGGTTTCACAACTAAAAGCTCCCACCTTCATAGGGAATTTGTACCCTTTCTTCTTTAGACTCCCACTCAACACATTCACTTGAATAGCTTGCTGCATGATCTTGATCAACATGATCATATCACTAAGATAGCTCAATAGCTTCAAGGGGACACCATCAAAAGTTGCAAGGCATGAATAAGAAAAGGATCAGAATTGGATAAAATAAGTTCCAAATTGGCTAATGGTTGCCATATATCCAAGACTAAATCTCCTCTCTAGAAATCCCTATAGCTCCCTATAAATTCTCATAGTGAATGCATCATTAACTATTACATACTCTACATAGCTATTTTCCAATTGTAAGCATGGTAAAACTCATAGGATTTCATATCATTAGGAAAATTTTCCACCTATGGGAGGCTTGGCCATAATTGTAAAGAAGCTAACATATAAATAAGGGAGGAGGACATATAGAATGCATTGTAGAACTTTGTGACACAAAGTGCATTGGAAAAAGTCTTGCTTACCTCATGAGCACAATCAATATACTGGGTGTAAGAGTAGACTTGGACCAAAAAGAAATATTGCTAAACAAAATTTGAATTTTCTACCTCACCTTTTAATCTATGTAAGAGGACCAAGAGATCAATAATCTTAGGTTTGAGATTAGTCCCAAATAGAGTCCTAGGAACCTTACTCTTGGCACTTCATGGTTTGTGGAACCATGTTTGGATGATTTCCTTCCTCCAAATCATCTTCTTGAAAAATAACTTAGAAATGGCTCCCTTAATTGCCAAATCTAAGAATTCCTTTTGTTCTGGAACTCGAATGTAATTCACCATAGTTTTCTTGTTGATGGAAATCAACACTATGTCATCTGGTAGCACAATTTTCCTTGTGTCTAGATTGTAACAATTTATACCTTCATATATTAACTCTAGGGTCTAAGCTACAACTAAAAAACTAGCTGCCTTGACCAACCTGCATCCTAAAAGATTCCTAGTAATTGGATGGATTGGCACCAATTTCACTCTCCTTTAGAAATCCTTCATGTCCTAAAAATGAAGGGATGTATATATGAAGTTCGACAATTGGGACTTGATCCCGTTCAACCCATTAAAACCCCAAAATCTAGTTGTTGTTCTTATGAAAATAAATTTTGAATTAAGAAACTTAGAGGAATAGCTAACACAATAGGTACTGGCTCCTTCAAAAAGTTATGCACATTAATAGAATAATAGTTCAAGAAAAAGAGTTGTAGTTTGTTAAACTATTCATGTTTCCATATATATGGGAGCCTCAATTTATCTGTTGATCTTTAGAATTTGTGCCACACAAATGAATTGAAGGAGAGATCTATTGAAATAGTAAATGTGTAGTTTTGATGAATATCTCATGGTCTTTTCACTATTCTATTGGCCCAATGGTAACTTTCTATCTCGCCATATTTACTTTCCCATATTTCCTTCAAGTTTTGGGAAGTTAACAATAGAGTACTCCTCATAAAATATCTGTTGAGTTGAATTTTTCTCATTAACTATTTCTTGTAATGGTTATATTCTTTCCATTACCATCTTGAGCCATTTTATGTACAAATTATGGGTCCAACCCCCTTACTAACTTGCTTTTCTTTAAAATTTGAGAAATTGTGTTCATGGGTTGAAAGCCCGATGAGGAGAAGACAATTTGCATTTTTCCACCAATGCTTTCTTTTTAATTAGTCTTTAGACCAATGTCCTTTCTGGGTTCAAAAATGGCTAAGGTAGAGAAATTCTGTAGGGAACCACCTTTTTTTTTTTTTACTTCAGAATTGCCTTATCTAGAAAACAAATTTCATGGGTTGAAAACCCACCAAGGAGAAGTTCATTCTTACTTTTCCACTGGATTTGATTATGGAAGCTATGGAAAATTTTTAACCTTTTCTGAGGTGAATAATTGTAAAGGGAACATGGATTCTCTGTAAGGTACCCTACTATTTTCTTATTTTTGATCCATATGCATCATTTGGTACTCTTCATGGGAAATCATCTTTATGGGTTGAAAACCCACTAAGGAGAAGATGAATTCCATATTTCCACAAGATTCTATTTCCATTGAGAAAGTGATAGACTATAAGTAGATATGAGTCTCCATCAGACCAAGAGCTAACCTACCTCCAAGATCATTTTGACACAAAGGAAAACCACTCGGATATGAAATGTGGGATAAGGGAAAATAAGAAATCCAATGGAGACTCAATCAACCTAAGAGGTCTTAGACCTAGACTGAAACACAACTAGGAGCTCACTATAACCCAAGCATCCATTTTCACTAATCGGTTGAAGGGTGAAAATTGGGGCAACAAGGGAAAAGGAGCAGAGTGTTTATTGAATATAGGTAGGTGATCCAAGGGATTATCAGATGTGAATTGTGTGATCTAGTTATAAGATTAGAAGAAGTAGAAGTCAAGTTGATAGGATAGAGAAAGAGGAAGGAGAAATACCATTTATTTCTATTATTTTGCAAGGAATAATACATAGATCATTTGGACAGTGGGTTCATTGGTCTTGCCTCTCAAGCTATTTGGGTAGTGGGTCCAATTGTCTTCCATAACTCCTAATAGGGTTGGAATCTCCTAATAGGAACTTATATGTATTGAATGTTATTATAGACTCCTAATAAGGTCTATCCTCTAACAACTAATATTTATATTAGTACATTATCTTGTGGGTACCATCCCCACTAGGGTTTTCCCTCTGATCAAGGGTTTCCCTAGTTAACATATCTGGTCTTAATTATGCATGAGCATCTTGTTATGGCTTTTGATTATATTGATCATATGGTCAAAGTTTATTAAGGATTATAATTTTGATATTATTTGGATAACTCCCCCCCCCCCTTATCAATTATATGGGTGGGCTATATATTCTAGCAATCAGTATCAAAGTGATAGGTCCTTGATAGATAAGCTTAACTGCTTTAGGAGATCACTATTGAATATTTTTGAGAATGATAGTCCTAGACTTGATGGGGCTGATTATTATAGTTGGAAGGAGAAGATGAAGATTCATCTACTATGCATGGGTCTAAGTTAATGGGTTTTGAAAAAGGATAGCAACATGATTGTGAAAGAGGAAAAGATTGAAGAATGCAATGAGGCAGAGAGATTTATTCATGTGTAACATGAGAGCCAAAGGATATTTAGTATAATCTCTTCTATATAATGAATTTAGTCATGTAAAATCACTTCAAAAATCTCATGAAATTTGGAAAGCATTAAAATCTATTTTTGAAGGTGATACACATACAAAAAGGGTAAGATTGTAGAGTTGGCTATGCAAATTTCAAGATGCTAAAATGATGGAAGATGAATATGTAAGAAACTACATTGGTAGGATATCATAGATTTTGGTAGGAATCAAGTCACATGGTGGAACCAATGAAGAATATCTTAAAGACTTTAAGACCACCATATAAGAAAATAGCTTAGATGATTTAGCTACTAATACCCTACACTAAGGAATTTACTAGAGAAACTTTTCTTGGAAGATTGGAAGCAAAAAAAGTTGATCTGAGACAATTGGGAGAATTAATAAAAGTGAAGACAACCTTTAGTATTCAACCAATCTTTTCTAGAAGTGCAAGCACACATATAGATTTAGCTAGTAGTAGTAGAACTTGATCTGATGAAGAAAAAAATATTGAAGAAGGTATAGAAATTATTATGAGAGGAGAAAATGATGGTAAGAATATTCTTAAATGTTGGACATGTAATGAGTTTGGTCATTATGCATCTAAGTTTCCTAAAAGAGAGAAAAAGTATATGGGAAAGTTTAAGCCTAGAAGAGATAGAATTTTTTTGTATGCTAATGATGACGAGAAATATGATGAAAGAGCTCATAGTGAAAGTGATGATAAAAAGGGTTTGTGGCTATTAAAGAAGATGATCTTGATGGAGAAATTAGAGAAGAAAAAACTCTAGTTTTCCATGTTGAAAATAAATGTTATTGGATAATATTTAGTGGTTATTTACATCACATGACTAGTGATATGAATAAGTTTGTTAAATTTAGGAACTATGATGGAGGTATTTTTAGAGTTGGTAACAATGTAGCCTGTCATTTTAAAAGGATTGGATCCATTATTTTAGATGGAAGAAATTAAATTGATGATGTTTATTTTATTGATGGATTGAAGCATAATTTGTTGAGTGTTGGATAATTGGTGGACAAAGGGTATCAATTGCAATTCATAGAGAAGACTTGCACTATCAAGGATAAAGATGGTAAGATGATTAAAACTAGAACTCAGTCTAGAGGTAATGTATTTTAGTTGAGTCCCACAAAAATGATATGTGTGGTTCCTAAAGTGGATAAAAATTGGTTATGTCATAGGATATTTTTTCATATAAACTTTAATAATATTGTGAAAGTTAGTAGCACATTTGTAGTTAGAGACTTGCATAAGATAATAAAGTCTACTAATGTTATTTGCAAAGAATGTATTTTGATTAAGCAGAAGAAATTATCTTTTCATAGCAAGAAATTCACTATGACAACGAAGATGAAAATTGCACACACAAATTTGAATGGTCCTTTCAAAAGAAGAGGATTCAATGGTGAAAGTTATTTCATGATTTTTGTTGATGATTTCACTAGGATGATATGGGTATCTTTACTTAAAGAGAAATCTGAATATTTTGAGAATTGTAATATATTTAAAAATATAGTTGAGAATGAATCTAGTGTTAAGACAAAATATTTGAGATTTGATAGAGGAGGACAATTCAAATCTAGAGAGTTTAACATGTTTTGTCAAGAGAATGAAATCAAAAGACAGTCATCTTCACCCAAGACTACTAAGAAAAATAGGATTCTAGAAAGAAGGAACACATAAATTTCAGAGGCAGCAAGAGTGATGTTGTTTGACAATGATGTATCTAAGAAATTTTGGAGAGTAGTCAATAAAATAGTGTACATTATGAATATAGTACAAATCATAAAAGGTGTGAGCAATACCCCTTATAATTTGTGGTTTGGTCATTCACCACTAGTTAAATATTTTAGAATATTTCAAAGCAAGTATTACATTAAAAGAGATGATGCCATTGGAAAGTTTCAAATTAAAAGTGGATAATGTATGTTTATTGGCTATTCATTGAAAGTTAAGGCATACATATATTTTAATCCTAGAACTAAGACTATAGTTGAGTGCACAAATCTAAAGATTGATGAAAAGTTTGGAACTAAGGAAAAAATGGCAGATTATGATTTTGATGAAGAATAAGATAATTCTAGAATTCCTGTGAATAATGTTGAAGTTTTGTTTGGGACTAACAATGATCTACAAAATGATGTGTAGACTAGTGAGCAAAGGTCTAAACATAAATATGAGATGAGAGCTAAGACAATAGGAACATGACAAAGAATCACCCTTGAGAGCAGATAATTGGAGGTAAAGACAAAAGTGTGATGACAAGGAAAAAATTTAATGAGGAATTATGTCTGATTTCTGAATTTGAGACTAAGAGTGTAGATGAAGCATGTAAATATGATCACTGGATTCAAGAAATGAAAGAAGAACTAGATAAAATTGTGAAGAATGAGACATGGGAGTTTGTTCCTAGATCTAAAGATGAGAATGTGATAGCAACCAAATGGGTATTTAGAAGCAAGATGAATAAACAAGGTGAAGTTGTGAGAAACAAGGCTAGACTTGTGTGCAAAGTTTATTCATAGCAAGAAGGAATATATTATGAGGAGACATATGTCCTTGTAAATAGAATGGAAGTGATAAGAATGTTATTGGCTTATGTAACAAATAAGAAATTCAAAGTGTATCAGATGGATATAAAATTGGCTTTCCTAAATGGATAACTTGAAGAAGAATTATCCATTGAGAAACCTAAAGGATTCCCTCTGACATAAGACAAAGATATGGTATTCCAACTAAAGAAATCTCTATATGGTCTGAAGAAAGCACTTAGAACTTGGTATACAAGGTTGGATAAGTATTTGAAAAAGCTTGGATTTGTTAAAGGTATAATAGATGGTAATTTAGTTTTTTTTAGAAATTGAAAATGGTTTGTGGATCATAGTAATATTTATTAATGACGTAATATTTGAGAGGTAATGATGAAGCAAGTGGTAAGTGTTAGAATATATAGTCCAATGATATAACTAGGGGGGTGTGAATAGATATCCAACTATTATCAAAATTAACAACCTTAAACAAACTTAAACAAATGATCAATATAAACTAAAACCACAACAAGATACTCATATACAATTAACACTAGATAAAATAACTAGGGAAACCCTTGATTAGATGAAATACCCCAGTGGGGATGGTACCCACAAGATGATATATGAATATAAATATTCCTTTTTAGAGGATGGACCTTGTTAGGAGTCTATTACAAAATTTAGTACATATCAGTCCTTGTTAGGAGACTTTGAATCCATGTTAGAAGATTCCAACCCTATTAGGAGTTGTGGAAGACATTACCTATCAATCTAGTTTGAGGTCCAATCATCTTACCAACCTTAACCTTGATAATGAAGCTCTTCTCTATGAACTAAAATTGATATGCCTTACCCACTAACTATCCAACACTCAATAGATTATGCTTTAATCTATCAACAAAATAAATATTGTTAGTGTTAGTCCTTTCATCTAAAATAATGGATCCAATCCTAGTAATATGACAGGCTACATTGTTACCATCTCTAACAATACCTCAATCATAGTTTCTAAACTTAACAAACCTATTCATATCACCAGTCATGTGATGTGAACAACATTTTCAATTATCTAATCTGACTTCTTTTTGACTTGGGAAATTAGAGATCTTTCTTCTCTAATTTCTTTATCAATATCATCTTACTTGATAGCCACAAATCCCAATTCATCATCACTTTCACTTTGACCTCTTTCATGAAAATTCTCATCTTTATTAGCATACAAACAATTTTTATCTCTATCTCTTCTAGGCTTAAAATTTCCCTTATACTTTATCTCTCTTTTAGGACACTTCAATGCATAATGACCAAATTCATCAGAAGTCCAATAGTTAAAGATTTTATTACTATATTTTTATGTTCTCACAACAAGGTCTATTCCTTCTTCAATCTTATTATCCTCATTAGATCTACTGCTACTAGCAAAATCTCCACATGTATTTGCACTCTTTTTCAGATTAGGTCAAATATTTAGGGCACTAAAAGCTATTTGAATTCTGGCTAGATCTCTCGAATAACTCTAATCTACTTATGCAAACTCTAATCTTTAAAGAAATATTTCCTTTGTGAAATTTGGAGTATGGGGTATTACTAGTTGAATCATTTAAGCTACTTGCTTGAATGGTAGCATCAAGCTTTTCAAAATCTTGCATATTAATTCAACATCTTCTTTGGTTCTACTAAGAGACCAAATTCCTATAACAATTTCTTACATTCTACCAATATAACTTCTTATAGATTCATCATCCATCATCTTAGCATCTTGAAATGCACATATCCAATTCTACAATCTCATACTTTTGCATGTGCATCACCTTCAAAAGTATCTTCTAATGCTTTTCAAATTTGAAGAGATGTTTGAAGTGAATTTACTTGATTGTATTCATTCTCTAGAAGAGATGATAGTAGGGCTTCTCTTTCTCTCATGTTACATATGAACAGATCCCTCTCTACTTCAATACACTATTCAATCTCTTCTTCATCCACAATAGTTTTCTCACTTTTTGTCAAGATCCAATAACCTGGACCCATGCACAATAGAGGAGTTTTCATCTTCTCTTTCCAACTATCATAGTTGGCCCCATCAAATCTAAGAATATCCTTTGTAAAATTATTCACCATCGATCTCCCAAAGTTGTTAAGCTTATCCTTTAATGACCTGATGCTCTAATACCAATTGTTTGAATATATTGTCCATTAATATAACTAAGATTCAACTATTATCACAATTATCAACCTTAAACAAACTAAACCATATGAGAAATATAAACTAAGACCACAAAAAGATACTGATGCACAATTAACACTAGAAATGTTAACTAGGGAGATCTTTGATCATAGGAAAACCTTGATGGGGATGGTTCCCACAAGGTGATGTACTAATATAAATATTCCCTTTTAGAGGATGGACCCTTTTAGGAGTCTATTACAACATTCAATACATATCAATCCTTGTTAGGAGACTTTGAATCCCTATTAGGAGATTCTAACCTTGTTAGGAGTTGTGTCAACCCTATAAGGAGTTATGGAAGATAGCTGGACCCACTACCAAAACAACTTCAAGGTTAAGACCAATGATCCAAATGATCTCTATATTATTCCTTGCAAAGTAACAGAAAGAAAATTTTTTTCCTTCATCTATATTTTCCCTATCAACCAAACTTTTGCTCCTTCAATTCTTACAATCAGATCTCATAATTTGCATCCAATAATCTCTTGGATCAATTACTCAAATTTAGTAAGCAATCAGGTCCTTTTGGAAGTTCACACTTTGCACTACTACTTGATACCATGGATACTTGATACATCAAAAACAAGGGAAAAAATTTCCTTTATACCATATCTTCATAATAATTCCTTGAGTAGGCCTTGAGGCTTTCTCAAATAATTATAATAAGTTAATTAATTAATTACAATTACAATAGCAATTTCCACTCATAGTCTATACAAAATTCTGAATGTATGATACTAGGGCTTGCAAACTCTCTAAGGTCACTATACAACTTTCCTTTGCCACTATGTTACTGCACATTTCTTCATTGTATATCAGATGTAAGGTAGCAATCAAACATTAGATTACTATTCTCCAATACTCTATTTATGTACTTCTCTCATTAATTTGAGTACAACTATCATACACCCTTGATTTAGACTCTACACACTTAACCAAGTCATTAGGACATAGTCTGGAACATGTCCCTAATTGTGCATCACTAGACAATAAAAACATTATCCATACTAGTAAGACCTTTGACTACTATTGTGAGGCCTCGCCCTGACCCTTCATAGCCTTAGTTGTTACATTATTATTTTGATACTCATGACTCAAGATGTTGAGACATTATCAGATACTTGAACACATTATATTATTTCATGTTGTGTGATGTTACTTCCAGATATTTGATGTTCGTCATTTAATGTTTTATGTATATATATGTTGATGAATAAAGTAAAATGTAGGATTAAAACTTTGGTTTAAGAGATTTTAATGGTTAAGAATTGAATAGGATGAGAGGAACCCTGATTTTGGTTATAGATGTATGCTTTAATTTATATGATTCTTGATACGTATATACATACGTGGATATGATTTTATGGGACTACTGATGTGTGCAATGAGTGTGCAGGATATTTTAGCTGAGAAAACCTGATGGAGGAATAGAACTGATCCCTATAGGCTAATTGTGGAGACCTTGTTGTTCATAATTCAAGTATTTTATTGTGAGATGTATGAATATATCTTTTTGTGATCCATAAATGTTAATGTTTCATAATTGTGTTCTTATAGTGTCACTTGACACTCGTGAACTTGCATATGTATTTTAGCATGCTAGATAGGGTTAACTGTGTAACCTTTGGACCTAAGTTAGATTTAGTTAGTGTCTTTTTGCTAATTTGGTTCTTAATCGAGTTTTATCAAACCTAATCTAGATTAGTGCTTAATCTGCATTTTTGGAGTTGTTAAATGGTCCTACTTATTTTTCTAGCTTTTGTTTAGTTCGAAACCTATTCCTAAGGCTTTAAAACATGAAATATTTATACGCAAGGGGTATGGGTATGGGTTGGGGGTATTTTCCAACCCCTAAGCCCCTTTTATTGACTTTTGAGGTCACTCAAAAAGTCTATTTTTGCCTTTGTGCGAAAATTGCAAGTGGCTACCGTGAGTTGCATCACCTCAACTCCACTTAGTGGTTAACCTTAGTATGGGTTGAGTTAGAAACTTCTATATTTTTAGGTGGGTGGAGGAAGTTATTTCCTTTTTGGGTGGTTGAGTTTGAGTCTTATTTAGAGGCCCTTCTTGGAGTAGTTTTGGTTGTTACACAATCTCTACTTTTAGAGAGGAGTCTTGGAAGGTTGAAGCAAGGAAGGAAAGAGCTCTTCTCAATATGATAATTTACCATAACTCTTTTGGTGAAGGTAGGGATTCTTCACTCCTTTGAATTGTTCGTGATGTTGTCTATGCTCGAATCATGTATAAGTTGATGTGTTGTTCTTTGTTTGTGCTTTCTTGTGTGTTGGGAGG
The DNA here is from genome assembly GCA_028749045.1 of Cupressus sempervirens. Classification (NCBI taxonomy): domain Eukaryota; kingdom Viridiplantae; phylum Streptophyta; class Pinopsida; order Cupressales; family Cupressaceae; genus Cupressus; species Cupressus sempervirens. The sequence continues at coordinate 207,814,672 of CM053790.1, read as the reverse complement.
GGTTTGGAGGGATTCTTGTTTGTTCTTGATACATTCTTATGCTTATCTTGATGTTTTTTGTTTTGAGAGGATTTCATGGGGATTGTTTTGGCATCACTCACCCTTGGATAGGGAAAAAGTGGCTATGTATAGGGGTAGGGCCTTAGTTGGACCTCAATGGTGCAAAGTCTCCTCTCATGGTGAGAGGAGGGAAAGAGGGTAGGGTGTATGGGCCCCTAATTGTCATCACATGCCTTGTTTAATATTGTAAATTCTTTAATATGGAAAGGAATGAAAATCCTTGTGGTATTAGCCTCGAAAGGGCCTTGTGGAAGAACATAAGTTCTTGATGTTTTAGCCTTGAAAGGGCTATGTTATGGCATGGTGATTGACATCTCCCATTGAAAAAATCCACCTCCCCCCTAGTCAGGTTCTATGTTTGGACCTATTGTGCAAAATCGAGTTAGGGTGCATGCTTGAATTGTTCTTGATGTTGTGATGATTCATCTAGGTTAGCTCTTATCTTCTCCTTGATTTCCTTGAATTTTTGAAGGTATTGAAAGAAAACACTTGTGAAGGATTTTGAAGAGATGTAATTTGAATTGTAACATTATGTAGAATGTAATTGAATTTTTTATGTATTGGCAAAGACATCAGGTTTTCTTACTGGTTCTTTTTCGATGGAGCCTTGAACTAGGGTGAATAATAGAGAAAGGAAAATATTATGAAATTCTCCTCACAATGCTCTCATGTGATTTCAATTTTGGCATAGGTATGTGAGAAAATAGAATGTTAGATAATTTCTTGAATTATGAATTTCCAAGTTTTCAATTATGTTAATGGAAGGCAATTTGTTATGTTGAAGTTTCAAATTGATGTCTAAGTTTTTAAAGTAATCTAATCCTACATTGTGATCACAAGGTTATCACTTTCATTGTTTAGTTTCATTATGAACAAAAATCAATTTGATCAATGAGATTATGTATTTCTTAGAATTCAAAAAAAGAGAGAGGAGGACATACACCTTGATGTATGATGAGTAGATAAAACATGAATTGTAGGAAGAAAGACAAAAGAAAACACAACCTTTTACTCATCCTTGTTAATATACTTGTTCATAGGAAATCAATGTTATCAATAGGTTCTTATTTATTCCTAACTTAACAAGAAAATATATAACTTGTCAACACTTAGAATAAATGGATTTCTAATAAAATGTGCATCTCCAGGTCTAAAATTCCTCTCTGGAAAATGTATGGAGAAATTTTTAATTCCCCCTATGATATGGAGAATATTCTCTAAATTATTCCTTGTATTGCAATTAAAATTCAATATTAAATCTTTCAAAAGGAATATAAATCAATTACTTTTAAAATTAAAAAATAATAAGAATAAGAATTCAATACATGTTTTGTTGGCAATCCTCAACTATAAATCTTTTACATTAACTCATAGAGGCTAGGAGGCAAGGTACTAGCCTAGGACTTTATGTCCATATTTTTAATGTTTTTAAAAAATCAAAATCATATCTTAATCCCCAACCACCTGCCAGCAAGTACAAGGGTCGAATCAGGATAAGGGAGAGCAAGGAAGACAACAAAAAAAATTAAATGTGAAAGTAAAACTTTCAAAATCCCCTCCAATATTCCCATCCTCCCCCATCATGTGATCCCATGTGTGAGACAAAGGGAAGGGGAATAGGTCTAGGTGTGCAAGATTTTGGGTAGTGAGTAGCCCACTAGGAAGAGGGTCCCCCCCCCTGTCATGCCCACTTGGCATAGGGTGTAGGGGGTAGATCTTAGGTCTAGGATAAGAAAGGTAGTATTAATGTTAGGTTATCTTTGTTTGTGGTTAGTATAAGTTGTTAAGTTTTAGTTAGTATGCAGTGTTAGGATAGTTATTAAATGTTTGGTTATAATTTAGATGTATTTTTATATTATAGGATCAGCAATTATTTATGTATTAGATTAGTATGTAATTTATGACATGTAGTATAGGTTGTTAGTCATGGTTAGTGTATTATGTGTAGTTAGATTTTATTAGATTTTAGTTAGTTAGATTTAATTTTGAACGTTTTTTATCATTTTTTTTATATTAGTTTATATTAAATATAGTTTAGTTTACTCTCTTTTAATTTTGATTTAAGTTGGTTTAGGTTTTATCTTTTAGCATTAGCATTAGCAAGTTGTTATTAGTTTAAATTTTAGTTAGTTTGTTTTGTCATTTAAAAATTTAGTTTTTAAAAAAAATGGGTAGCATTTCAATAAGTACATGTAATCATCCATCAATATTAGTTAGTTAATGTTAGTTAAGTTTAGATTAGTTTTAGTTTATATGATAGTTAGTTAATATTAAATATAGATTGTTTATTTTCTCTTAGTTGATTTAAGTTAGATTTTAGAATTAGTTAGAAGTGAATTATATGTGGCAATACAAGTTATCTTATGATGTTAATAATGCTGTTAGATCAATTGTTAGATTGGTAGATTTTGGAATCTTTCTTTATTCTAGTATCTAATCGAAGTTGATTTAATGTATATGGTTAGTATCCTTAAAGATGTTATTTTTCTTATAGAATTGTAGATTAGATAAAGTTGCGAGCTGAATAATTTTAAATTAAGCTTAGTTTAACTTATAGATTTATTTGAATTGATTCTAGTTTCAATTTTCATTGTAAGTAATAGATTAATATAAATTAGATTGTTATGAGAACATAGAAGATAATTTGAGATTAAAGCATAGGTAGTATTATTGATAATAACATTTATCTCTATTTTATGTATATTAAAGGATAGCTTAGATTTTGATTAAGGTTTATAATGTAATTAGTATGGGTTGGATAGTTAAATGTAATTGATCTTTTATAGTTAAAAATTTTCTTAATGTTCAAACTATGTTGTAACCTTTTTATATCAATGGTGAACATGCATCTAGTTTCATAGTACCCTGAGTATCTGCACTTAAAACTTCTCGAACAAATTTGTTCCATTAAGTTAAACATTTAAAATATTTTACAACCATGCTATCTTATTTAATCATTTTTCTTTAAAAAAATTTGTTGTGTGTGTTTTGCCCATATATTTTGGGCATGAAATTTTGGTATCAGAGCTCGTGTTTCAACACTAGGAACCTAAAACCATTACACTTCTAAAGCTTACACTAAACTTTAAATTATGTAGGATGCCTCCTATTACTCAAAGCAAATGACAAGGCAGAGGTCATAGGGTGAGAGGTGGTAGAGTAGGATAAGAGGATTGGCCACCTCCACCACCTCCACCACCCCCACCACCTCCACCACCATCAAACCCAAACCAGGACTTTATAGATGCACTTCAAACATTGATTAGTGTAGTTCAGCAGAGGATAGTACTTGTAATTCATCTAGGTCAGCAAATTTCAGTAGTGGAAGTAGAGGGACCCAAAGGAGGTAGGCCCAGACGCAAAGAGAGGACTAGGAAGCCCCCACCGAGATAGATAGAGGGACAGGGTGAGCATGAAGGTGAGTTAATACACAAGAGAGGACTCCCACTTAACAAACCTCCTAGACATATAGGAGATGATATCAGGGAATTGATTCAACTCAGACCACCATTATTTACCAGTTCCACTAAGGGAACAATATCAGAGGCATGGTTACAGAGCCTATAGTAGTGCTTTGGGTTATGTTCTTATGGGAGTAATCTAAAGGCATGCCTAGCAGTTCATCAGTTTAGAGGGGATGCCTCCAATTGGTGGCATCAGGAGGATACCATAGGAGGAGTGAGGATGGGTACCCTCACATGGGAGTCATTCCTAGAAAGATTCCAAGAGAGGTACTCATAAGAGCATTTTAGATAGAAGCAGATAGAGGAGTTTCATTCTCTTTATCAGAGAGGTGTTATAGTAGCTCAGTATGAGAGTAAGTTTCTTGAGCTCCTTCCTTATGTGGAATATATGAAGGATGAGAAATTTCAAGTGCATCGCTTTATCATGGGTTTGAATTTCTCACTTCAGGGTCCAATTCATATGGCCTTCCCTACCACCTTTAGACAGGTAGTGGAGATAGCACAAGTTGCTAAGGATACTTGAGGTAGGTAAGAGTCATGAGATTGGTCTTAGAACCAAAACTTTACTCGGTAGAAACCCCCTTGGAAAGTAAATTAGAAGTATACACCAGGGTCCTCTAAGGGCCAAAAAACTCAGTAACAATAGCAGCAGGAACCCTCACAGGGTTATTAGGGCTCTAAGCCTAGGTAGTGGCAGCCACAATAGGATCAAAAAGTACATGCCCCATAGTCATAGTCAGAGACAACTCAGCAGTCTTCCAGGGGTGGATACAGTGGGTCTAGCAAGTCAGGAGGCCCAAAATAGTTTGGATCATAGGATGCATGATATTATATTCGAGGGCCATGCTACACTTGTGGTGGCATGGGTCATATAGCTAGAGAGTGTCAGTAGGGATAGTCATCAGTGGTCAGAGAGGGGCTTTTTCAAAGCTGACAGTTGGAGACATGAGGAGGTCCTATAGAGTTTTTTCTTTTTCCTATGATTGTAGATTGTGTAGAAAAATGGTGGTATTTTTATTTTACAAGCTAAGTAATTGAAATATTTTTTGAAGATATTTGGATTGGAAATTTGTAATACTATTGGTACACCTATGATAATTGGTAATAATTTTTTATAGAAAGGATGAGACACCTATAGTTTAGCAGTAGAAATATAGATCAATGATTGAAGGTTTGCAATTTTTGACTCACACCAGGCTAGATATAGAAAATGTAGTTGGGATTGTAGCTAGATTTCAAGCTGATCTTAAAAAGTATCATTATGCAATAGGAAAGAAGATATTGAGATATTTGAAAGTAACATCTTGTTGACCTTATGATCAAATCATTTTTCTATTAGTGACTTAACACTTAGTCAGTTGGTTTCATTGCTACCATGCTTTACATATTATACCAAGATTATGATACTTCTAGTAGTGTTAACTAAGTATTTTAGTTGCTTTCAAGCTAATTAGTTAGACTACAGTTCATACCAAGCTTTATAGTGTCTACTGAGCATTTGAGATAGATTATAATGCTTGTCGAGTCTTAAAATATCTACCACACTTAAGAGGAAAAGTATAGTGTTACCCTAGCATAGTAGAGTTTGCCAAGTTTTCCAATGTTAGTGATGAAGATATTAGTAATAACAAAGCTATAAAGTGTTAGCCAAGTATATCAGTTTCTACTGAGATTAGAGTGTTAAGAAAGTGAATGAAGTTAGTTTTGACTGAGCCATATAGTGTCAACTAAGAATTTTAGTATCTACCAAGAATCTAAATGATCATCGAGTTATATAGTGTTGATCAAGTTCCTGCTACTGAAAGTGATTAGTATGGACTGAGCTTCAACATCAAACCAAGTGCTAGTGTCTCCTAAGTCATAGAACATCATTGAGTTGTCTTCAGAACTTGAGTTGTAGTAGTGGGCCAACTTAGTGAAATATGATGAATTTGGTATTGTACCAATTTGGTATGAATGTTTGAATGCTTTCATTCTTTCATGCATGCGACTAGATCAGATTATATGATGATGATATAATTAGAGAATTAAGTTTAAAGATTTTATTAGTTCCTAATTTACCCCTCCCCTCATAGTAACATAGCCTACCTTATATTTCTAACAATTGTTATTAGAGCATTTGGTTCTCACATCAAAAGTTTAAAAACTTTAGAAAAGATCAAAGGCAATAGAGGTATTCAAGCTAGAAAAGACTATTGAGAATGAGAAGTTGGATGAGCAATTAGCCATAGGACAACTCAAGAAAGCAAAAGAACATCTATCTAAATCCTTCTAAAGAAGAAAGGAACTAATAGAAGAATTGATTCATAGTCTCAACATTGAAGAAATAATTGAAGACTTGTGTCAAGAGAAGAGTTCAAATGAAGCTGATGCAGCAATCAAAAACCTACTTAAGAAGAATCTTACTCCTCAAGAAAAAAATAGCAAGATAAAAAGTGAAACGCCCCGCTCGGGAACCCAAGAGAAATAAACTTAACATGTTACAATGTTTACTGAACTATTTTTTTTTTAAAGTTTAAACAACATCAAGATAACATTAATGCGGAAGCAATAATAACATACATATCAAATACACATTTTCAATTACAGATACAGTTTCAATTCCTCAAGGATTCCTTTACTTTGAGTCACATTTAATAATTTTAAATTAATTAGTTTAAGTTTCAAGTACAATGTCTCATGATCATAAAGAAATAAAAGATACATAATCGCATAAGCAAAACATAAGTATATCTAATACGAAGATAGTACATCCACTAAATAACATCCACTGCACATGTCGCAGGGTATGTGAGAATAGATACAATACATCATAATACATGATAACATATATACATCAACTGAAAAGAAGTCTCTGAGATAAGAAATAAGAATGATAAAGTTACATCTTCTGCAACGAACATCCAACAGTTTTCAATGTGAAGGGGGACCCAAATGGTAAGAAGGCACTACCTCCCGACCGCGTGGTTACCTAGTCAGGCTTCCACTCCCACTGTGCAGGGAAGATAATGAACGATCCACATACGGCCAATCAAAAATAAAACATTCCTAGGCAAGGTACCCCTAATAGCCAAAACTACTTCAAAGGTAACACATACTACTCAAGAAGATAAAATAATCCAAAAGTAAGAACACTCAATCCAATATCGACACCACATAACAAAACATCATATACGAACCAAGTATAAACCAAATACCAAGATCACAAGATAAAGTCAACAAAAGATAATCTTCCTCAAGTCAAAAGCCACATGTCAAAAGTACAACATCCATGAATCACCAATCATCCTCAATGAAAGTAAATATCCATAATAAACACATCCGACAATAATAAGTACACCACATCCAACAATAAGTACACCACATCCAACAATAAGTACAGCACCAGAGGTACACAAAATCCACAAAGATCTACAGAGGAGACTCAGGCTACATACTAGGGAGTGTCATCACATGGCTTCTTGAGTTACCCTAGACTGATCTCTTAATAGACCCCGGACCCTCAAGCGTTGAGTTACCCTGGACTAGTTACTCTGAACCCTGGACCCTCAACATCACACATATGGAAAACTAGAAAGCCCTCTCAAGAAGACGAGGCACTCATCTCATTCCCATCCTTAGTCTATACAAGCACTAAAGGCCTGGGTAGATCAAAAATCTCTAACTTATCTTTTTAGTGTGTTTTCCCCCCAAAAGTTTTAATTACTAGATTATCACTTATTACATAACTTGCATTAGGTTACCCTGGTACTGACCACTTTGGGTCCTGGAACCCTATGCAAGCCACTCCCAAGTCACATACCTAGACAACCTCTCCTAAGCACATAAAATCACAGTTGTGTCCCATACCAAAACACCCACAAAGATCAAACTCGGTTCCTTAATAGGCAACCTGATAACAAGATGGTTCTCCCATCCAAGTACACATAATTTCTCCACAAGATAAACCTCATAAATATAATCTCAAATATGAATCACAAAACACATCACAACATCTAGTCCCATAAATAGTATACAAGAAATCTGACAAAGCCTCTGGTGTACATCCTAGACTAGTCAAACTAGGTCAACTCCAAAATCCACAAGTAAAGACAATACATAGAAAACAGTACAATTTCACAGTTTGGGTTTGATTTGAAAGGACATAATAAAGTCAAAAGTAACGTTTTCAATTTGCATTTCAATGAACGTTTAAGTGTATAAGATTCTCAGTTTATCCCACCCAATAACCCATTCAACTATTCGACTCAAATATATATATAAAGTTATGCTCATGATAAAAGTCAATTTTCCTAAAAGCATAGTCTGAGTATACCCATTTATTTTCTTCAAGTTACAAAAGTAACGCTTTACTAATTTTAATTGAATCATGATCATTAACAATAATAGATAAATTTACATATTCGCTCAATAACTCTCGTTATAATAATTCTTAATCAAATTCAATTAAGTCAATTATTAATTTTATTTAAACCATATTTCAATTATTAATAATTTAAATAACTACTAAATTAATAGTAAATTTTAATAAATAAATGTATAAAAATTATTAATAAAATTATTAATAATTAATAATATAAAATATTAATAAAATTATTAATAATTAATAATATAAATTTTATTTAATTTAAAACGTAATAATTAAAAACAAACTCAAAAACAAATTAAATACTTTTCATTTTTTTATAATGCAAAAAGCGCATTGCTTAAACAAGCAAGCGCAACCTTTAAGGCTTCGCTGCCGTACGACAGGCCTGCTGACGCAGGGCCTGCGGCAGCTCGTTTGCGCAGTACCTGCGTCAGCAAAGATTGCCGACGGCTATACGTCGCAGGAGGTGGGTGGGGTACGGTGGGGTACCCAGCCCAAATTAATATATTTGTTATTATATATATATATTTTTTATAATTTAATTTCATTTAAATTTTAATACAATTGCTATATATATATATTTTAATAAAATTATTATATATGAAGTTTAAGAGGAGTTTTATAAATTTATAAATTACAATTTTTATTTTATTAAAATATATGATACTCATTTTAAAACAAACTCCACAATTATATATATATAAATCACATTATAATCTAATAGGAAAACTAAGTTTAATTATTCGAATTTCTAATTCAAAATCTTTCTTTTCCTTCAAACTCTACGTGATTTAATTAATTTCCTCTATGATTCTTCTGTATAAACAATGAGAAACTAATTTTAACCAATCAGATCTTGAAACCATCGAGATGATAAACATAACTTCAATCACCCAACAATCACGAAGCAAACAGATATTTCCAATTAAAATTGCATTCACGGGATTTCAAAACCCTACCTCGTACTGATGCTAAAACTCTAACAGCTGGATGAAAATTTCTACTGCAAGCAATATATCCTTCAAGCTACGAAAAAATCCTTCTTTTCCAAACCCTTTGAATTGCTCTCCAAACCTATGTGTGCCCTTGAAACTTGTGTCTGAAAAACTCTCCCCTAAATAATGACCCCAAAACCCTCTAATATAGAATCGAATTACCTTTAGGGTTTTTGTCTCCACAACTCTAAAATAATAATTACTTTATTTAATTAATTCTTTCATGCACAATTAATTTTCTTTTTAAATTAAAATATTCTTTTTATTATACCTTTATGCACTTTAAGTGAATTGTTAAATTACTTTATTTAACTTTCCACTTTACTTCACTCTAAATTAATTTATTAACTTTAATCTCATGCGCAATAAAATATCTTAATCAAGTTCACATATTTTATCTTTTAAATTAATTTCTTTTATTTTCAACTCATGCATAAATCATGCGAACTATAATCTTTATGATAATTAAATATCTTTTCACTTTTAATTTCTTTTTTTTTAGAAACTTAATTGATAAAATATTTATTAACTTAAATAACAATAATATTTAGCATTTATTTAAAAATGCACTCTAAATATATTATTATTAAATTAAATAAATATAATCACGTTCTAAATTTAAACTTTATTTAACTTTTTAATATATTTAGAACGTTTAATTTGATAAATATTTATTAACTTAAATAACAATAATATTTAGCATTTATTTAAAAATGAACTCTAAATATATTATTATTAAATTAAATAAATATTATCATGTTCTAAATTTAATCTTAAAACTTTTATCTTCAATTTAATTCTTTATATTTAATTAATTTCTCAATTAATTAAATATAATTAAATATCCAAAAAGTCATAATAATTTTCCATTAAATTAAATTATTAATTTAATCTATTAATTAGACTTAATTAATAGAAATTCATCAAAGACTCACAAAACAACATACGCACAAAATACTCACGGGTTTAAAAAGGGTAGACAGTCTGTTACGAGTCCTCCTTGCAGGACAAGTATTATAGGCTTATGGCTAGGATTGGACCTGATCATTATCTTCCCATTCTCACCATTTGAGTATTTGTAATAGGGCACGCTCATTCTAGCAATTCAGGGAAGTCGATGCCTGGTACCTGCATCCTGCATAAAAGACGAGCACATGTACATGTATATAATATATCTAAACTAAACAGACAATGGCGGGGAGTGGTTCATCGTGTAGATCCCGACTAGCAGGTGACTACGACTCCCTCCCTTAACCACATCAAACATGTCAAACAGAAAGGTAAAATAAACACGCGCACCATACACATGCAAGTATGGGGTAAGTATTGTAAAAATCACAAGTCTAACATCAAATGCATACATATAATAATGCATCTCTATCAATACAACATAATCATCATTAAAGACATCATGTTAACATTTTTATGAAAGAAACCACATTTACTAACTAGGATCATCAAAATACCATTAACAACACATGAATGAAATCAACTAAGCAATAATAACCGATACATTTGTAATTCAAGACATGAAATAATATCATAATATTACAATCTAGAATCTCTAAAACTAATCAAAGCATAAAATCAGCCTAAAAGAATTTGACAATGATAACAGAAATGCGAACTAGGGGTAGGCACTACATCCACCCCCCCTAGAATTAGGCTTACTCCTGGAAGCCCATTACTAAGAGACATGAATCAAACTCAGAAAACTCAAAACTAAGGTCCACGATCAGGGCAATTGGTCGCTCTATGACCATATTGTCCACAAAAGTAGCAATCTCCACTAAAGCCTCCCTGAGCTCCAGGTGCACGCGACTAATCACAACTACCAACACTAGCATCCTCACTGAGAGCTCGAGGAACTCGATCCAACCTGTGCCGCATACTACGCTTCCAGTTGCGATAGTTCCCTGATTGTGAACCACCACTATTACCATGGAAGAACTTTCTTCTTGGCTTCTCCTGATTACCTTTAGAGAAGTTAGGAGAATTTTTAGAACTTCCAGCCCCCTGAGACTAGTTATCCCTCAATGCTCCTGAATAAAGTGCCCCACTAGCCTGAACACCTAGTAGGCCACCTTGACCCGCAGTCACACTCCTCTCAACCAAAGTAGCTCACAATATTGCATCCTTAAGGGTTTTAGGTTGGAAAACCTTAACACCCCCAATGATGTTAGCATTAAGTCCTCTAATGAAATGTTGGACCATCAATGGTGAACTATCACTAACTCCTGCATAAGACATAAGCTCGAAGAACTTACACTCATACTTCGCCACAGTCTTGGTACCCTATCTCAAGTCATGGAACTCATCTGCCCTCTGAAGTTGCCACTACTCTGATAGAAATCGCTCACGAAAGTGTTCATGGAACAACTCCCATGTGACAGTTCGCATATTTATCCCATGTTTCTTCTCCTCCATATTCCACCAAATCGCTGCAAAGAGCTCTAAATGGGTGATGGCATATCTTGCATTTACATTAGAGTCAAAGTCTTGCATGGAAAAACATCTATCTAGAGCAATCAACCAATTCTCAGCATCATATCCAGTACCTTCTCCATTAAAAGGTTTGATCTTGACCTGTAATAGGTCCTTCATCTGGATGGACTGGCTAGACCGCCTTATGCTCTCTAGGTTCCTCCCTCTAGGACTCATGGACCTATCTCTATCTCCATGCTCTGAATTATGAACTCTATCTTGCAAAGGTAGGTGTGCTAGGATCTCCTTGACCAAGTCTCTAGTGACCGGTCCTTCTGTCTCAGCATCTTGCTTAACACTAGCACCCTCTCTAGCCTCTTCCTGAATAGGGTCCCTTGAATGGACCAAGGAAGGAATATGGGGACTAACTCTCCCACGACTTCTACCATGTCCTGAGCTATGACCCCTAGTAATGGATCTAGAATCAGAAGTCATCTCTCCTACAACACCCAAACACAACAACGACATCTAAGAATTCAACATAACCATAGGGTCATAACTTACTGACCTAAAGCAATAATCCAAAAAAGTTTATAAGTTTTCTAGTTCCATGTTTAGAATCTGTATCATTTCAAAGTTTGTTGTTCAACAATTTTGTTTCAAGTTTGATGTCAATATAAGTTTGTCATTTAAATAAGTTGCAAGTTTACTAATTGCTCAAGTAATGCCGCACATAATTCTTAGAGTTCCCAATGTTAAAACTCAGGCTCTGATACTAGATGAAACGCCCCGCTCGGGAACCCAAGAGAAATAAACTTAACATGTTACAATGTTTATTGAACTATTTTTTTTTTAAAGTTTAAAAAACATCAAGATAACATTAATGCAGAAGCAATAAGAACATACATATCAAATACACATTTGCAATTACAAATACAGTTTCAATTCCTCAAGGATTCCTTTACGTTGAGTCACATTTAATAATTTTAAATTAATTAGTTTAAGTTTCAAGTACAATGTCTCATGGTCATAAAGAAATAACAGATACATAATCGCATAAGCAAAACATAAGTATATCTAATACAATGATAGTACATCCACTAAATAACATCCACTGCACATGTCGCAGGGTATGTGAGAATAGATACAATACATCATAATACATGATAACATATATACATCAACTGAAAAGAAGTCTCTGAGATAAGAAATAAGAATGATAAAGTTACATCTTCTGCAACGAACATCCAACAGTTGTCAATGTGAAGGGGGACCCAAATGGTAAGAAGGCACTACCTCTCGACCGCGTGGTTACCTAGTCAGGCTTCCACTCCCACCGTGTAGGGAAGATAATGAACAATCCACATACGGCTAATCAAACATAAAAAATTCCTAGGCAAGGTACCCCTAATAGCCAAAACTACCTCAAAGGTAACACATACTACTCAAGAAGATAAAATAATCCAAAAGTAAGAACACTCAATCCAATATCGACACCACATAACAAAACATCATACAAGAACCAAGTATAAACCAAATACCAAGATCACAAGATAAAGTCAACAAAAGATAATCCTCCTCAAGTCAAAAGCCACATGTCAAAAGTACAACATCCATGAATCACCAATCATCCTCAATGAAAGTAAATATCCATAATAAATACATCCGACAATAATAAGTACACCACATCCAACAATAAGTACACCGCATCCAACAATAAGTACAGCACCAGAGGTACACAAAATCCACAAAGATCTACAGAGGAGACTCAGGCTACATACTAGGGAGTGTCATCACATGGCTACTTGAGTTACCCTAGACTGATCTCTTAATAGACCCCGGACCCTCAAGCGTTGAGTTACCCTGGACTGGTTACTCTGAACCCCAGACCCTCAACATCACACATATGAAAAACTAGAAAGCCCTCTCAAGAAGACGAGGCACTCATGTCATTCCCATTCTTAGTCTATACAAGCACTAAAGGCTTGGGTAGATCAAAAATCTCTAACTTATCTTTTTAGTGTGTTTTCCCCCCAAAAGTTTTAATTACTAGATTATCACTTATTACATAACTTGCATTAGGTTACCCTGGTACTGACCACTTTGGGTCCCGGACCCCTATGCAAGCCACTCCCAAGTCACATACCTAGACAACCTCTCCTAAGCACATAAAAACACAGTTGTGTCCCATACCACAACACCCACAAAGATCAAATTTGGTTCCTTAACAGGCAACCTGATAACAAGATGGTTCTCCCATTCAAGTACACATAATTTCTCCACAAGATAAACCTCATAAATATAATCTCCAATATGAATCACAAAACACATCACAACATCTAGTCCCATAAATAGTATACAAGAAATCTGACAAAGCCTCTGGTGTACATCCTAGACTAGTCAAACTAGGTCAACTCCAAAATCCACAAGTAAAGACAATACATAGAAAACAGTACAATTTCACAGTTTGGGTTTGATTTGAAAGGACATAACAAAGTCAAAAGTAACGTTTTCAATTTGCATTTCAATGAACGTTTAAGTGTATAAGATTCTCAGTTTATCCCACCCAATAACCCATTCAACTATTCGACTCAAATATATATATATAAAGTTATGCTCATGATAAAAGTCAATTTTCCTAAAAGCATGGTTTGAGTATACCCATTTATTTCTTCAAGTTACAAAAGTAACGCTTTACTAATTTTAATTGAATCATGATCATTAACAATAATAGATAAATTTACATATTCGCTCAATAACTCTCGTTATAATAATTCTTAATCAAATTCAATTAAGTCAATTATTAATTTTATTTAAACCATATTTCAATTATTAATAATTTAAATAATTACTAAATTAATAGTAAATTTTAATAAATAAATGTATAAAAATTATTAATAATTAATAATATAAAATATTAATAAAATCATTAATAATTAATAATATAAATTTTATTTAATTTAAAACGTAATAATTAAAAACAAACTCAAAAACGAATTAAATACTTTTTATTTTTTTATAATGCAAAAAGCGCATTGCTTAAACAAGCAAGCACAACCTTTAAGGCTTCGCTGCCGTACGACAGGCCTGCTGACGCAGGGCCTGCAGTAGCTCGTCTGCGCAGTACCTGCGTCAGCAGAGATTGCCGACGGCTGTACGTCGCAGGAGGTGGGTGGGGTACGGTGGGGTACCCAGCCCAAATTAATATATTTGTTATTATATATATATTTTTTATAATTTAATTTCATTTAAATTTTAATACAATTGCTATATATATATATTTTTATAAAATTATTATATATGAAGTTTAAGAGGAGTTTTATAAATTTATAAATTACAATTTTTATTTTATTAAAATATATGATACTCATTTTAAAACAAGCTCCACAATTATATATATATAAATCACATTATAATCTAATAGGAAAACTAAGTTTAATTATTCGAATTTCTAAATCAAAATCTTTCTTTTCCTTCAAACCCTACGTGATTTAATTAATTTCCTCTATGATTCTTCTGTATAAACAATGAGAAACTAATTTTAACCAATCAGATCTTGAAACCATCGAGATGATAAACATAACTTCAATCACCCAACAATCACGAAGCAAACAGATATTTCCAATTAAAATTGCATTCACGGGATTTCAAAACCCTACCTCGTACTGATGCTAAAACTCTAATAGCTGGATGAAAATTTCTACTGCAAGCAATATATCCTTCAAGCTACGAAAAATTCCTTCTTTTCCAAACCCTTTGAATTGCTCTCCAAACCTGTGTGTGCCCTTGAAACTTGTGTCTGAAAAACTCTCCCCTAAATAATGACCCCAAAACCCTCTAATATAGAATCGAATTACCTTTAGGGTTTCTGTCTCCACAACTCTAAAATAATAATTACTTTATTTAATTAATTCTTTCATGCACAATTAATTTTCTTTTTAAATTAAAATATTCTTTTTATTATACCTTTATGCACTTTAAGTGAATTGTTAAATTACTTTATTTAACTTTCCACTTTACTTCACTCTAAATTAATTTATTAACTTTAATCTCATGCGCAATAAAATATCTTAATCAAGTTCACATATTTTATCTTTTAAATTAATTTCTTTTATTTTCAACTCATGCATAAATCATGCGAACTATAATCTTTATGATAATTAAATATCTTTTCACTTTTAATTTCTTTTTTTTTAGAAACTTAATTGATAAAATATTTATTAACTTAAATAACAATAATATTTAGCATTTATTTAAAAATGCACTCTAAATATATTATTATTAAATTAAATAAATATAATCACGTTTTAAATTTAAACTTTATTTAACTTTTTAATATATTTAGAACGTTTAATTTGATAAATATTTATTAACTTAAATAACAATAATATTTAGCATTTATTTAAAAATGAATTCTAAATATATTATTATTAAATTAAATAAATATTATCATGTTCTAAATTTAATCTTAAAACTTTTATCTTCAATTTAATTCTTTATATTTAATTAATTTCTCAATTAATTAAATATAATTAAATATCCAAAAAGTCATAATAATTTTCCATTAAATTAAATTATTAATTTAATCTATTAATTAGACTTAATTAATAGAAATTCATCAAAGACTCACAAAACAACATACGCACAAAATACTCACGGGTTTAAAAAGGGTAGACAGTCTGTTACGAGTCCTCCTTGCAGGACAAGTTTTATAGGCTTATGGATAGGATTGGACCTGATCATTATCTTCCCATTCTCACCATTTGAGTATTTGTAATAGGGCACGCTCATCTTGGCAATTCAGGGAAGTTGATGCTCGGTACCTGCATCTTGCATAAAAGACGAGCATACGTACATGTATATAATATATCTAAACTAAATAGACAATGGCGGGGAGTGGTTCATCGTGTAGATCCCGACTAGCAGGTGACTACGACTCCCTCCCTTAACCACATCAAACACGTCAGACAGAAAGGTAAAATAAACATGCGCACCATACACATGCAAGTATGGGGTAAGTATTGTAAAAATCACAAGTCTAACATCAAATGCGTACATATAATAATGCATATCTAGCAATACAACATAATCATCATTAAAGACATCATGTTAACATTTTTATGAAAGAAACCACATTTACTAACTAGGATCATCAAAATACCATTAACAACACATGAATGAAATCAACTAAGCAATAATAACCGATACATTTGTAATTCAAGACATGAAATAATATCATAATATTACAATCTAGAATCTCTAAAACTAATCAAAGCATAAAATCAGCCTAAAAGAATTTGACAATGATAACAGAAATGTGAACTAGGGGCAGGCACTACAAAAAGAGAATGAGAAATACAGTCAATTAGAATTTTTGAAAATATGGAACAAATGGAAAAAGCCAAAGAAAAAAATAAATTTCTTACTAAAAAATAGAAGAAAAGGCAATGAAATCAATCAACCATCCCTTTAGTAAGTAGATTTTATTAATAAAATCAAGAGCTTATGAACTTAACAATAGGGAATGAATAAATGTAGAATGATATTAATATGGAAAAGCAAACCAATGAGAGGATGATCAATTCTCAAGAAAGCATGAATCAATTGAATGAGAAAAATCAATATAGAAATAAAGGTAAAGTTGGATTAGGACACACATAAGAAGGTGAATCATCTCAGCAAGGAGCTCAAAAGAATCAAAGACCTACTTTACATCATTAAGGAAGGATAGGTCATAGATCAAATAAGTGTTGGAGTAATGGAAAATTAAAATTCAATGGAAAGTGCTATGGTTGTAACAAACCAAGACATACAACAAGTGAATGCAAAGAGAAACCCAAGTTTGAAGGAAAGTGTTTCAATTGCAACAAGAAAGGACATAAATCTTTAGAATGCAAGAATAAGAAGTGGAAGCCAACAGAGAAAATTGTAAAAGCAATATCTAGTTGTGATTACAAGACATGGTATAGATGTTACTATTTTGGTGAGTTTGGACACGTTGGAGTAAATTTTATAAAACATCACATGAGGAAGAGAGACATTGCAAAGAGGTATTTTGTCTGTAAGGAATATGGACATCTTGCCAAGAACTGTATGAATAGAGGAAGAGTTGAAAATGGGAAAAAACAAAGGATACAAATATCAAAAGAAAAATGACATAGCAATGGGTGCATAAATCTCATGAGAATGCAAGCCAAAGCCCTAAAATTATTTACACCCAAGTCAATGATTTGGGTGAATCAATCATTTTAACCTTATCATCCATGGAGATTACTAGAACTAAGATTCAGAAGAAGACATCTCACATAAGCTCAAGTTACCAAATAGATGATCCATATATGTATTCAATATGGACAATGAGCACTGAGATAAGATTACAATAGAAGACCTTACTAAGAAAGGTCAGGTCACAAGACCTTATCGAGAAATGTTAGGTTACATAAAATTACCATGTTTTAGATGCATATACAAGTTGGCGACTCTACTAAGTAGTAAGTTTAGATAGATTAGTGGTAACTCTATTGAATTCAAAGTTCTCTTTAAGTTTGTAATTCCTACCAAGTCAGGAGACTTTACCAAGTTGAAGTTGTCTTCCAAGCATTAAAGACCAAACCGAGTGGAGGATATCCTTTCATTGAAAAAACATTTGTATGAAGCATTTATGATGATCATAAAGACTAAATTTTGTTAAAAGGAAGAAATCTATGAAACCATTTCACCATGAATTTTCAGAGCTAAGAGAGAAGAGCAATTCTAGTTCTGCCAATCAATTTTTAGCTATAATTACCTCTGTGTTAAAAGTTTAACCAAGTGAATGACATCTTCTAGCAATGAGGTGAAGAAGGGTTTGGAGATGTTGATTTGAGGAGTTCATTGTAAGGATCCTACATTCATGTTAAGTCCATCCATTTTAGAGGCACTTGACCCTACCAGAGTGCAATGAAAAATTCCTCTTAAGATACTCCTTATACATGATATTTGATCATTTTTCCACTATTCAATTCGAGAGTTGGGAACCCTAGAAATGGACTAGGTGTACAATGAGTTGTGTGTGGATGGTGTTTTGAAACCTGAGCACAAGCATCTTGCTAAGGGATTTCCAATGGAAATTGATTATGTTTATCTTGAGTCAAGTCCACAACATGCATTTATGGTTTGATCAACTTATTCATATCACAAAGAAAATGATACACATGATTACCAGGTTGTCAATGCTGAACAAGGAAAGGACCATGAAAACCCTAGGCTAGGTTCAACTAGCTAAGAGAACTCTTCTAGAGTGGGATGATAGAGGTATGGAATTGAACAAAGTAATTAAAATGGGGATTAAGTTTGGAATTCATGTTATTTCTCACAAGATATACAACTCTAGCCATATGAACAAATTTCCATGCAAAGCTATGAACCTAGCATACAAGGTGTTGAAGTATACTCTATTCTTGAACATTGTTGAGCTCCAATTGAGCCAATTCAACAAGAACATGGAAAGCATTCGAGTCTCAAACAATAATCCATGTATGTTTGGTTCTCTATTGACTTGTTTATTTTTCTATGTGAAATTTTTTCCCTTAAAAAGGAATGATGGTGTGGAAGAAGGATATGCCAATTTTATATCAAATTAATGAGTTTATAGCAGAAATGGGTGAATTTTTTTTATATTATTATGAATATCTATTTTGATTACTTTAAAGAGAAAATGCAAGCAAAATATAGAATCCCAAAGAAGTTGGTGGAAGACTATGAGAAAGATATATGTTTTCTTGTTGACTATGACATGGTCCATATCCATGTAGTTAGGCCAAGTGTGGTATAGGTTAAGCATCCAGGATATGAGGTCAATATTGATGATGCTAAAGATATAATTGAGGCTCTCCTGACTAAGCTAGTAGATTCCAGGGCACCATATTTTTTCACCTATGAGGAAGCAAAGGCTAGAATTGATTTGGAAATCAAGCTACCCCAAGCAGTGAAAAGATGAATAAAGAAAGTGGAGAAAATACTTAAGGATACAAAATCATCTAGTTCTCCTCTTATGTTGATTGGAGAAAAATTAAATGACTTTGTGAAAGGAGAGGAGGAAAATGTTGAGGAAGAAGAACTTGAAGAGGAGGAGCCTCCCAAGAAGGGAAGGCCATAATAACCAAACTTGTAAAGACTTCCCCTATCATGTTTACTAAAAGAACCACAAAATCAAGGAATAAACTATAATTGAATGACAATGATGATGATGAAGATGAGAAGATCACATTTCAAAGGTCTATTACACTTTTGAGAAAAGATTTTGAAGACTTAAAGAAGTTGGAGACAAATCTGGTTTATAAAATATGAAACCAGAATAAAGGAAGAGAAGAAAAAAATTAAGAATGCCTTAGATTTAAAGACAGCTAACTAGAAGTATTCCCCTGATTAATTGAAATCTAAAGTTCTTGATGACTTACTAATGGTAGTTTCACCATAATGGGACAATGCAATGAAAGTTTTGATAAGAAAGTGAAGGAATCATTAAAGGCCAATGAACATAAGCTAATCCCTTGATTCAATGCATTCTTGATCCTATAAAATGACATAGAATCTTTTGCGAAGTCAAAAACTATTGCATGGAAGAACATCTATGAGCTGCACTAACCCAATGATCAAGTTGTGCAAATTGATGACAAGGATGATGAATAAAGCTATGTAGAAGAAGAAGATGTAGAAATAGATGATGAGGAAATAGAAAATGTCTAAGAGGAAGAGGATCAAGAAGCCACATGAGGAGATCTTTTTGAAATATAGATTATTGAAGACTCTGATGCAAAGAAGATAGTAATAGAGGTTATGGCCTCTCTTCCTAATTCTCTAAAAAAAGTCTTAGTGCAATCCATCTCAAAAAATCCTTCTACATAGTTGGTTAAGGTAAAAAATCCATAACCAAAAATCCAACCAACCATTGGAGCAAAATTACCAAGTGTTATGATGAGTGAAGTTTCCATCACTTTATCTATTGAACAACAAGCTTCAATCACCCTAGCACTAGGTTTAACCAAGCTACAACAAGCTATTTCAAGTACTCCTACTGTCAGTATTATTTCTTGTACATTTGTTGTTGTTTCTATTGGTTCCATTGGGTATATGTAGGATCATGGTGTGCCAAAAAGTGACAACTTGAAAAATATGTAGTTCTAAAATGTCTAAAAGAATTTCAAAATCTATTCCAACTTTTTTCCCACCCATATTGATATTAAACAAAAATAATTAATACCTTTATAAGGCCTTCTATATCTTTCAATACCAACCCTATATGGTCAACTTAAAAAATATCGTCAAAATGTTTTGTTGGCCTGTTCTTATGTGTTTTTTACTTCAAACATGTAGTTAGCAATTTTATTTTCACCAAATGAGGAAATAAAAGGGGTTTATCAAGAATGTTTTGCCTGCCATAAATGTAAGGTTTGTCAAATTACAAGTTCAATAAGTAATTATTACTTATTTATTAATGGAGTTAGGTATAAAGAGCTAATTGATACACTACTTGAACAACAACTATAACTTTCAAATGATACAACATTTTTGAAATCCAAAAGATGCATCACGTTCTATGTTTATTCTACTATAAAGAAACCTTTTTTTTTTTTTTTGCTTATTTTTGAATTTGTTAAGGTGGTTAGACATGAGAGTTTTTTAATTTAAAAAATACTAAAGTAGAAAATTAATATTTATTTATTTATTTAGAATAAAATCACCCAAAAATATGTGCCACATCTAAGCACAAGTCTACTTTTTTGTTTGTTGAATATTCCCTTCCTTATATTAAAAAGAATATAATAATGTTACATACTGGGAGAAATAGGATCAACCCATGAGTTCATACGACCAATCTAGAATATTGTTAAAATAATATTATCATTTGATTTTGTTTAAGGTGGTTAGACATACATCTACTTATTTTTGTCCTAAATTTTTTGTACTATTACATTAAAATTCAAAATTTTGACCAATCAGTTTTTTTTAATTTTAATTTTTTCTACTTTTTATTTTTTATTTTAGACAAGGCCTAGTAGTTTAGAAACTAAAATAAATTTCCTAGATACTATTTTCTCTCAAACTTTTGATATCAAGTTTATAACAAGTAGAAAATTGCACGTCGAGCTGAAATAACCTTGATTTTTTGAATTTTTGTTGCCAGTTAAGAGGATAGTTTGGATGACCATGATCTTGCACAAACCCCACTATTGTTTTTATACTAAGTGTGTCAAGAATAAGTTCAATGATAGTTGAGGTTAAGCCTCAACTAAGCATAAAAATCAAGAACAAAGGAAAATAAATTGTTCCTTCTGCCTTTCCAAAGGAAAAGGGTAAAGAGAAAGAAATTGATCTAGATGAGGACATTGTTACTCCAAATTGGGATACCTTTGACCTCACTTCTAAAGAAATGGATACCCTTGGTGAGATATGGAAAAAGAGGGCTAAAAGGAAAAAGCTCAGAGAGGAAAGAAAAATGAAAAATCAAGTGCTTCAAGATATAAAATGAATAGTCAGTGATGCACTAAGTATTGAGGTTGATGAGAAGCAACCAAATTTGGATCAACTTCCTGAAATTGCTTGTAAGTACAATGAGGATTTGAATGCACAAGATAAAATTCTACAAAAGGTAGAAAGAAAGTTTGAAAAAAAAGTTTTTGAGAAGGTAGCATAGAAGATAGCTATTGTCCAAGTAGAATTATCTACTATTCTTGGTACACTTGAAGTATATGTAAATAATGTTGTTGATTTATTTGTCAAATTAAGTGATAAATCTATCTTCACCTAGGAAATAAAGGAAAAATTATGCAAGATAGATGAGGAAGAAAAGGAAAGTGCACATCAACTATCACTGATCATAGTTACAATTTTCCTCATTTGTAAAGATTAAGTACTTGACAAATCTTTAGAAAAAAATGTTAAAGGAAGAAGCTAGGATAAGGGACACACTTGTAGAAATTCAAGGTATGATCCTTCTCAACATGGGTTCACTAAAAAACATATTGCACATGCAAAGACATTGGTCCATGATAATAATCTCTCCATAGCTATTCATATGATGGAAATTTAAGAAAAAGTGTAGATAGCCTTGCATGCATGAAAAGTATTGCAAGAAAAAAAGGACAAGATAATGACTATCATTTTGAATGTATGTAGTGAATTCTTGTCACATTTTAGTAATAACTTGTAATTTTTGTTATTATATTTGGAATTTATGTAAAAAAGGGGGAGAATATTATCATACTCTACACATATGTATGGGGGAGAGATATATGTAGGGGAGTTGTAGTAAGAAAGGAAATACATGTACATCATGAATAATGTATATAACAGAGAATATGTTTAAAAAAGAAATTTTGAAAAATCAAAAAAATAGAGTAAGAGGTTACTAAACTACAACAATAAACATTAGTCAAAATCGAGTTGAAGACATGGATTATTGATAGAGGGAGTTTTTGACTTGTACTTTGAGTATTCAAATTACGGAATGATAAGTGTTTTTGTCATTAATGCCAAAGGGGAAGATTGTTGATCTTATCATCAAATCATTTTTCTATTAGTGACTTATAGTCATTTCTACCAAGCACTATAGTTACTACTGAGCTTATCATACTTCTAGTCTAGTGTTAACCAAGTATTTCAATTGCTATTGAGCTAATTATTTAGACTACAGTTCATGCCACGGTTTATAGTGTCTACCGAGCATTTGAGATAGATTACAATGCTTTCCAAGCCTTACAATGTCCACTTGAATAGGAAGAAGATAAGGTTTCATTTCTGTTAGTGAACAGATTGTACTCCAAAGAAATAAATGTAAATTAACATGAAAAAACCAAGTTGGAAGACTAAATATGCACTAATAGCTGGGTTAATTTGCTATTGAAAATTGTAAGTGCCCTTTGAATTTATCTAGGTATAGCCCCCCATGTATGATTTACAATGGATTCACAAAGATACAAATACAGATGCTTTTAACTAGAAAGAAAAAAAGGTTTACAAACATCTATTCATAAATACAATTTAGAGAAAGCTAAAATCTATACAAAGATCATGATAAGTGGAAAGAAAACTACCCAAACTCAAAGTTTTGATGTGCACTTATCTTCCAATCTCCCTTCTCTAAAGTGTAAAATATTACACATATGCATTAAAATCACTACCTAGAAAATTAGAAATTCCACCCTTACATTATGCTAAAATCTAGATTTCCCCTTTTTTCTAACACCGAGTTTAGAAAAATGACAAAAAATCTACCCTTTTATAGCCCATAGTCTGCTCCCTCTCTACTCAAAAAAACTGGGAAAACCTTTTGAAAAACTAGGAACCCTCATTAAACCTTTTGCTGACATATTTATTTCTTTCTTTTCATGTAGCTCTTTAGTTATCTTAACTAACCCATTTTCATCCTTCCTCGTGTGTCCAAGTATCTTCATTTTAATGAAACTCATTATAATGCCAAGTCATTTTAAATTTATTGAGTTGTCAAGAAGCCTTTGGAGAAACTTGGAATATTTTGTTTTTAACTTTCCACTTGATGGTTCGTCTGGATTTTCGATGTTAAAATTTCTATAACTTCCATCTCCTTTATTGGGCTTGATATATTTGGGAATAATTGTTTCATCAAACATATTCCAAGTATTGCCCATACCTATACATTTTTCAAGATTTCAATTTATGATCATAAGTGATTATTATCACGTGACTCAAAGTTCCAACATCCACTTGTTATTTTATGCCCTCAACACACATGAGAAGTGCCCATAAATCTATTGAAAATAATTTCCCAGAGCTGATTCAAGTGTAGAATAATAACATCAAGTTTGAACTGGTGGTAATGTGCATTACCTTCCCTTGCCAACTTGAAGCTCTGTGGATCAAAAATCAACCACTGACACCTTACCATTATTTCTTCATCAACTTACAAGATCACTAACACTATGAAATCTGCACCATGTGTTTGACATCATGCATATATCTTTCACATTTCTACAATTCATACCTGTGAGTTTTATGATCTTGATGGAATTTTATGGTGGAGAGTTACCCATGCATTTTGTCAAGTATTCTATACTCATTATTTTTATGTTCATCATAGGCTCAAGATTAAAAATTTATCATCTTTCACACTTGTGGGTGTTAGATTTAGCCTTTCTTTCAATTAGAGACAATCCTATCAATATCAATTTCAAAAGTCATCGTGCCATCATTGATTCATGAGAATGCATTGAGAATAGTTCCCTCACATTCATACATTGAGTGCCAAATGGAATTTATCACCTTCTGTAGGTTTGAAACCATTGGTTACTTTGTGAAGGAAGCCTAATTGGAAGACTTCAAAATTTAGTCCCCCAAGTCATGTTCCACTGAAGGTTGGATAAATTATTGATGACAATAGTCATTCTTTCATCCCTACTCATTAACTGTGACCACAAGTCTTCAAGCTTCTGCAAAGAGGAGAGTGAGGTGTTAGTATATTTCTCATGCATTAGGTTCACTATGTTTTTAGTTGGAGACATGGACATCTATGACTTCAAGCACCCAAGCATGGAGATTCATAGAGTTGTATGTAGGTTTGATCAAGCTCTCTTGGTAACAAGATAAAGTGATTGAGTTTTATTATAGAAAAACCTGATTACTCATCTTATCTTCATTTGAGCCAATTCCTGTCATCTTCTTCCCTATCTTATCATCAATATATATATATATATATACATACATATATATACAGGTACATACATCTATATACATATACATACATATATATACATATACATACATATAGATACATATATATATATAGAGAGAGAGAGATACATATATATATATATATATAGATACATACATATATATATATATATATATATATATATATATGTATCTATATATATCTATATATATATATATGTATCTATATATATATATATATATATATATATATATGTATC
The DNA here is from genome assembly GCA_028749045.1 of Cupressus sempervirens. Classification (NCBI taxonomy): domain Eukaryota; kingdom Viridiplantae; phylum Streptophyta; class Pinopsida; order Cupressales; family Cupressaceae; genus Cupressus; species Cupressus sempervirens. The sequence goes on along the minus strand of CM053790.1, from coordinate 207,789,414 downwards.
TATATATATATATATATATATATATATATATATATATATATGTATCTATATATATATATATATATATATATATATATATATATATATATATATATATATATATATATATATATATATATATATATATATATATATATATATATATATATATATATATATATATATATATATATATCAAGGGGGAGATTACTTCAAATACCATGGTAGGTTTCCATGCCCTATTCTAATTAGCATCTCATAGACCTCCTTCATGCTCAATATATATAATGAATTCTTCACTTGAACTTTAGAGGATATCCTCCAAAGACATAAAATAGTCCTCGACAACATGTTGGACAGATGCACCTTTCATCGAACACAAAATCTTGATGAGAATTGATGGTGGATAATCACTTTTGATTTATAACAAAATGGCTCCACCAAGCCTGTGCCTATTCATCAATCTTCCTCTAAATCCATCCCATATCTATTATGATGTGTAATATGATTCATTGAAAATTTTATTCATAAAACTTGTAGCCTAAGTTTTATTGACAACCTCAACAACTCCATGATCAAGATGGGTGCTTGCATCTCTATCAAACAATCTCTTCTTATGAGCTGTCTACTAACTCTTGATCTCTTTTGTATTTTCAAAGACTTTAGTTAATGAATAGTCCAATTTCATAGTTTTGATTCCTCTATGACATTTCAAGAATCACTGATATGACTATGCTTATGTGTTCAAAAATTGATCACTACATGCTACTCACCTAATTTATTATTTCACATGTTGGGGGATTTTTCTCATCAAATCATGAGAGGGAAAGTTTCTTGAAGAAAAGCCACTCTTTGGATGAGTTTTGCTCAAACTAAAAGTATCATGAGCATGGGTAGTTGTTCTGAACTTGAAATTTGAACCATTAAATCTACATTCTGAATCACTAAATTTGAACCACAACCTTGTGTTGAACCTTGATCTAAAACCTAACACTTTGAATCTAAAACCCAAGTTTTAAACTTTGGACCTTTGATGTTAGAATTGCTAGACTTATATGCTGACCTTGCAAGATGAAACACATTGAACCAATTTGAACCACTTAGAACCAAGTTGAACCATTTCAAACCATTATTCAAAGGAGTTCAAGACCATACATTGGCAATTTAAATAATGGGTCCATATTGGGTACCAACAGGGCTCTAACTATGAGACTATTTTTGATGCAAAAATAGAGAACTCTAGCAATCTCTAGGAAAAGAAAAGTGCCTTATCCATTGGGCAAATAGAGTCACCAAGAAAAAGAAAACTAGGAGATGCTTGCAAAGAGGGTAGAGGGGAGTAGGGCAAAGCCAACTAACCAAAAATCCTAACTACCAGTAAACACAAAGCTTGTACATTATTCAAACTAACACTATGTACACCCAAAGAATATTTAAAAAATAGATACAAAGGTAGGAAGAGAGCCTACCACAAGGAACATAATAGAGAAAATTTCATGTGAATCCATTTATGAGTTGGGAGAAGTAGGTACCTTTCCACATCAAAAAATCATGTCTCATTTGAGCAGCTCCACAACATTGCCGACTAGTGACTTCTTCAATGCCAAGCCTCAAGTTAAAAGCACACATGAATATATTGACCCAAAACTTCTTCCCCAATAGCCATAACTCATCATAGTACTCTTCTAGAGAATTGGTCTTCCACATTCATAAGATTAGATTTCATTTCAAAATGAGAAAAATGAAAAGGGGAAATCTCCTCAAGAAGTGGTGTACAATATCTAAAAATATTGTCCTCAAGAGTCACCTTTTGCATATGACTTTTAGTATCATGATCAGTTTGCAAGCAAAGAGATGCCTCATCCAACATAGGATCAATCCTTGAGAATGTGATTTCTTCATCTCTTTTAGGAAAAAAAATTTCATTAGGCATGCAATACATTCCATCTTTTTCCTTTCCCAAAGTGCCATCACATTTTCCAACACTACTTCCACAGTCCAAATCAGTAAAGCCACACATAGATGAATGAAAAGAAAAATTATTAATGAATGTTTTGTTCTCAATCTGATTTGAATGAATACATGAATCAGACTGCAAGAGATGGTCTTCTTTGAGTAATGATCAAAATTTGTCTATATTTTCCTCTTTCTCATTGTGAAATGCATCCCTTAGCACACCAGGCAAGTCACCCTTATGTTGGAGGTCAACTTCATATCACTTTTCCTCAACATAAAATTTAGCAAGAATATTTTCATCCAAAGGCTTCTTTACCTCATGTCTATGAAGAATTAGATTATCATCAAATGACCTAACTTGAGAGAGGTCTTTTGGTTGAATAGACAATAAGAACTCACTTATTATTTCTTCTTCTTGATCAAGGAGTGTTCCACTCCATGTTTCAGCTAGGTAATCTATGGGTTGAGTGCTAAATTCAACACCTCTTTCTTTAAACAGAGTTTGAGCATAAGAAGGAAGCTTTGACTATATTTACTTTCACTTGTCATTATTATAGACTTCACCCTCAAAAGACTTAAATGAATCACTAGAAAAACTCTTGCAACCTATTTGTTCTATGTTCATACCTTGACTATCCAAAGAGTGATCTTCTCACCCAGGAGATGATAAAAATCTACATATGGTTTCTTCTTCTTCCTTATAGATGAGAGCATCACCCAATGTCTCAACTTAGTGGCCAACTAGCTGGGGACTAACTCCAACCTTTCCTTCTTCCATTAGAATTTCAGAATTTTCTAATATGGAAGAAGTGAATGGATTTTCACCATTTAATGGTGAATCTTGAGGTTGAAATAGAGGATTTTCTCTCACAATAGTATTCTCACAAAACCCTATTGGCAAGAATAGTAGATTGGATTTGCTCCAAACAACTTTACTTTCTAGGTTTTCATACTTTTCTTCACTCTTTCTTGCTACTACTATATTTAGTTGAAGTTGGATTGCCTCCATTGGAAATGCAAGATGATGATCTTATTGAAAACTGCCCAACTTAGAGGTGTGTAGATCTATTTCTGTTTCAACATTCTTATCATTTTGAAAGGAGGTCTCATGCTAAAACTTATCATTTTCATCTTTAGCTGATGATTCTATCTTCTCAAAAATAGTGGGAGGATATTCTCTTTCTTCATCTTTAATGCATGATGAAATAGATTTCACTTCTTTACTTTCAACTAGATCTAGATCAATAACTGAAACACACTTGGAGGGATCTTCTTGATTATGAAATCTTTCTTCTTCTTCATCGAGAAGGGTAACATTTAACACTCCCAATAGGTCATCCGCAGGTGGGGAGTAGGTTTCAAGATTTCGTTTCTTTTCTTTTTCATCTTGGCTATCATGATTCTCACTCTCAACTTGAGTCTTCTTGTTCTCCCATGTTTGATTTTGTTGTGGATGAGCTATGACTATCTGGATTCCTTTCTCACCCAAAATTGAAAAAATAAATGAAATGAAATGTGAAGATATAACTGAAGCTTCATCATCATCTACCTCCAAATGTTTCTTCAATTGAGACACTTTCTCATCAAGCTCTTGCAAGTCTTTCAACTTGTGAAATCTTGCATAGAGGCTTTTACATAGGAGCCAAGATGTGGCATCATCTTCTATGCCTGTGTTATTCTTGATCGCCTAGGAAATGCTTTCTTTATAACTATCCACAAACTCATGTATCACTTTATCATCCATTTGATAAAGTTCTGAGAGAAAATTGTTTGGCCTTGATCTTCTCATGACCTTTATACTCAGCATTATCTTTGCAATAGAGTCGCCAATCTCCTACACACGAAGATAATCATAAAACCGAGGAAACAAATATTAGGCACTAAATCTTTATTTTTGATTCCCTAGCAGAGTTGCCTAAAATTTGTTAGTGAATAGATTGTCCTTTGAAGAAATAAATGTAAATTAACCCTAAAAACCCAAGTTGGAAGATTGAATATGCACTAACAGTGGGGTCACTTGAATACAAAAAAGTGTAAGTGCCCTATGAATTTATCTAAGTATAACTCCCCATGTTTGATTTACAATGAATTCAAAAAGATACAAATATAGATGGTTTTAACCAAAAAGCACAAAAGGTTTACAAACATCTAGACGTAAACATGAAATAGATGTAGAAAAAACTAAGCAACTAAAAGGAACTAAATGACACAAAGTCCATTTATTTAGATTCTACATAATAGAAGGAATGAAAACAAAGGAATACATCTTCCATCTTCCTGAGAAAGTGAATAATCAGAGCTTTAAAGATATCTTGAAATGATAATATAATTAGAAAATTGTAACATTAAAATACATTTTAGAGAAAACAAAAAGCTATACAAAGATCATGATCAGTGGAAAGAAACTTGCCCAAACTTGAAGTTTTTATGTGTGCTTACCTTCCAATCTCCCTTATCTAAAGTTTAAAAGATTACATAGATATTATTACACATATGCATCAAAATCACTACCTAGAAAAGAAAAAATTCCACCCTTACATCATGTTAAAATCAATATTTCTCCCTTTTTTCTAACACACAATTCAAAAAAATGACAAAAACTCTACCCTTTCACAACCCATAGTCTACAAAATTTCTCCTTAGAAAGACTAAAAAAACTTCTTGAAAAACTAGGAACCCTAATTACACCCTTTGTTGGCATATTTATTTTTTTCTTTTCAAGTAGCTTTTTAGTTATCAAAATTGACCCATTTTCCTCCTTCCTTGTGTATCCAAGTATCATCATTCTAATGACACTCATTGTCATAACACCATGTCATTTTAAATTTAATGAGTTGTCAAGAAGCCATTGGCAAAACTTGGAATATTTTGTTTTTAACTTTCCACTTGATGGTTCTTTTGGATTTTCAATGTTAAAATTTCAATAACTTCCATCTCCTTTATTGGACTTGATATATTTGGGAACCAGTGTTTCATCAAACATATTACAATTGTTTCCCATACTTAAAATTTTGTCGAGATTTCAATTGGTGATTATAAGTGATTATTATCATGTGACTCAAAGTTCCAATACCCACTTATAATTTTTATGCCTTCAACTCCCATGAGAAGTGTCCAAAAATCTATTGAAAATAATTTTTCAAAGCCGATTCAAGTGTAGAATAATAAGATCAAGTTTGAACTAGTGGCAATGTGCATTACCTTCCCTTGCCCACTTGAAGTTGCATAGATCAAAACTCAACCACCAACACCTTACCATTATGTTTTCATCAACTTATAGGATCACTGACACTATGAAATCCACATTGTGTGTTTGGAAGCATGCATATATCTTTCACATTTTTGCAATTCATACCTGTGGGTTTTATGATCTTGATGGAGTTTTATGGTGGAGAGTTACCCATGAATTTCATCAAGTATTCTATACTCATTATATTTAAGTTCACCATGGGCTCAACATTACAAATTTATCATCTTTCACACTTGTAGGTGTTAGATTTAGTCTTTCTTTCTATCGAAGACAATCCTATCAACATGAATTTTAAAAGTCATCATGCCATCATTGATTCATGAGATTTCATCTAGCATGGTTCCCTCACATTCATACACTAAGTGACAAATGGAATGTATCACCTTGTGTGGGTTTGAAACCATTGGTTACATTTTGAAGGAAGATTGATTGGAAGAATTTGAGATGCAATCCCCCAAGTCATGTTCAACTAAAGGTTGGATAAATTTTTGATGATGATAATCATTCTTTCCTCCCTGCTCATTAAATATGACCATGAGTCTTCAAGCTTCCACAAAGAGGAGAGTGAGGTGTGAGCATATTTCTCATGCATCAAGTTCACCATGTTTTTGGTTGGAGTAATGGACTTCCATGACTTCAAGCACTTGAGAATGAAGATTCATAGAGTTGTATGTAGGTTTGATTGAGCTCTCTCGGTAACAAGATGAATTGATTGAGTTTCATTATAGAAAAACCTGATTACTTGTCTTTATTTGAGCCAATTCTTGGCATCTTCTTCCCTATCTTATATATATATATATAGCAAGGGGGAGATTACTTCAAATACCATGATAGGCTTCCATGCCCTATTCTAATCAGCATCTCAAAGACATCCTTCATGCTCAATATATATAATGAATCCTTCATTTGAACTTTAGAGGATAAGCTCTAAAGACATAAAATATTCCTCCATGACTGGTTGAACACATGTACCTTTCACTGAATACAAAAGCTTGATGAGAATTGATGGTGGATAATCACTTTTGATTATAACAAAATGGTTCCACCAAGCCCAGGCCTATTCATCAAATCTTCCTCTAAATTCGTACCATATCTATTATGGTGTGTAATATGATTCATTGAAAATGTTATTCATAATAATTTTAGCTCAAGTTTTGTTGAGAACCTTGGCAACTCCATGATTAGAATGTGTGCTTGTATCTCTATGAAATAACCTCTTATTATGAACTATTTACTACCTCTTGATCTCTATTGTATTTTCAAATACTTTAGTTAATGAACTATCCCATTTCATTGATTTGATTCTTCTATGACATTTCAAGCATCAGTATTATGACTATGCTTATGGATTTGAAAACTAATCACTACATGCTATTCACTTGATTTATTATTTCACATGTTGGGGGGATTTTCTCATCAAATCATGAAAGGAAAAGTTTCTTAAAGAAGAGCCACTCTTTGGATGAGTTTTGCTCAAACCAAAAGTATCATCCTTGATTGCACCATTAATAGTTTGACATTCCTATCTCTTGTAGCTTAATTGACATCACTAAAGTGTCATGAGTATGGGATATTATCCCAAACTTGGAACATTATATCTGCATTCTGAATCACTAAATTTGTACCACAACCTTGTGTTGATCCCTAATCTAAAATTGATTCTTTGAATCTGTAGCCCAACATTTGAACTTTGGACCGTTGATCTTTGAGTCACTAGACTTCTATACTGAACTTGCATGATGAACCACTTCGAACCACTTTGAACTGCATAGAACCATTTCAAACCATTATTCAAAGAAGTTTGAGACCATAAATTAAAAATTTAAATAATGGGTCCATATTGTGTACCAACACTTTCTTAACCCTAATTTTCAATGTAATGATCCAAATTAATTAAGTACAAGAGAGTGATCAATGTAGAAATGGATCAAGTGATGAAAAATATTGAGAAAGGAAGTTATATAATCTTTTTATTATTGGGGAGTATGTGCTTAAATCTTGAAATAGATAAAAGATGAATACTAAACTTGAATTTAGAAAGTGCTATTTTCTAATGTCTATATGTAATTTCTAGAAATTTTGCATCCTATTCTGGACTAGAAATGTCTAGATAGAGAAAACCTAGAAATATTTTGATCTTTTGAAGGGAGACCATCCTTGACCCTATTGGCGAGACACAATTGTACCCCAAAAAGTTGATCGTGACTTGCAATACTCTAAAAAAATTTATGTCCCCATTTCTTGCAAGTTCGATGAAAATGGCATCCGAATATGCTCTTCAATTCATTGCTCCACAACTGTATCTATAAGAAAAATGGTTTTGTTGTTTGGATGATGGGTTTCCCTTGGTTAAATCTTGGTTTGGAATCAACCTTAATAATTTAATTAAAATAAATAATGCTAGCAAGTAGTAGAATTGAATCTAACAACAAAGCTATGATATTCAATAGATATGCAATTTGTATTTGGAATGAAAACAAGTATATTGTTATGAAAGATTGAACATAACATTAACAAATGTAAATCAAAATCTCCATGATTGTATGCTTAGAATCTATCTTGAAAGAAGTATGAATAGATCTTGAAGATGAACAAAGAATCTTGAAGGAATATCACACCACCATGATGGCTAGATCGAGGGCTTTGAATGATGAATCCTGAATGTGGTTGTAAATACATTGTTCTTTTTGTTTTAACTCTTGGATGCCCAAATTTGTGAACAATATTTGGTTACAACAGTTGGAAAGTTACTTCTAAAAAGACTAACATTCCTTTGAATTATTATTTATAGCTTCCTATTGGAGATTTGCAATGAATTATGTTTGTTCCTAATCCTAAAATAGGGTATGTTCTTAACCCTAGAATAGAAGAGGTAAACTGAGCCAGGCCTAAATAGGAACTAAGTTAGGAAAGAAATGGTTTCAAAAAATTAATTAAGTTTATAAACTCACACATCTTCTGAACTCATAAAGCTTATTAATTCAAAAGTACATACCAACTAATACTAAGCTGATTTAGTGAGAAATTCACTATAGAGAAAGAAAACCCTTAATTGAAGGGAAACATAAGGGATTTCTTCTCGAACCTACTTTGACAATACTATCATATTTAGTTCTCTACCTCAAAATAGGAGAATGAAACTCTATTTGTTCCTTGTTTTAATTTAGATGATAGAGAAAAAATACAATTAACATAAAATAGAATGGAATAGAAAATAATTGACACAAAGTACCATTCAAGTGGCTCTACAACATCAAGTATTTCACACCAAAAATTAGCAGATCCTTTATTAATATCTCGTTTCAATACATATAGAATTGCGAGATCACCATTATAAAGGAAGTTTAATCAGTTCATCTCTTTAAATATGACAAATGGCAAGGAGCCAATTTTTTCATTGCAATGACTACATCAAAATATGAAAGAGATAGAATATGAATCACTTTTCCTTCTTTCCCTTTTCTACTTTTTTCCTATAGGCCTTAGTGGAAACAATGATTAGAACTAATTCTTTAGGCCTATGAACATGTAGATTAGCATATCTTAAGAGCCATTTAGAATGTTCTCCTGTGAAATCTTTGACAACACTCAAAGAGTCTTGTATTTCTTCCATGGCCAAGTGTACACATCCACAAAGTTTCTGGAGTTCAAAAACTTTGTTTTGGTGACACGAAGATATCCTAATCAGACTATCTATAAAGTTGGAGAAATTTTTCTACATGAAAACTACTACAATGATTTCTTAACCTTTCCCACTAGTCTAAAAGTCTGTATACAAGCCTCTTAGGAGTGTATAATCTCTATCTTGATCATTCCTTACTTTAGCTTCAATTTCTTTAAGCCCTGCCTCTACTACCATGATCATTTTGGGCTTGAATTGCATGCTCTGAAGCCATTCAACTAAAGGCTCATCTCCTTTAGGTAATATCTTCACCTCAAAAATCTCCTTTTCCTTCATGTGGATAATCATCTTTAGTAAAGAGACACAATCTTCACTCTTATTTTTCTCTGCAACCGAGGTGGCTCTATTTGCTAAAATGTTATCCTTCTTTGTTTCTAGCCTCAATATAACATTTCTAATTTTCTCTATAATGGAAAATCCATCCAACTTGATTTTCCCACTCCACTCTCTACCAATATGCAAAAGGTTTTTATCTTCTTGGAGTTGAGAGATAAGTGCTTGAACATATGTAGTAGTGGGATCACTAGTAATAGGCATTCTAGAGATGCTTGTCAATGTGGTGGCCAATTTCTTGATGAAGCCATTCAATTCTTATATTTCTACCTTAATCCTGACCTTTGACAATTTAAGCATTTCTAGTTATCCTTCAATCACCTAATTCATTGACTTTGATAAGCCAACCTTGGTGTCATGTCTGCCCTCCCCAAGATCTATAGAGTGTAAGGCAAAGTCATCCATAGTAAGGCTTTCTAGTTGTCCTTCAATAAACTCATTTTTTGATTTCCATAAACCAACCTTGGTGTTGTGTCTAGCATCCCAAATATCCATAGAGTGCAAGGAAACTTTTTTTGTAGACATATCTTCAATTCTTCTCTCTCTGGTAGGCTTCGCAATCTCCATTTTCAGATGCCCTATTTCAGGGTCTTATCTAAGGATGGAAAAAGCCTTCTATTTATTAACTTTTCTCAAGGTTGATCCAAAGAAAATAGAAAGAGATAGAGTATCCTTGTTGGGAGATCCTTCAGCTTTACTCTTTCTCTTCCTATCTAGAGTGTCCTCCAACCATGAATCTATGCTTATCACATTGGAGGCAATCTTGAGAGAGTCTATACTAAATGTCTTTCTCTTGGTCATGGTGATTGTTCTCACAAGAAAAGAGAAAGGATTCTTTGATGTTTGTGAAATGAGATTTGAAGAATCTTGGCCTTTCTTTTCCTTTAAGGTCTTCTTCATTACCTCATTTGACTCAGTAGATTCATTCTCACTACTTCCACCATATCCTAGATCCACTACTTACACTTGGGCTACTTAGTAGGAGAAGTGAAACACTTATAGATGGGACTAGGCTACTCCAAGGAGAGGGGGAGGAGTGACTAAACCATCTATTGATTCTTCTACCTTGCTCTTCTTTGCTTCTAATGGAGTTATGATTACTAGGAGGCTGCTGTCTTGGCATGTTTGAGCTAAGCGAGTATTTTTGTTAGGAGGTTGATCACCTCCATCTAATTGTTGAGTTGGCCCTTGGGTAATGGCCAAAGTTAAACTTGATGTGCCACCCTAGGAGGAGGAAGCTATTGCAACTATTGGGGAATCTTGAGCTATGGTACTTTTTCTTTGACTCTTCCTAGTTATAGTCCATTTGACCCATTTTTTGGTCCTTTTGATGATCTAAGTGATCATTATACCTAGCTCTTCTCTTGCATCTTCATAAGGTTCCAAGTTTATCATAGTGCCTCTTAGCTTAGTTAGATAGGTGTTACTATACATATTCTAACCATCATCTTCTACTCCCTCTACATTGATATTAACTTTATATAGCTTAATGTGATCTAATATCAGCTTGGTGAAAGCATGATTACAACTCTCAAATTCATCCTTACAATCAACCTAGTAGTCTTCAATGGTGGTGATGTGTTTGATTACACTTCCAACCTATGACACCTCCCTTACATATCCATTTAGATCAAACATGTGCCTTAAGACTTCATACATCTCAAACTTATACTTCGCTTCAAACACCTTCAACATTGTGTTTGCATCAGAATGAGACTCACAACTAAAAGCTCCAACCTTCATAGGAAACTCATAGACTTCCTTTTTCAAACTCTTGTTCAACATGTTTACTTGGATTTCTTTCCATATGATCTTGATCAACACAATCATATCACTAGGATACTTTGACAACTTCATGGGAAAACCATCAAAAGTTTCAAGACACAAATATGAAAAGGATGAGAATTAAATGAAGTAACTACTAAATTGGCTAATATCTTTCATGGCTTCAAGGATGAATCTCCTATCTAAACATAATTTTATCTCCCAACAAATTCTCATGGTGAATGCATCACTAACTCTTATATACTCTACATAACTATTTTCCAATTGTAAAGATGGGTAAAACTCATAAGACTTCACAAATTAGGAATATTTTCAACCCTAGGGAGGCCTATCCATAATTATAGACAAGCTAACATGTGAATGAGAAAAGAGGATATATAGAATGTGTTCTAGAATTTTGTAGCACAAAGATCATTGCATAGAATCTTGCTTGCCTCATGATCCCAATCAATATATTGGGTGTCAAAGTAGATGAATTGCCCCAAAAAGAAATATTTCTCAACAAAGTTTAAAGCTTCTACCTTACCTTTCAATCTATGTAAGAGGACCATGATGTCAACAATTTTAAGTTTGAGGTTAGTTCCAAATAGAGTTTTAGGAACCTTACTCTTGGTGCTCCATGGTTTTTGGAACCATGATTGCATGATTTTCCTATTGATGTAGATCATCACTGTGTCATCTAGCAGTATGATTTGTTTGGTGTCTGGGTTCTAGTGATTTATACATTCATGGATTAACTCTAGAGCTTGGACTGCAATAAGAAAACTAGCTACCTTGACCAACTTGCATCCTCGTAGCTTTTTAGTAATTGGATGGATTGGCTTTGACCTCACTCTCCTTTGGAAATCCTTCATGTCATAAAAATAAGGGATGTATCTATGAATTTTTGCAATTAAGACTTGATCTTGTTCAACCCATTAAAACTCGCAAATCTAGTTGCTACTATTTGGAATGAATTTTGAATTATGAAACTAAGAGGGATAGCTAATGCAATAGATACTAGCTTTTTAAAAATGTTATGTACATTAATAGAATACAAATTCAAGAAAAAGGGTGGTGATTTGTTAAGCTATTCATATTTCCATATATATGGGAGCCTCAATTTATCCATTAATCTTGAGAATTCATGCCACATGAATGAATTAAAGGAGAGATCCATTGAAATAGTAAATGTATGGTTTTAATGGATAGCTTAGGGTATTTTCACTATTTCATTGCTCTAATGGTAACTTTCTATCTCCCCATATCTACTTTCCCATTTTTCTTCAAGTTTTGGGAAGTTAACATTACAATACTTAATGGGAAAATATCCGCCGAGCTGAATTATGTTCATTAACCTTTTCTTGTAATGGTTAGATTCTTTATATTATCATCTTTAGCTATTTAACATACAAATTGTGGGCCAAACCCACTCACTAACTTAGTTTTCTTTAAAATCTAGCAAAATTGTCTTCATGAGTTGAAAACCTATTGAGGATAAGACAATTTGTATTTTTCCACCAATGCTTCTCCTTTAATTGACCTTTACATCAATGTCCTTTTTGGGTGGGAAAATATCCAAGTAAGGTGTAGAAATTCTATAGGGACCCACATTTTGTTTCTTTTCCTTCATAATTTCCTTTTGCTAAAAACCAACTTCATGGGTTGAAAACCCATCGAGGAGAAGTTCCTCCTAAGTTTTCTACCATATTCAATTATGAAAGTTGCGATGAATCTTTAACCTTTTCTAAGGTAAATAATTATAAAGGGAATGTGGTTTCATTGCAAGGTGCGTTACTATTTCTTTGTTTTTGATCCATATGCATCATTTGGTACCCTTTGTGGGAAATTGTATTCATAGGCTAAAAACCCTCCGAGGAGAAGACAATTTCCAAATTTCCACAAGCTTCTATTTCCATTGAGAAAGTGATAGATTGAAAGTACCTATGACTTGTAAATGATCATTGTATGAGAAACATGAATCTCTATTAGACCATGAGCTAACATACCCCCAAGATTATTTTGACACAAAGGAAAACCACCCGGCTATGAAATGTGGAGAAGAGTAAAATGAAAAATTCAATGGAGACTTGCTCCACCTAAGGGGCCTTAGACCTAGACTCAAACACAATGAATTATTCACTACAACACTAGTAATCACTTTTACTACTTGGGTAGAGGGTGAAAAGTAGAGCAATAGAGTGCTTGAATCAAATCCCTTGAAAGGATTGAATGCTTCACTCCTTGATCTTCAAGGGAGAACTTGAATACTTGAATGATATAATGGTTTCTTGATCTTGAAAAGTAGATAGTTTATCATAGATAATAGTCATTCGTATGCACTCTTAGGCTCTTTTCTTGCATAATAAGTGGATGTCAAAATGAGGGAAGAAGGCTTCCTTATATAGAGATATAGGGTACAAACTCCTAGAGAAGGCCAAAATGGGAGCACTAAATCCCATTTAACCTTAACCCCTAGGAATGGACCTAGATTAAATGTAATTTAAGATTCTACCATTCTAAAACCCAAAGCAACTGATCGAGAAGTAGGAAAAGAAACTTTTTGAAGCCCAAGATCCCAAAACTTCTAGAAATTAAAAATAGGACCTAGGGTAATGTATGAGGTAGACCCTATACTAAGTCAGGGTTGAGGTCATCCTTGAACTAGGTTAGAGTTGAGGTTGACCTTGATCCAAAAGGTTGTCCTTGACCTAGATGCCAAATTCCTTAGTTTCACAAACTAGTTTATAAAAAATAAGCTAGAAATAAAGAGAGAAGCAGAACAGGGGGAGAAGATCTAGATCCATGCAAATACCCATTCAAGGTTCTTGACATTACCCTAGACCACTTACTTGGAGGGCTAAATAATCTTAACATGGAAGTACTTCCATTTTAAGATGATACATTAAGCTCACACTTTAGCAAGAATATGGACTCAATGCAAACTCTTAGTAAAGGAAGAAAAGAAAGAAGAGATCCAAGTGGATTCATAATGATATACAATAATAGTTAAATAAGGACATAAACCCCTAGGCTAAGGATTCTAACTCAACATACATGCATGAGAGTGAAAAAGGAAAACCAAAACAACAACATAAAAGGGTTAGTACAAACAAACCCAAATTAGCTAGCACAAGAAACCTTGCTAAGAAATATTACTCAAACTAATATCATATATGGAAAGCTATCATAAAACATAAGTGATTACATAGGAAATACAAGAGAAACACTATAAATAACATAGATTCATGATCTAGTCTTACTAGCATGATAGAAAAAAGAAAGAAAAGAAGTGATTACCTTGCCTAGTAAGATGCCCACCTTACCATGAATCACCAAAAGAGAGGGAGAGCCAAATAGGTGGCCAAAATTTATAGTTCACCCATAAAATGTGCTTGCAATTATAATTGTGTCTTATAAAAGATTCTATAATATTCATAGATCCACCTTCTTTTATGATTATGAATATAAAATGTGTGTCTTCTCAAGATTGAGCAACTTATGTGTATTACCTTCAAAAGATTTAGCATATTAAAAATTTGAAAAGTTCGCATCTCTTTAGGATTTAGTAACTTATGTGCATTAACCTTAGAGGATTTAGCAATGTTTATTTCTTTTTAGGATTTAGTAACTTATGTGTGCTACCTACAGAGGATTTAGCATATATATATAAAAATTGAAAAAGTGTTTATCTCTTCAGGATTTAGAAACTTATGTGTTTTACCTTAAAAGATTTAGCATATAAAATAAAAAATATAGTACAAGGGAGACCCTATCTATGCCCTCATTTTTATCATGGCTATTTTTGGAAATACCATAGGAAATTAAGCTCGAGGGGTGAAGCAACACTTAAAACCTTAAACCTCAATATCATTCACCACACATCTATCTCACAATCTATGCATATAAACTGAAATACCAAATTAAAATATACATCCATAGAATGAAAGTAAAACATTCAACACATGTATGAAATAAGATATTTGGTTACCCTAAAACCCTCCAAGGAGAAGGTAAAATTGGGGTTGGAATGATAACCATAAATCTTCACTACTGTACTATATGTCAAGCAATAGATATTTAGTATATGCCAAGTAAATAGTAAGTGTATACTGTAGTATGTCAAGCAATAGATATTTAGTATAAATATTCTCTACTATCTTCCAATTCCTTTCCTCTATTCCCCTCTAATTGATTCTACTATGCATCTCTAATCATAACTCCTTAGTCATCATGAATGCTCTATTTTGCACATGCAAACTTCTCTTCAATTCTCCTTAAGCATTCATAATTTTTTTAGGGTTTTTCCTCCTTAAGAAGACCTAGGTGACTTATTGTTATGTATAAATCAATGTGTGATTCACCCATATTAGCACTTAATCATTCCCTTTTTCTAATTAGATGCATGTAATGCATAGGGAAACAATCCTTAAGTCAGCCCAAAAAAAGTTTACATAGAAGTTTGTGCCATTACAAACAACTATGATAAAATTATATAACTTAGCACTTGAAGTCCTTGACATCAACTACAACTTCAATGTTGTAACTTAGCCTCTAAATGACTCATCATCCATTGATCACTCAACATCTACATAGCTTGGTAGATACTAATCTCTTGGCACTTACTAGTTACTTGGCACATACTAAATATCTATTGCTTGACATATACTATATGATAACTTATGTTTGACATGTATTACTTGTTTGACATGAAATAAGTAATGATTTAAGCATATTGTCACTCATATGTCAAAACTAATTTGAGATTAACAATCTCCCACTTTGACAGGAGTGGCAAAATATGTGGTCATTTATGAATAACCTTTAGCCTTTCAAGGATAACTATGATAATACCCACCTTTATACAAAATTTCAAAACTTCAAAAATTTGTAAAAAAATAAATTTATGACTCATTAGTCATATCTAAAAATTCAATAACTCCCCCTAAGTTGATTGTACTATCCTATATCTAAACCGATATCATTCCTCCTACTAATTAGATTTGCATAAGCTTATCTATGTACTCTACTTATGTCATTGACTCCCCCTTTCTCACAATATAGTAGCTCCTATAAAAATATTATCTTCCCCATACTGCTTATTTATCCCCAATTTTGACACTTATGTCAAAGGGTTATACACTTAGAGTTTATTTGTCCAAAAAAAATTAGTGGACCTGAAGTATTATTTTGAAAGCATCATCCCAATTGTCACAAGCTACATCCAATGATTTCATTTGTATGGCTAGCTTGGCAACAAGGTGTACTAAGCCTTCATAAGTAGAAAGATTCAAATCTTTCTTCATGAGTGTTTCATAAAAGGCTAGTTCCTTGTGCAATATCTTCATATGTGGTGTCATAATAGACTGGATATTGATCAGTTTAGCCCTTATATTTGCCTTACCTACATGTCGTATTGCTAACTGACTTTATGATTCAAGGAGATTCCTAAAATGTTTCTCACTCTGGGCTAGAGATTTTGGTAGAGTTATGCTAGATGACTGCATATGGGTCTCCAAACTTAATATTTGGATCCTAATTTCCTATGTGAAGAGTTGCAAACTTTGGTACACAAAGAGAAAATGTTCTCTAGTACCTTCTTCACACTCTCAATTTTTGTTGCTAACTCAACTTGTGACAATTCAATAACACTTGATATCTTTTCATCAATATTATTTTGAAACCTTCTTTCAGACCATTCAAATAATTTCACATTTGAATCTAGGTCCATGTCATTAACCTTGTCAACTAAGATGGTTAGGTACTCTATGATAGGCTTGGTTGCTTCTCATGTTGGGAGGCTAAATGAATCAATAAAAATGTCCTTGATATATAGCAAGGCTTGCTTCTACCTATGCTTCTATTTTAGCAATTCTTGGCTTTTCTTCTTTGTAAGAGCATCCTAGAGTATGCTCATCTATTCAATAGTGATGGTTGCAAAATTAAACTTGGGTAACTCAATCACTCCATCCAAGTTCACATCAACAAATGATGTAACTCCATCTACCTTGAATGTGCTTGGATTTAGTCTTGATGATTATAGAGGTATAGCTTCTATACTCAGCCTATGAAGCTCTTGACTTGAAGGAGTAGCAAATGCTAGCAAAGTCACTAGCATTTCTATTGGTTGTTTCACCTTAGGTTTTGTAGTCAAATCTATCTTTCCAATCTTATCCATTACTTTCTCTACATTCTTACTTGCACCTTGATCTTTCACTATAGATGGAGGAGTATCTACCTGACCTATTTGTTCTTGTGCTCCAATATTCTTTTTTGTTTCATCTTTATGCTCTCCAACTACCTCATGCTTGTTATTTTATTTTTATTTTACATTGAATGAGACTAGATTACTTTGTGCCAATGTACTAATAGTAGAAGTTCCTATCTCAACTAAGATGGTTAAGTACTCTATGATAGGCTTGGTTGCTTCTTGTGCTAGGAGACTAAGTGCATCAATAAAAATATCCTTGCTATATAGAAAGGCCTACTTGTGCTCTTGTCTGAGCAGTTCTTGGATTTTCTTCTTTGTAAGAGCATCTTGGAGTATGCTCATATATTCAATAGTGATGGTTACAAAATTAAAATTGGGCAACTCAATCACTCCATCCAAGTTCACATCAAAAAATTATGTAAGTCCATCTACCATGGATGTGCTTGGATTCAGTCTTGATGATTGTAGAGGTATATCTTCTATACTCAACCTATGAAGAGCTTGACTTGGAGGAGAAACAAATGCTGGCAAAGTCAGCAGTGTTTTTATTTTTTTTTTCTCCTTAGGTTTTGTATTCAAATCTACCTTTCTAGTCTTATCCTTTACTTTCTCTACATTCTTACTTGAACCTTGATCTTGCACTATAGATGCATGAGTATCTACCTAGGACCTATTTGTACTTGTGCTCCATCATTATTTTCTATTTCATTAACCTTCTCAACTAAGATGGTTAACTACTCTATGATAGGCTTGGTTGATTCTTATGCTAGGAGGCTATATGCATCAATAAAAATGTCCTTGATATATAGCAAGGCTTGCTTCTACCTATGCTCTTGTCTGAGTAGTTCTTGGCTTTTCTTCTTTGTAAGAGAATTTTGGAGTATGCTCATCTATTCAATAGTGATGGTTGCAAAATTAAACTTGGAAAACTCAATCACTCCTTCCAAGTTCACATCAAAAAACAATGTAACTCCATCTACCTTTGATGTGCTTGGATTTAGTCTCGATGATTGTAGAGATATAGCTTCTATACTCAGCCTATGAAGAGCTTGTCTTGGAGGAGTAGAAAATGCTAAAAAAGTCACTAGTATTTTTATTTCTTGTTGCTCCTTAGTTTTTGTAGTCAAATCTATCTCTCTAGTATTATCCTTTACTTTCTCTACATTCTTACTTGCACCTTGATCTTGCACTATAGATGCAAGAGTATCTACCTAACCTATTTGTGCTTGTGCTCCATCATTCTTTTTCATTTCATCTTATACCACAACAGATAAAGGATTTTGTACTAATTTGCATTGAGTAGGGGCTATATATGTCTCTTGTGTCTATACTTCCTCACCTATAGATGCCTTATTAGCCATCCCAATCTCATCAACACTCACTAGTATAAGATTTTCACAAAGTTTAGCCTCAGTAGTGGATTCTACCAGTATCTTCTTCAAGTCTTTCTCTATAAGGGAATTGATGTTCTCAGTGACAGTATCAAAAACATCCTTTATCTTCATAATATCATCGTCTATATTCACCTCATGTTGAGGATGGCTACTTGTCTCTAGTGTATTTGGTACACTCTATTTTGTCTACTGCTCATCCTCAGCTAGTGTTTGTGTATCTTCATGTGTTTCAATATAATGTGCAACTCTCTCTATGTCAACTATGATAACCTTAGTTACTTCTCATTTCTAATCTTTGTCCTCTCCTAGCTCAATAAGTGTTTGCATTATTACCTTGGGTGCTATCAAACCATATAACGATTTGCAAATCAAAGTGGTCTTATGTATAACATCCTCAATATTTTTCTGTAATATTCTAAACGCCTCATATTTAAGTGTGAATTTCCTAGTGTGCTTATTTATTTCCTTAGTCATAGTTTCCCTATCCAATTATGGCATCACTTGTGCAACTATAGTCTCTCTAATTTGTCTTTCTATATTGAGACTATATTGCCACTTTTTCTCAACTCTACTAGATAATTCCTTTGGTAGAGATTTGGCAATCTCAATTGGAGTTTGTTTGAATGTTTACATTATGGCATATATTGAGTCCTCAACTTGGTTCATCTCAAATTTTCCAAGCTTATTAGACTCAATATGTGTGAGAATAGATAAATCAACATTATTCTTTATGTTCTCACATATATTTTCTAAATATGAGGAAGGATGGTGACTTACCAGTTTGAATTGACTATTGTCATCAAATTTTGTAGTCTCTTCATCCGATTCAATGGGAGCTATATAATTTCTTTTTGGTCTCTTCTCAGGCTCCTCATATTTGCTAGCTAATCTAGCCCTATTCTCTTTTGGTTTATCTCCTACTTGAGCCTTTTTGGTAGTAGCTCTTATGCTTGCTCTAGTAGTTTGAATTGTAGGCTTAGGTTTTGCAACCATCCTTGGTTTTCTAACTATTTGGGCTTTATCTTTACTCTTCTTTTTCTTAGGTTCTTTATTGACTTCTTCTCCCTTGGAACCTTCTTCAATTTCTACCTCTTCTACTTGATCTTCCACTTTACCTTGAGTTAAGACTAGTGGTGCTTGAGTAGGTATATCTTCTTCTTCTTCTTTATCACCATCTACTCCTTCAAATTTTTACTTAAGATTCTTGAAAATTCTATTTTTATTTCTTATGACTAAGGTAGGTTTTAAATCCATTTTTATATTAGATTTAGCCATGTCATTGTTCCCAAAGGTAGTAGCCTTAGCATCTACATCATCTGCAAGTAATGTTGTAATTGTTATAGAGGCTTCATCTAAATTGATCTTATAGCCTAGTGGCCTTAGCCACCTTACCCTTGGAACAATAGCTTAAACATATGTAAATCAGTGTCAGATAGAAAGAAAACATAATCAAAATGTTTCTGAACTAGTGAAACTAGTATCCTTTTTCTTTTCTTCATTGAGTGCTTGAAATCTTCAAAATGTCTGGTCATTACAAACTCAAAATTGTTTCCAAGTTTCTCAATAAATTCACCTATTTGCACTACAATAGATCTATTTTTTTTCCATGTAACTTTACCAAATGTAGGGAATGTATTCTATACATAAAATAATATCCATACAAGAATTAAACCAAATTTACATTGTGCACTCTTGATCTTCCTTATTGCTCCCAAATTTTCTAACAACTATTGTATCTACAACTCGACAAGATCATAGGTATGATGATTCTTATCTATCTTATAGCCTATGTTAATAACAATACATGGTACACTATTGAGCTTACTAGATTGAGAGAATTTATGTGTTGTGATCCTTACTACAAAAGAAATTAGGGGATCTAAGATAATATCAATTGTGATTCCTCATTTGTTCCACACTGCCCCTATATTCTTCTCGATAACTTCTTTAGATTTAATCCTCACGGTTTTAGGTTAGTCAAGGGTTGGATACCCTATTACTTTGTGTGAAATTTTATTTGTGATCTTGACTCGTCCATTATCCAACCATATAGAATTATCATGAATTCTTCTTAGAACTATCTTTATCTATTCAGTCTTGAAGACATTGGAGAAATCTAGGCCACCGGTTAACCATTTTCTCTCTACAATTTTGAATTCATCTTTCAATGCCCTATTTTCACATAATTTTGCATAGGGTTCCCTAATATCCATGTTACCTATGCTACCCACCTTGCATGTGTAGAAAATCTCACATCTTGAATCATTAAAACTCAAGGTGGTATCATTAATAACACACCAGATTGATCTTGCTTGTAACCAATATCAGGAATAACTCTAAAGATTCGTTGTTTGATATCATTTCTTATCAATTGTACATTAAAAACTTCTTTAATCTCTTTAACCTTAGGAGCTAAAGAACTAGATGCCATTATGAAAACCTATGGTTTGCAAAAATTCAAATTGTATAACTCAACACATGATAAATACCTTTTAAAATTTGTTGAGATGGTATTGAGCAATTATTCAATCCTATTTTCAAATTCTTGGAATGATCCCTTCAATTTGACTTTATCTTTTTGTGCTCTTCTTCAAATTTGAATGATTTCAAATGAGTAGAAATCAATCATATAGACCTTAAAACCTCACATTTAATGCTTAATGCTTATACAACTGTAAGCTCGGCTTCAATAGAGATTTCAAATCACTCAACTTCCATAAAGTTTTCTTTTTTCTTGGAAACCACTACAAGCTCAGCCAACACTATCACCTTTGATAGCTCAACATCAACTAAAATTTTGCTCAACAACCATAGGGAAAATTTTCATGCTTGGCAATAACATGAAAGCTAACAAAACACAAAGATTTCTTCTAGATTCTTAATAAAACTTTGTATCTTTCTTCATGAAAATATAATATTTTTATAACTAGATCCTTGGAAGTGATTTATAGTATATCTTTTAAATAGTAGTCCCACACACACCTCTTGATTTCTTAATTGGAGGTGGTGTGATCACCTGACCCATTGGGTGAAGTGATCCCATGGGAACTTGATGTGTTGTAATCTTCCTTTCTCTTCAATTACTTGTTTATATCATCTTTGACATTCTCAACATCTACCTTTCATTTACCTTTGTCAAACTCATTGTTCGATGCCTTTGACCTTGTTAGACAATTCCTTCTTATGTAACCAACCTTCAAATGGCTAAAACATGTGGTTTGACTCAACTATTTTTTGTAGTCACTTCTAAAATATGTTCTTATTCAATTTTTAGTAACATGTCCATACTCTTGAAAATAGTGACAATGATACCTAGTATTATAATCCCAATTATAAGAGTTTCCATTGTGTTTTACCTTTTTCTTCTTATTTGATGGCCATTTTAGGATTGGATCTAAGATCATATGCTCTATGTCCTTACTTCTGATAGTTATAGCAGTATCCTTCAAATCTTTATGTGCTTATGGTATTGTTTCTACATTCATTTTCTTGATGTCCTTGTTTGTTGCATTTGTGGCAATGACCCACAAACTTCTACTTAGGTGTCTAATTTGTAGTCTTGCTCCTAAAAACATTAGTAGTATGAACCATCTTACCACAATTATGACAAGTAGGTTTGGAGTGCTTACCTTTTTTACTTCTTTCTTCACCACTTTTGGATGATTATCCTTCTTCAGTACTATTGTAACCCAATCTAGAAGTGTCACTATTATATCTAGGGGATCTCATCAATTTCTCAAAGTACTTGATGGATTCACTAGGTTTGTTAAAACTTTCAACAAAATCTTTTTCTCTTTTTCAAATTATTTTTTAGTTGTTTATTCTGCAACTTCAGTGTTGTGGTCTCAATATCCTTTACATTCAGTTCATGATTTGCAATCATCATTTGACTCAAAGTTTCTAATTACATGTTAGTAATCTTATTTACCTCTAATGTTTTCTCTTCCAAACTATTGGTGCTCTTCAACATTATTTTTCTGCTTGGTCACCTCACATAACAATACTAATTGGACTTCTTGATCTATCTTGAGATTTCTAACCTCTTTGGTTAGGGTTCTATTCTTTTCCATCAGATCTATAACTACTACATCAAATTCATTGGTGTCTCCATCTACAAATAATTTATTAAATTCAATCTCTTGGTATTGTGTGTCATTCTCTTCAATAGAAATTTCCTTCCTTCTCTTTAGTGATTGCTTTAACTCATCTCTTGCTTCATTCAATTGATGTAGGGAAAGTTATATTTCAATCATCTAGTTCTCAAAAGTCTTTCCCAACTTGTAGACTTCCATCTCCAAGATTTTTCCTCAAAGCTACCAAGATTTCTTTCCAAATAACTTTGGTCTAATACAAATTGTTGGAAATATAATAGGGAAGAAAAATTTGAGAGGTAAGGAGTGAATCAAGATTTAAAAATTTCAACCTCAAAAGCATTCACCACACATCCATCTCACAATCTATTTATATAAGTTGAGATACCAAATTAAGGATATACATCCATAGCATGAAAGTAAAACATTCAACGCATGTATGACACAAGATATTTGGTTACCTAGAAACCCTCTAAGGAGAAGGTAAAACTAGGGTAGGAATGACACCCACAAATCTTCACTACTATAGTAATAAAGTGTATCCAATGAAGGTTACAATATTTTAATCATGAACCATGTTCTACCCTATGAAAGGTTTTCCCTATTAAAGGCTTACAAGATTTTTAGATCTTACCCTATTAAAGTATTTTAACACCTCATTAGAAGTGTGCCTGGTAAAAGGACTTTAACTTACAGTGAAGTAAGCACCTTGCTAAAAGATTTACAACAGCCTATTAAGACTACTTTGTTATGAGATTTAACTAATTCACCTATTAAAATGTCTCAGTAATGATCCTTCCATTAGCACTCTACTACTTGATGTTAGATCACCTTTTTCCTAATATGTACTTGATTCTTTTTTATCAAATGTATCTCTATTGTCTTCTAATTCCTTTCCTATGTTCTCTATTTGATTCTACTATGTATCTCTAATCATAACTACTTTGTCACCATGAATACTCTATTTTTTGTATGCAAACTTGTCTTCAATTCTCCTTAAGCATTCATAAAAAGTTTAGGGTTTTTCCTCCTTAAGAAGACCTAGGTGACTTAGGGTTAGGTATGAATCAATGATTGTGATTCACCCATATTGTTGCTTAATCCTTCCCTTTTTTATGACTAAATGAATGTAATGATAGGGGTTCAAAATTAAGATTTTTCCTTATCATCTAAGATCATAAAAAAAATCCTTAAGTTGACCCAAAAGTGGTTTACATAAAAGTTTTTGCCATTACAAACAATTATGACAAAACAATATAACTTGATACTTGAAGTCCCTGATGCTCAGCATCAACTGAAATGTTAATGTTGTAACTTAGCCTCTAGGTGACTCAACATCCATTGATCACCTACCATCTAAGTAGCTCAAAACATACTATCTGCTTGACACTTGAGTGACTTGGCACTTACTAGTTACTTGGCATATACTAAATATCTGTCGCTTAGCATTTACTATCTAACAACTTATGCTCGACATGTATTAATTGTTCAACATGAACTAAGTAAATAATTTAAGTATATTGTCTCTCATATTTCAAAACCAATTTGAGATTAAAATCTAACTAATACACATGATAAGGAAGAGGAAGAGGATACCTACTTCACAAGGCAAGGAGATATCCTATTTAACAACAATGTATACTATATTCTTAATGAGGGATATTGATCTCTACATCCAAGAACATAGATAATCATGAAAAGATTATGTCACTTATGGAAAAAGGGTTCTCAAAGAAATATATCTTATCAACAAGATGCCCATCTTAGAGGAGTGTTTTTAGATAAAATACCGGTTAGAAACAATACTCCACCAAGATAATTGAGAGCAGGGGGGTCAATTAATTATCCAAAAATTAAAACATTTATATTCCTTAAATAAATTTAACCATTCAACCGAAGTAAATAGAGACCATAATAAGATGCATATAGACAATTACACTAGATATGTTGACTAGGGAAACCCTTGATCAAAGGAAAAACCCTAGTGAGAATGATGCCCACAAGATGTTGTATTAATATAAATATTCCTTGTTAGAGGATGGACCTTGTTGGGAGTCTATTACAACATTTAGTACATATGAGTCCCTATTAGGAGAATTTGAATCCCTCTTAGGAGATTCCAACCCTATTAGGAGTTGTGCTAACCCTGTTAAGAGTTGTAGTACAATGTATGCAAGATGAGACATTGCCCAAACATGCAATTTCAACTACAAGAAGAGATCACTACTTAAACAAGTAATTTACTATTATGTTCCTCTTTCCATTGTTACATCTACTGAACTAATCACTATCAGACCTTGTAGATCAAGTAACAATCCTTAGATCTAAATATCAAACCTTGACAATGAAGTTTTCTTCACTTCTAAATTTCTCTACTAAAGTTTGCATTCTGCTCTCTTTACTGCTTACAATCACTTCACATCAATAAAATTCCATATAATACCATACTATTTCATATTCCATGATAAAGGAAAATGTCTTTCCTTTTATAATGATTCCATAAAATAATCCTTGAGTTGATTGTTTGACCTTCTCAATTAATCATTATGGGACCACATTAAGATCATGTTACACTTAGTGATAGCATTAATCTTCTACCTTACAAATTGAATAAATTTTAGTATATGCAATATTATGATGAGCATGTTGGAATTAAAAATGAGAAACATGTACTTCTAAGAGGGGGGGGTGAATCAAAAGTTCAAACTTTAGCCATTGAAAATTTCACCATTCATTAGATGCATGTAATATATAAATTGAAAATAACATGAAAAGCAAATACATCTAAAACATGTAAACAATTGAAAAGACACTTAACACCAAATTTGATAATATAGAAACCCTCCAAAGAGAAGGTAAAATTAGGGGGGGATGATGCCCACAAATCTTCACTGCCATAGCAATAAAGTGTAGCCAATGACGACAAAACATGATCTGCCATGTAAAAGGCTTGCCCTATTAAAGGCTTATAAAGACTGTTAAGTCCCACCTTGTTAGGGGATTTTAACACCCTATTAGAAGTGTGCCTAGCTAAAGGACTTTAGTACATCCACTTGGAATGCCACCATACCTAAGGACTTATCACAACCTATTAGGACTACTCCACCTAGGAGATTTAACTAAAATCACCTATTAGGATGTTTCAGCATAGATCTTGTGATTGGCTCTAGTTTCTTGATTAAATATCGAATCCATATAATGTCCTTCTTGATCCTTTTTGATTTGATATAATAATTGTTGTACCCTTCTATTCTTTGTTCTTCTTTAACTAATTTTGCAATTCACTCTCACTGCTATGTCACCTAGAATGCACTATGAACAAATTCAATCATTCACCCCTTTTTACCTATAGTAACATTATCTCTTACACTCTCGATTCATTCCTTTCTTCCTTATAAAGACTTTGGTGGCTTAGGCTTAGGTATGAATCTATGAATAAGATTCATCCTTTTTGCCACTTAATCCTTTCTATTTTCTGATTGACTGCATGCAAATAGATTTATCCTTATCTCCAAAGAATCAAAATCTAACCTTATGTCAGCTTGAGAATGGTTTACATAGTTGTTTGTGCAATCACAAAAAAACATGTCCAATCTGTGTTACTTGGCACATGAAGTTACTGATGCTTGATACATACTATAATTTTGTTTTTGACTCAACACTTGAACTACTTGGGATCTACTATTTACTTAGCACTTGAACCACTTGGCATGGTCTATCTCTTTGGCACTTGAGTGACTCAGGACATGAGTGACTCAACACTCATTGCAACTTGGCAAAGTCTCATATTTATATATTATACTTGTCATGCATTACTAGTTTGACATAAACTAATTAAATATCTTAGGTGTGTTGACACTCAATTGTCAAAACTGATCTGAGATCAACAATCTCCCCCTTTGAAAAGAGTTTCAAAAACACTTAACTATACATAACCAATATAATCTTCTTGAGTATAACATATTCACAACTCAACTTATATAAAAAAATTCAAAATTTTCAAAATTTTGCAATAACCTATGTACTTCAAAATTTATAACTCCCCCTAAGTTAATGTACCTAGTCTATATCAAAAATTTGTTCTCCATTCTAAAGGAGTTTGTCTTTGTTGACTAATACTTTTTGCCTTCAATGTATTTGTAACTGATGCTCTATCTTTAGGTGATATTTGCCCTGCTCTGTTTCCTATTTTTTCATTGTATATCATTGGGGTCAAAAAATGATTAGCTATTAGGGCCCCCTTTGTTCATTCTTCCTCTTTTTCTTTATTTACCTTTCTCCTTTTCATTATTCTCCCCCTCTAATTTATCTCTTCTTTTACTCTTTATATCCCCCTTTCTCTTTTACTCTCCCCCTTTTTGACACTTATGTGAAAGGGTTTATACACTTATAGTGTATCTTTCCAAAAAGGATTTGTAGACTTCCATAATTATCTTTAGAGCTGCATCCTAGTTGTCATATGTGACATCTAGTGACTTGAGTTGGATTGCCAGCTCGGCTGCTAGGTGAACTAGGCCATCTAATGTAGAAAGATGAGGATCTTTCTTTAATTTTTTTTTTTTGTATATTGTAGCTCTTTATGGACTATTTTCATATGTGGGGTTAGAGAGGCTTGAATTTGTTTCAACTTGGCTCTTATATTATCCTCTCCTATTATTAACATAGCTAGTTGACTTTTTGATTGAAGAAATGTGTGAAAATGCTTCTCACTCTAAGCTGGGTTTTTAGGTAGTTGCATACCTGATACATTGAGATTTCTCTCTAGACTCAAAATTCTATGTCTTATTTCTTGAGGGAAGAGTGTTGGGTCATATAGTTTAGTGTACAATGAGAAAATATTCTCCAGTGCCTTCTTCATATCTTCAATCTTTGTGGTTAGTGCAACTTGAGTAAGTGCAATCTCACCAGATATTTTCTCATTCATTTTACTCTAGAATTTCTTCTTTGACCACTCAAGATGTTTTGTACTAGTGTCAATATCTTCATGATTGACCTTTTAAAAAAAATTTGACAATTGTTCCAATAGAGGCTTTGTTTCTTCAAGTGTAGGAAAGTTGAATGTATCTAAGAATATTCCCTTGATGTCTTGTAATACTTGCCTTTTCCTAAATTCCTTTGTAAGTATTTCTTGGTGTTTCTTCTATTCTAAAGCTTTTTTCAACATGTTTATTTTTTCTAGTGTCATTGTTGCATAATCAAATTGAGGTATCACTATTTCTTCATCTAAAGTTACATCACCATAGTGAGTTACCTTGTCAACTTTTGTAGAACATGAGCCTAGTGTTGAAATTTGTAGTGGTATAGATTTTATGCTTGGCTTTTGAAGGATTTTTGTAGGAGTGCTTGATGTTAGTAATGTTACCAATGCTTGAATAGCTTCTTGCTCCTTTTCCCTTTGTGTATCCTTGCTCTCTTTAGATCTACTTTGGTCAATCACAATGATTGGACCTACACCTTGTGGTTGTGTTGTAGGTATAGATATGTCTATCTATCCTATTTTCTCTATTATTGTCTCCTTTTCCTCTTCTTTGGCATTCTACCCCTACTCAGCTATGTCTTCTTTGACGCTTGTGTTAACGTTGATAAATGTATCATTAGTTGTTTGAATCAATAATTGATCACTAGTGGTAGAAGGTGGTTCTTGTGTATTCACCTTATCCCTTGTGATGTCAACTACTACCTTCTAAAGCTCACCTACACTAACTAATACTAGATTTTCACATAATCTTGCTTGTTTTTTGGATTGGTCAAGAATCTTCTTTAGGTCTTCTCTAGTTAAAGGAGTGTTTTTCTAAGCTAAACTATCAGGAACATCCTTAACAATTATGGTTTCTATAGGTATACTAGTGTCATGAGGAGGGCTCATAGTTTACATTTGTGTGTCTTTCACACTTCATTCTTGTCGTTGCTCTTTAGTTGTAGCCATGTCTTCATCTTTCTTTTTTGTCTCCTCCTTAGCATTATCCTTTTCTTTATCTTCCTCCTTGTCATTATCCTTATCATTATTATCATCACCATTATTTATTCCCTCATAGGGATCTTCTTCTCCTTGTTTGACAATTGTCAATCCATATATCAATTTCCACATTTGAGTGGATTTCTTCACAATATCTTCAATATTTTTCTGGAGAATGTTGAATGCCTTGTATTTTGGTGCAAAAATTCCACCATATTTCTTGTTGGCCTTGATAATCTATCCTTTTGAATATTTTAGGATTACCTAGGCTAATGTAGATTCTTTAATTTATTTCTCTAGGTTTAAACAATAATGCTATTTATTTTCAAAAATAGTATATAATTCCTTTGGCATAGTGTTATCTAATTCAAGTGGGGTGTTCTTGAATTTAAATGTCATTTCATATATTAATTATTCAATCAAATTCTACTCTTCTCTACCAAGCTTTTCAAAATTAATACTTTTCAAACAAGACAAATCTACATTATTTCTAACATTCTCATAGATATTCTCAAGATCAAATTTTGGTGGATGACTTACCATTCTAAATTGGCTTGTATCCTTTGATTATGTCCTCTCATCATCAGTCTCTATTTGCGCAATATATTTCCTTCTTTATTTCTTCTACTTTGGATCTTCTTGTTCTATAGCCTTGACCTTTTCTTTAGCTTTTTGTGTAGTGGCCTATGTGCTTGCCCTAGTCGTTGGTGCTATTGGTTTTTTCGAGCTTGGCTTAGCACTCTTCTTTGCCTTTGTTTTTGCCATAGGTTTTTCCTTGGCCTTTCTTTTCCTTGGTTCTACTTGTACTAGTGCTTCCTCTTCTTCCTCAACAGCTTCTACATCTTCTTCATCCTTATCTTCTCCCAATCCTTGGTTTAATGTAAGAGGTTCTTGAGCTTGTTCCTATTCTTCCTCATCATCCTCTTCATCATCTTCTTCTTCTTTGCTTATACCTTCACCAAATTTGGCGTTTATTTTCTTCACCAATTTTTCTTTCTTCTTCAATTTGAAGGTAGTCTTCAACTCCATATCAACTTTGGACTTCATAACATCATAGTTTCAAATTTTTTTAGCTGATTTATAAAATTCTTTCGAAAGAAGTGCAATGATCATAGTTGACACTTCATCAACATTAATGTCATAACCTAAGGGTCTTAGCCATATTACCCTAGGTACAACAACCTAGATATATGTATAGTCAATATCAATAAGAAAGAATATGTCATTGTAGTACTATTCAACCAAAGAAATTGGTATTCTCATCCTCTATTTCATAGACTTCTTGGAGTCTTCAAATAGCTTGTCATGATAGTTTCAAATTTATCTCCCATTTTCTCAATATACTCATTGACTTGAACTAAAAATGATATATTTGTCTTCCAACTCAACTTGCCAAAAGATGGAAATATATTTTGAATATAGAAAAATATGCAAATCAGGATTGCTACAAGCTTACATTATGCGCTCTTGGTTTTTAAAATGGCACCTAGGATCTCCATTATTTGTTGCAATTGTAGTTCAACTAGATCATAGGTATGATCCCTCTTGACGATTTGTAGCCTACATCTACTACAATGTAGGGTACACTATTTAATCTATTTGATCGATAAAATTTATGAGAAATTACCCTTATGACAAAGTCAAGTAGTAGGTTTGTGATGGTATCAATAGTCATTTCACATTTATTCCATTTGGCTCCTATGTATTTCTCAATGACCTCCTTTGAGTCACTTCGTAGAGTCTTCAATCTATCTAGGGTTGGAAAACTAGTTACCCTATGAACTATTCTCTTTGAATTTTTTTATGGGACCATCTTCTAGCCATAAGAATCCATCATGTATTCTTCTCAACATTAT
This sequence comes from Cupressus sempervirens, assembly GCA_028749045.1. NCBI lineage: Eukaryota > Viridiplantae > Streptophyta > Pinopsida > Cupressales > Cupressaceae > Cupressus > Cupressus sempervirens. The sequence continues at coordinate 207,758,942 of CM053790.1, read as the reverse complement.
CTTGATCCATTCTATTTTGAACATCGTGGGAAAATCTAGGGGACAAGTCAAACCCTTCCTTTCAAAAATCTTAAATAATTCTTTCAAAATGTTATTTTCACACAATTTGTCATAGGCCTACCTAACTTTCATGTCTCCTATTCCACCTATCTTGTAGTTATAGCATTTTTTGATGTCTTGGACCATTATGACTTTTGGAGGAATCATGGAAAGTGTGCCTGATGGGTCTTGTTTATATGCAACATCTAGAATTGCTCTAAAATTTGGTTGCTTTACTTCATTTCTAACTAATTGCACATTCAAAACTTCTTGACCCTCTATATTCCTTGAACTAGATGCCTTTCGACAAGCTAGTGTTTAAAAAATTTCAAACTATGTGACTTGGCCTATGAAGAATACCTTGTAAACTCAATGAACTTGTGTCAGATCATCCCTCAAAAATTTTCTAATGTAGGAGCATCTTGGGTGTATAGGAAATCTTGCATCACCCAAAAATATTTTATTTTCAGCCTTTTCTATTTTAATAAGGACTAATAGACAGGGTGGTTACTATTTATGGAAACTTGGTTTTTTTTGGTAAGTTTGTTATACGAGCTCAAAATGTTCTCATTTTCTATAGGAAGGTTCATTTTAGAGTTGTAAGCCTACCATAAAAATCTCATTGCCCAAACATAAGTATCAAGGAAGTTATTGCAAATTTTTAATGGAAAAATTTGTAGAAAAATCTTTAGGCTCAATGTTGGAGGCCTTAGATTGCCCAGATGAGGTCCAAAAACTTAGTGGAAGTGCATTAGCACAATTCCATGACTATAGATTAGAAGCTGGCATTTCTAAAAAGTGGTTATAATAGCCAATTGGAGCAATGGTTCACAAGTTATGGCCTTTGAAAGTTGGGCTATAAAAATTTCTAAAATAATTTGTCAAAGATGTAGTTGGCCAATTCTATGTGTATTGTTAGGGTCTATCGGCCCTAGGTATTAAGTTTGGGCATCTAGAACCTTCCCAGGTGACATAAAACTACCTATTTAAGAAAGACCTGAACATTGTCTAGGACAACTCTAGGCGATAGTTTGTAGCATTGTCTTGCATAATTACTATAATGAAGGTGCCCATTTAGGTTAGCATATTGAAATTGAAAATTTTGTAATTCCACATTTGCGGCAATAATAAGAAGTCCATATTTTATTTCTTTATTTTTCTTATGAATTTATGGAATTAAGGGGAGTCTCCTACATCAAGTGGTATCAAAGCTAGAGTTCTTGAGTATGTGGATAGATTGCCAATTCTGAGGTAGTTTGCACTAGGACCATGGTTTGGGTTGAGTGTTTGGATAGATTGCCTATTATGAGGCAATTTGCACTAGGGGTTTAATGAAAGTATGAAAATGCCTTCATGAAGAGAGTGTGGTAGAAGAGTTGTAGGTGTTACACTTGAGGGTCTTTGAGCCCTCCAAAGGTAAATGTAAGCATTGGAAGAACAAATTCAAAAAGGAATAAATCCTCCTATAAGAGATGAAAGCAAGGATGAGGATGCAGTAGAAAAAAATACCAAAGTAGAGGTGGTTCTAAATCTAGAGGAAGAGAAGTTTTTTAGGGCCATCTCTAAGATTGGAGAAAGACCTAAGTTTGAGGTTCCCACATTTTCTAGAAATCTTAACCCAAAAGAGTTGATTAATTGGATCAATGAACTAGAGGAGTACTTTTAGTATAAAGATATTGAGGATATGAATAGGGTCAAGTTTGTGAAGGAAAAACTAAAGGGACATGTAAAGATCTAGTGGCAAGAGGTTTAGTTAGAGTGAAATAGTAAGGGAAAGAAAATATAACTAGATGGGATTGGATGATAGCTAAAATTAAGTGACAATTCATTCATATGGATTATGAGCTTGATCTATTAAATAAGATGCAAGGAATGAAGCAAGCAAAAAAAGTTGTTCAAGAGTATGCCGAAGAGTTCTACAAAGTACTCATTAGAATTGGCCATCCAGAGGTTGATAGGGAGAAAGTTATCCATTATCTTAATGGGTCAAGGCCAAGCATTTAGGATAAGCTAAGTGTAGTTTGAATGAGTAGTATTGAGGAGTCATGCCAATTTTCCCTAAGAGTTGAGAAGAAAGTGAGCAAGAAGTTTGACAATAAGAATAGTGGAAGAGGTTAGGGTGGAAGATCTGGTGGACAATCTTATGGAGGCAATAATGATAATCAAAAGAACAAGGATGAGGCTAGAAGTAAAAAACATAACCAAAGGGGAAATAATTTCAATCTTTTCCATGATCAAAAAAATAGAGGTCAGAGAGGAAGAGGTAGAGGACAAGGATCTGGAAGAGAAGGCTTCTGTGAAAAATGTTTTCACTGTGGAAAAGAAGGGCATAGAGCATTTGAATGTACCTAGTACCAAGGAAGGATAGATCAAAGAACAAAAGTTAGGCAAGAGTTGTACATATTGATGAAGATGCCAGATCCTCACATTCTAAAGATGGTGATAGAGGAGAAGTCCTAGTTAACAAAAGAGTCCTACTGAGTGGTGAGAATGAACCTAATCAAAGAAGTAGTTTGTTTCACACAAGGTGCAGATGTGCAGATAAGTGTTGTGATGTGATAATTGATGGTGGAAGTACTAACAATTTGGTGCTAGAAATGATGGTCACCAAGTTGATGCTAAAGAGATAGAAATACCTGCATCCATACCTTATTGCTTGGGCATAAGATGACCACAAGGTTATGTTCAATGCATACTGCTCAATGAAGTTCAAGATTGGGAGCTACCAGGATAAGGTACTATGTGATATCATATCTATGGACATATGCCATATGTTGTTGGGTAGGCTTTTGTAGTTTGATAGGCATGTTGTACATGATGGGCGAGAAAATACCTAAACTCTAACTAAGGATGGAGTGAAACATAAGTTCAAGCCATTGAAGGATAAAGAAGAAAAGGTATGTAGTGCTGCCAAAATATGTTTTGTTGATGGAAAAGAGTTTCTTAAAGGTATGAAACATGAGCATATGTGTTTTTCTATAATTCCTAAAGATAGTAAAGAAGAAGTAGAGGAGGTACCTATAGAAGTTGAATATATGTTGGAAGAGTTTTCTCATATTGCATTAGATAATATGCCTAATGGAATGCTCTCAATGAGGAAGATTAGTCACTAGATAGATTTGGTTCCAAGAGCTAGTTTTCCAAACAAGGCAGTGTATAGAATGACACTAGAAAAAAGTAAAGAGTTGACTAGGCAAGTTCATGAGTTGTTGCAAAAGGGGTTGACTCAAGAGAGTTTGAGTCCATGTGCTATAATAGCCATGTTAGCACCAAAAAAGAATGGAGAATGGAGGATGTACACAGATTCTCATGCTATCAAAAAGATCATCATCAAGTATAGATTTCCTTTGTTGAGGATGGATGATATTATGGACTATTTGAGTGGAGCTCAGTATTTCACAAAGATAGATCTCAAGAGTGGGTACCATTAGATTCATATCAAAGAAGGTGATGAGTGGAAGACTACTTTCAAGACAAGGGAAGGATTGTATAAGTGGTTAGTCATGCCTTTTGGGCTAACCAATGCATTGAGCACTTTCATGAGGCTCATGAATGAGGTACTGAAGGAGCTTCTAGGTAAGTCTGTCAATGTTTTCCTAGATGATATATTGATTCATATTCACAAGGGGTTTGAAAAGTTGAGGGAAGATAAGTTGTTGATAAACTTGAAGAAGTGCAATTTTGTAAAGAAGCAGTTGGTGTACTTGGGATTTGTAGTCTCAAGAGAAGGTTTGAAAATGGACCCAGAGAAAGTGAAGGCTATCCTTGAATGGCCTACTCCAAGGAGTGAAATAGAGGTACGATCTTTTCATGGACTGACTATATTTTATAGAAAGTTCATAAGAAGTTTTAGCAGTATTTGTGGACCCTTAACTAAAATAATGAGAGGAGATATGAAAGAGTTTAAGTGGACTATAGGAGCAGATAAGAGTTTCAATTTGTTGAAATAGAAAGTTACTGAGTAGCCTATTTTAACACTTCTTTATTTTAATGAAGTGTTTCAAGAAGACTATGATGCTAGTGGTACTAAAATAGGAGCTATTTTGAGCCAAGAAGGTAGACCAATTGCTTATTTTAGTGAGAAGTTGAATAATGCAAAAAGAAAATATTCTCTTTATGATCAAGAATTTAGTGCTATAGTTCAAGCATTGAAGAAGTGGAGACACTATCTTCTTCCCAAGGAGTTTTTTTGGTATACTAATTATCAAGCTTTACAATATTTGAATAGTCAATAAAAATTGAACTAAAGGCATTTAAAGTGGCTTGAGTTTTTACAGAGTTATACATTTGTTTTGAAACACAGAAGTGGGAATTCTAACAAAGTTGCAGATGCTCTTAGTAGAAGACCACTTTTGTTAACAGAAATGTAGATAGAGGGGGTTGGGTTCATTAAGGAGCTTAGTACATTGTATCCAGATGATCTTAATTTTGGTGCAGTGTTGAAGGCTTGTACATAACCTATTACACTTGATAGGACAAAGTGGTTGGATGTCATGATCTATGATAATATGTTGTTCAAAGGAAGCCAATTGTGCATTCCTAGACGTTCAATGAGAGAGAATCTCATCAAGGAGAAGCATAGTAGAGGATTAGCTAGACATTTAGGTAGAGATAAAACTATAGCTTTGGTTGCTGAAAATTATTATTGGCCATGTTTATAGCAAGATGTGATGAAGTTTGTACAAAGTTGTTGAGTATGTTAGATGGAAAAAGGAGTGAAGCAAAGTACAGGGTTGTATCAACCATTACCTATACCAAAGAAGCCATGGGAGGATGTAAAAATGGATTTTTTTCTTGGATTATTGAGGACATAGCATGGGCATGATTCTATTTTTGTGGTGGTTGACAGGTTTTCAAAGATGGCACATTTTATTCCTTGCAAGAAGACTAGTTATGTTGTTCATGTAGCTGAGTTGTTTTTCAAAAAGTGGTGAGATTACATGGTTATCCAAAGAGCATAGTTTCAGATCAAGATACCAAATTTGTTGGGTATTTTTTATTTACATTGTGGATGAAGTAGAAGATAGATTTGAAGTTTAGCTCATCACATCATCAACAGATTGATGAATAGACAAATGTTGCAAATCACAATTTGGGAAACTTGTTGAGATGCTTGGTTGGAAATAAACCAAAAGGATGGGATATGATTTTTCCATAGATAGAATTTGCATATAATAATTCTATAAATAGGAGACTGGTAAATTACCTTTCTAGATTGTATATCAGAGTAGTCCTAGAAATGTTTCTGAATTGAGGAAGTTGGATAAGGGAGAGGTAAGTAGTGCTGAAGTAGAAGACTTTACTAAACATTTGAAGAACATCCATGACGAGGTGAGGGATGTAATGCCCTTCCCGGAGATCCTTGGAAACAAGGAAGAAAACAAGCCAGAACAATTTTTTTTTTTTACAAGTGTAAGTGCACATGATACAACCTACACAAACCAAAAGATTGCAATGAAAGACAGAAAGACAACCAAGCACCAACGGATCTCCAAATGACACTACCAACCAAAACAAAACCATGAAAATCACAAAGACCTACCAAGTTGAAAGACATTAGCTGACTCTTGGAAATTGGCTAAGTCTAAAATCTTGAAGCCCTGAAATTAGGTTAAGTCTGAATTTCTGAAGGCCTGATTTTTCCTAGAATCTACACCTTAGCTCGTAGAGGTCTGAAACCCATCTCAAATGAATCATCACATATATTAAAATATATCTTAAGTATAAGGAATTACTTATACTTAAATGATATATCTTAAACCCCGAAGGACAACAACAGAAACCCAAAAACTAAATTTCAAAAGAAACCTCCTGAATTCAAAATGCAACAACATAGGCTTGAAGAACATCCAAAAGGGTATCTAGATCAACTCTCAAAATGATCAGGTCACTACAAAAAGTGCCCACTATTGGCACGTGTAGGTTTTAACCAAAAGGCGTGTGACACTTTTTACTAAGGGAGGGCGACACTTCTCCCTTACTGCGTGCGACACTTCTCAAGAAGGCGTGTGATACTGGAAAAGTATCGCGCGACATTTCTCATGAAGCCATGCGACACTCTTCCAGTGTCATTCGACACTTCTCCAGTAATGTGTGCGACACTTTATAGTATCGTACGACATTATTTCTATGGGCGTGTGATACTTTATCAGTGTCGCACAATGCTGAACAAATGTCGCCCATAGAAAATAAAAACACTTCCAAAACTCAAAAATAGGGAAAAACTAACAAAAGAACTTCCACACTGGGGAGTATCGGATCCACATTTCAAGGCCAAAACACTCGAACCAAAATTGAGTAATAGAAATACAAAAAATGAAATCTAACCATCTATCAAACAAAGAAGGGAAAGTACATAAAGGAAACATCATGACAACTGAAATAACATCTCAATAATATAGATAACATTGCAATGAGAAAAATAACCAACTAAGTACGTAGTTCCTTCCAACCATCAATGGCATTATAAGACCATCATGGGCCCTAGCCATCCCCCGCGCATGACATCCCAAGTCACCCATTAGATCATCGAAGCTATCGTGATAGGGACATCGCTACTAAACATGCTACAATATAAGTGAATGAAATCTAGCATGCTAGTAGTAACATAAGATAACCCTGTAATCAGATAACATCATCTACTATATGCTAAACAACATAACAAGGAATGCATAAAACCAACATCATGTAAACATGGAACACAACATCCCAATGAAAGCAAAAATTAGTAGAAAGCGTACTCTTCAAATCGAAATACCAAGTGACACATCAGCAACAATCATGCTAGAACAATAGATCGTCTCTATACACTAGTCCTTAGCACTGGTGAAGGTAGCTATGCCTCCCAACCACGTGGCACCTATAGGTCCAGACCCGCCATACTGATGGAGATAATGATCCAACCACAAACACACAAAAACACAACAACCATGGCTAACAATCACGCCAAGCAGTATGATGACTGAAACCAAGACATAGACAATGCATAAACTATAGGTCCTAGTTAGACACCTCAATGGGCTTACTATGTAGGGACTAACATCATAGAGAGTCGCTTGGCATCGAAAAGCCCAAGCTAGGACTTGCGCAGATTCAACATCCCTCAACGGAAAGGCTCTTGCACCCCAACTATTTTATTATCTTAAGATTATTACCACCCAATATTTATTTAATTTTCACTTAATTAAATCTTCCTTCACCAACCCTTTGGGCACAATGATCACCAGGCTGCGAGGTAGAAGCCCCCTCCATATGCTACCCTACCCTACCCATGCTCATCCAACGATGAGTGCTCGTAGGCATGCAAACTCCCAACCCAACCCCAATAATCACAACTTTTGGAAGTACCATAGAAGATCGAGCCGTGCAGGTTACCCAAAAATGTACATGTGTGTGGCGCACCACCATCACAGAGATCATACACAAGGACAGGATGAGAATGCAAACAGAAGTCAATCGACCAAAAAACATAATCAGGATGACAGATGCTACACGCATCCCAAAGTAATGAAAGATGCAAAAGTGTTCTGACTAGTATCCAAATGCATCATCTAGGTCCACGAATCACAATATGCCAAGAAAACCCGAGAAAATAGAGTGGCATGCAAAACGAGGTAAAAACCCCAAATTTTGGAAAAATTCCAAAATTAAAACGCATTTGGCCTTTGGATCCAAAAATTCCCAAAATCCAAAAATAATTGAAAACGGGCACCGTATGCAAAAATGACCAGCATAACGGTCCAAAAACCCAAACCCCCATTTCAAAAATAGGGAAAACATTCATACACAACCAATCGGGCAGAACCAACAAACAGAAATGGAGGGGAACACTAGTTCTCATCCTCCTAACATACAGCTACAAGAAACGAAAGCAAAAACAGAGTAAAACCAATAAAATGGGAAGGCCCTACCTGATGGAAAAAGGGGCAAAAACTGAAACCCGCACAATAAAATAATCAGTCTGCAAAAACTACTGAAACTGAAAACAAGGCAAGGACTCCTCGAGCTGAATCCAACGAAACCAACCTCGCAAAGATCCCACGCTCACAGCTCCCAGAACGAACAAAACAAGAATCCTACAGAAGAGGATTTCCAAATTGCTCTCCAAATTTCCATTTTCAAATTGTGAGAAGTGATTTATGAAATCACTTTTCCAATACTTATTCACTTTTTGGGTGAATAGTCGATTCTAGAAAAATAGCTAGCTAGAGTGGTTAAAATCTAAATTGACCCAAATGAAAATAGGTTATTATCCGCAACGGGATTTCACCTAAGGCAAAGTTGTCAGAAATTAAGTCTGAAAAGATTAAAACCTGAAAACCCCAAAAACATAGAAAAACACTTAACACTTTCATGACAAATGCGAACTTCTAGATGCACAGACATATTCACTGGTCTAATCACATAATGCAAATGAGTTTGAATTTACTGATCATCGAAAGGTTTTGATCTAAACAATAACAATAAGGGTACATCAACCATATAGGAATGACATGGGTAAATATGAATAGCTGAATCACTAACTCCATGTGCCACTTCCAGGGATATAATTCCTACACACTAAAACACATGATCAATGTTAGATTGTGGTGACTGATCAGGAAAGTACTGTACATACTTCATAAATAGTGGGGTTCGGGGCTGGATGATACTCCAAAAGCTGATGTTCCAGCCATTCCTAATGATGTGCAACAACTGCAACAACAAATACCACACAATCATAATCATAAGAAGATGATTATGTAGTGCTGGATGATACTCCAAAAGCTAATGTTCCAGCCATTCCTCATGATGTGCAACAACCGCAACAACAAATACCACACAATACATAATCTATGATTATGTAGTGCTGGATGATACTCCAAAAGCTGATGTTCCAGCCATTCCTCATGACGTGCAACAATCGCAACAACAAATACCACACAATACATAATCATAAGAAGATGATTATGTAGTGCTGGATGATACTCCAAAAGCTAATGTTCCAGCCATTCCTCATGATATGCAACAACCGCAACAACAAATACCACACACCCCAGTGAATGTTAGACGATCAACAAGGCAAATTAGACCTCCACAAAGGTTTTCTCCCTCTTTGTATTCTATTTTACTTACTGATGCTGGTGAACCTGAAAGTTATGATGAAGCTGTGCAGGTGGATACTAAGATTCAGTGGGAGTCTACAATGAAAGATGAAATGGAAACTTTGATGAAAAATAAGACATGGGATTTGTGCAAGTTGCCTGCAGGTAAAAAGGCTTTACAGAATAAATGGGTTTACAGGTTGAAAGAAGAGGAAGGAGGTAAGAAAAGATTTAAGGCCAGGTTAGTTGTAAAAGGATTTGCACAGAAAAAGGGAATTGATTTTGATGAGATATTTTCTCCTGTTGTTAAAATGACTTCTATTCGTACTCTTTTAAGTCTTGTGGCTACTGAAGATTTGCATTTAGAGCAGATGGATATTAAAATAGTCTTTCTTCATGGTGATTTGGATGAAGAAATATATATGGCTCAGCCACAGGGTTTTGAGGTCAAAGGTAAGGAGAACTTAGTGTGCAAATTGAAGAAAAGTTTATATGGCTTGAAGCAAGCACCTCAGCAATGGTATCTGAAATTTGATAGTTTTATGCATGAGCATCGATATAATAGGTGTCATTCAGATTACTGTGTTTATTTTAAGAGGTTGGATGATGATAGCTACATTATTTTATGTTTATATGTTGATGATATGCTTGTAGCTAGGTCTAACATGGATCATATTAAGGGGCTAAAACACCAATTAGCACATGCATTTTCTATGAAGGATTTGGGGGCAGCAAAACAAATCCTTGGTATGAAGATTTGCAGAGATAGGAAGAACAGAACATTGATGCTATCTCAAGCTGATTATGTTGAGGTGTTGCACCATTTCTCTATGGAGAATGCTAAAGCTGTCAGCACACCTTTACCTGGTCATTTGAAATTGACTAAGGGGATGTGTCCCAAGACACAAGAAGAGGAGGATAAGATGTCCAAGGTACCCTATGCTTCAGCTGTAGAAGGTTTTCTGTATGCTATGGTATGCATTAGACCAGATATTGCACATGCAGTGGGAGTCGTTAGCAGGTATATGAGTCATCCAGGATTTGAGCATTGGAATGCTGTCAAGTGGATTCTCAGATATTTGAGAGGAACATCCAATAAGTGTTTACACTTTGGGGGCTCTATTATTGATTTATAGGGCTATGTTGACTTAGATTTGGCTGGGGATATTGATACCAGGCGGAGTACTACAGGTTATGTCTTTACTATTGGTGGGGCAGCCGTGAGCTGGGTTTCTAGGTTACAGAAGATTAATGCTTTATCCACTACAGAGGTAGCCAAGGAGATGATATGGCTTCATTTCTTCTTGGAAGAATTGGGACATCCTCAGAAGGATAATTATTTGTTCATAGATAGTCAGAGTGCCATTCATCTTGCTAAGAATTCAGCTCTGCATTCTAAGACCAAACACATACAGTTGCGGTACCATTTCATTCGGTTAGTTTTGGAGGATGGACAGTTAAAGTTGGAGAAGATACATACCAATGACAATCCAGTAGATATGTTGACAAAGGTTGTAACAAGGGAGAAGCTAAACTCCTCTTCAGCTTCGGTTGGTCTTTTAGACTGAACATGAATAAAAGAACAGTACAGTCCAGGATGGTTTGATCTAGTGGGAGCCCCATGTGATAGTGGTATTGCTACAGGATCAGTCTCCAAGTGGGAGATTGTTGTTTAGTGTGGAGCCTAATCAGTCCCCAAGTGGGAGATTGTTAGATTGTGGTGACTGATCAGGAAAGTATTGTACATGGTAGCCGACATATTATGGCTGACATATGGCCAACATGTTATAACCCTAAAGCAGTTTAATACTTGTATAAAAGGGCTTAGGGTTGGATATTTTTCATTATGTTGTGATACGAATTTGTTTCTTGTGGCAGTATTGAACTATAAGGATTACAGATTGTAATTAGGTTGTAATCACTGGATTGTAATAAGATCGGACTTGCTGTTTGGTGGACGTAGCCCAGGGATTGGGTGAACCACGTTAAATCTTGGTGCCTTGTGTTCATTTTTGTGCGTTCTATTATTTTTGGTTATTGGTTATATTTGCATGTAGTTTTTTATTTCTATCTGTGGTTTATCCTAACAATTAAGTGCAATGGAAAATAATATCATTGCTGAAGCAACATGTATTAAAATACCTATTTAATCCATTTACATCACTCACATTCGTAGAAAGCGTAAAGATACAAGAATGAAGTAAATAACCATAGCATAGAATCCATCTCATAACATAATCAACAAATAGGTGCAATAAATCATATAACCAGATAATCAGTTATCATAGATCTACTATCATCTCAAAATAACATCAAAATGCAAATATGATAAACTGAACAACATAGCAACAAAGCATCTATGGTACGAAAATCAAAATATAACATTCAACCCTCAGGTCATCTCAAGGTACAAATATCAAAAGAGTATCAAGTATCTCTCAAATAAAAAATAGACAATGTACAAACTGAAAACACGAGAGGCACTACAAGGGAGAACATCATAAAGATGAAAACATAGTATAAGGCTAAGGTAGATGTAAAAAGGAGATATAAGGAATTTTAGATTGGAGATGAAGTCATGGTTCATTTGAGAAAGGAGCATTTTCAAGTAGGTACATATAATAAGCTAAAGATGAAGTTTGGAGCATGCAAGATAGTGAAGAGGTATGATTCTTGAAATGCATATGAAGTGGAGTTTCTTGCAAAATTGAATATTTCACTAGTATTTAATATTTTAGTTTTGATAGAGTATTATGAAGTACGTGATGGAGAAGAAGTTGTAGAAGCATAGTGAGCATTCCAACAGCTAGTTCGACTACCAAGGAGATTAAAGATATACTAGACAGTCATATTGGAATAAGTAACGGAAATAAAACTTATGAGGAATATCTAGTCAAAAGGAAAGGGAGACCAATTGAGGATTCATCATGGCTAGCAAAGGAGGAGGCCAACCATCTTGGTTTTCCTCTAAGACTTGGGATGTGATGGGGTCATTGCTCAAATTACCCCAGGTGTTTGATGCAAGAGCATCCTATTTGTAAAGAAAATCTCGCATCACTAGAAAATATTTTATTTTCAGCCTTTTCTATTTTAATAAGGACTAGTAGATAGGGTGGTTACTATTTATGGGAACTTTCTATTTTTGGTAAGTTTTTCATATGAGCTCAGAATGTTCTCATTTTCTATAGGAAGCTTTATTTTAGAGTTGTAAGCCTACCATAAAAATCTCATTGCTCAAGCGTAAGTATTAGAGAAGTTACTAAGGATTTTTGGTGGAAATATTTGTAGAAAAATCTCCAGGCTCATCGTTGAAGGCCTTAGAGTGCCCAAATGAAGTCCAAAAATTTGAGAAAAGGGCACTAGGGCCATTTTGAGCCTATAGGTCAAGAGCTGGCATTTCCAAAAAGTGGTTATAATCTAATCAAAGCAATGGTTTGTAAGTTATGGCTTTTAGAAGTTAGGCTACCAAAATTTTTAAAATAATTTGTCAAAGATGTATTTGGTCAAGTCTATGTGTATTGTTAGGGTCTGTCAGCTCTAGGTATTAAGTTTGAGCATCTAGAACCTTCTGAGGTGGCATAATATTTCCTATTTAAGAAAGGCTTGAACATTGTCTATAACAGTGTTGGGTGATAGTTTGTAGTAATATCTTGCAGAATTACTATAATGAAGGGACCCATTTGGTTTAGTATATTGATAATTAAGAATTTTGTAATTCCATATCTGCATTGATAATAAGAAGTCCATATTGTTTCTTGCATTTTCTATTATTTCTTTGTTTTTGTTATGAGTTTGGTTTGAATGAGTAGTATTGAGGAGGCATACTAGTTTCCCCTAAGAGTTGGGGAGAAACTGAGAAAGAAGTTTGACAATAAGAATAGTAGAAGAGGTCATGATGGAAGATTTGGCGAACAATTTTGTGGATTTTGTAATGATGTTTAGAGGAACAAGGATGAGGCTAGAAGTAGCAAGAAAAACCAAATTGGAAAAATTTTGAATCATTTCCATAATTAGAACAATGGAGATTAGTGAGGAAGAGGCAGATGACAAGGATCTGGAAGAGGAGGTTTCCATGGAAAATGTTTTCACCATGGAGAAGAAGGGCATAGAGCATTTGAATGTACCCAATGCCAAGGAAGGATAGATTGAAGAATGGAAGGTCAGGCGAGAGTTGTACATGTTGATGAAGATGCCAGATCCTCACATTTTGAAGATGCTAAAAGAGGAGAAGTCCTAGTTAATAGAAGAGTCCTACTGAGTGGTGAGGATGAACCTAATCAAAGAAGGATTTTTTTTCACACAAGGTGCAGATGTGAAGATAAGTATTGTGATGTGATCATTGATGGTGGAAGTAATAACAAGTTGGTGTTAGAAATGATGGTCACCAATTTGAAGCTAAAGAGATAGAAACACCTACATCCATACCATATTGCTTGGTTGCAAGATGACCACAAGGTTATGGTCAATGAACAATGCTCAGTGAAGTTCAAGATTGGGAGCTACTAGGATGAGGTACTATGTGATATCATACCTATGGACATATGTCATATGTTGTTGGGTAGGCCATGGTAGTTTGATAAGCATGTTGTACATGATGGGTGAGCAAATACCTACACTCTAACTAAGGATGGAGTGAAACATAAGCTAAATTCATTGAAGGATAAGAAAGAAAAGGTATGTAGTTCTTCCAAAATATGTTTGTTGATAGAAAAGAGTTTCTTAAAGGTATGAAACATGAGCATATGTGTTTTTCTATAATTCCTAAAAATAGTAAAGAAGAAGTAGAGGAGGTACTTGTAGAAATTGTAAATATGTTGAAACAGTTTTTTGATATTTTAGCAGATAATGTTCCTAATGGATTGCCCCCAATGAGGAAGATCAAGCACTAGATGGATTTGGTTCCTAGAGCCAGTTTTCCAAACAAGGCAGTACACAGAATGACACCAATAGAAAGTGAAGAGTTGAATAGGCAAGTTCGTGAGTTGTTGTAGAAGGGGTTGATTCGAGAGAGTCTGAGTCCATGTGTTGTACCAACTGTGTTATCACCAAAGAAGAATGGAGAATGGAGGATGTGGGAAATCTTGTATCACTGAATTTTTTTTTATTTTCAACCTTTTCTAATTTAATAAGGACGAGTAGATAGGGTGGTTACTATTTATAGGGACTTTCTATTTTTGGTAAGTTTTTCACACAAGCTCAAAATGTTCTCATTTTCTATAGGAAGGTTCATTTTAGAGTTGTAAGCCTACCATAAAAATTTTATTGCTCAAGCATAAGTATTAGAGAAGTTATTGCAAATTTTCAATGGAGAAATTTGTAGAAAAATCTTTAAGCTCACTATTGGAGGCCTTAGATTACCTAGACGAGGTCCAAAAAATCAATGGAAGGGCCCTAGCACCATTCCAAGCCTATAGATTATGAGCTAGAATTTTCAAAAAGTGGTTATAATAACCAATCAGATAAATGTTTTGTGAGCTATGGCCTTCAGAAGTTGGCTACCAAAATTTCTAAAATAATTTGTCAAAGATGTATTTGGTCAACTCCATGTGTATTGTTAGGGTCTGTCAGCCCTAGGTATTAAGTTTGACCATCTAGAACCTTCTCAGGTAGCATAAATTTTCCTATTTAAGAAAGGCCTGAACAATGTCTAGGACAAATTTGGGTGATAGTTTTTAATGCTATCTTGCAGAATTATTGTTATGGAGGTGCCCATTTGGGTTAGCATATTGTAATTGAGAATCTTGTAATTTCGTATTTGTGGTGATAATAAGAAGTCTATATTTTGTTTCTTGCATTTTCTATTGTTTTTTTTTTTTTTTTTTATAAGTTGACAGTATTAAGTGGAGTCCCTTGCATGAAGTGGTATCAAGGGGAGTCCATGAACATCTGAGATGCCACCTACACATCTTGATAAATGAAATGACAACTATTTTTATTATTTTTCTATTTATAGCACCTATGCACCTTGAAAATAGAAATTCCTCTTTTCTCTCTTTCTTTCTATTTTTTCTATTTTTTATTATTTTTCTTTCTAGTTTCATCACTTTCTCTCTCCTCCACAAATTTCTATCTTTTTAAATTTTTTTTAACTTTGAATATGCTCCCTTTTATTTTTGATGCATAATGCTCCTACATCAAACACCCATGGTAGGAAAAATTTTGTGAAAATGAGTTCACAAAATGAAGTAGCCACTGTTGACAATTTTTTTTCTCCTTTTGTTGCAACACCTAGTTGGAACAAGTATCCAATGTTGATATATTTCCTTCTTTCTTCTTTTCCAACACCTAGCTAGAACAAGTGTCTACTACTAAAAATACTTTTCCACAATAAACTCTATTGGATTAATCAAACCTATAACAAACTCAACAACACTATACCAATCTTCCTATGCATACCACACATCACTAATAAAATCCTCATGCAAATTATCATTATTATCTTTCAAACTCATTTCAAATTCAGCATCCCACAATTCATAGAAAGTTACCTCTTTCACATATTCATCTTTGATTTCTTCTTCCATGTCTTCAACAAGGCAAGTAACTACTTCACTCAAGGAATTGGATGCATTCACTACTACTACACTCTTGAAATCATCGTCATCTACTTCTGGCTCACAAATCTTGTCGTCTTCATGATCTTCATTTTCTTCAACTTCAGGTTCACAAATATATGTATCTTCATCCTCTTGCTCTTATTTTTTACCACATGTATGATACTCCACTGTATATTCTTTCATTTCCACATCCAAGGAATTGTCAACATCTCTTTTCTAGTAATGTGCTCTTCTATTTTGCAACTCAGCTTCTAATTCATTTACTTTCTTCTATAAATCAAAGAATGCAACTTGTAATGCCTCTTGATTGCTTTCTTTAATTTTTTCAGGTCTAGGAATCCTCATAATCCATCCAATCACAAAAGTCATCTTCTTCTTTCTCTTCTCCATGCTCAAGTCTTCATAAGAAAAATTTCTTGCAACACAAGAACCTTGTACAAACTTCTTCACAATTGAAAATCTATCTACATGCCTAGCTGAAATCACTATCTTGATTCAAACTACCTCACAATCGGCGATCTATCTACACAATCAAGAGCTTCTTCTTGAAAAACTTTACCCAACCCAAGGTCTTGGTGTAAACTACCTCACATTTAGTGATCTATCCACATGCTCAGAAACTCTCACTTTGACACCATTGAGGAAGGGCCACACCACCCTTACTAACTCACAACTAATATCACAATAATATAGAGACAAAGAGAAGATAAAATGCTCCATAAAGCTTTCTTTTATTATACTTGAAAATCCTTACAATATTCTCCAAATGAGAGAACTCCAAATTCTTACAATATAAGAGAGCTTCCACACTAAGAGATTCTAACTAGCTTGCACACCAAGAGATTCTACAAGAAGAGCTTGCACTTTAAGAGCTTATCCTTGAAGAGCTTACACTCGATGAGCTTGATTACAAATGCTCATATGCCTTGCTTAAATAGGCACTTACCTTGCAATATTTTACCAACACAACCAATGTGGGATAAAAGGTAAATACAACTACCTTAAAACAAATATTTAATTCCTATCCAAATAAAACTAAGCTCAACCATGTGGTCCAATTAGAAAATTACATTTCTTTTGTGGATCACAAAAAATATTAAATGCATGATTAAAGGAACTTTCCACAAACTCCTAAGATGCCACCTACACACCTTGATAAATAAAATGATAACTTTTTTTCTTATTTCTCTATTTATGCCACCTATGCACCTTGAAAATAGAAATTCCTCTTTTCTCTTTCTTTTTCTCTTTTTTCTATTTTTAAATTATTTTTCTTTCTATTTTTGTCACTTTCTCTCCCCCACGATTTTCTTTCTTTATTTTTTTTATAAATTTTACTTTTAACATGCTCCCTTTTATTTTTTATGCATGATGCTCCTGCATCAAACACCCATGGTATGGAAAATTCTATGGATATGAGTTCACAAAATAAAGTAGCCACTATTGATATTATTTTCCTTCTCTTCCAACATCGAGCTGGAACAAATATCCAATGTTAATATTGAGGATTCAAATAGGGTCAAGTTTGTGAAGGCAAAAGTGAAGGGACATGCAAATATTTGGTGGCAAGAGGTTCAGTTGGAGCAAAATAGAAAGGAAAATGACAAAATCACTAGATGGGATCAAATGATAGCTAAAATGAAGTGACAATTGATTCCTATGGATTATGAGCTTGATCTATTAAACAAGATGCAAGGAATGAAGCAAGAAAGAAAATCTATTCAAGAGTATGCCAAAGAGTTCTACTAAGTACTCATTAGAATTGGCCATGAAAAAGTTTATTAGGAGAAAGTCACCCATTAGCTTAATGGGTTAAGGCTAAGAATTTAGGATGAGCTAAGTCTATTTCAAATAAGTAGTATTGAGGAGGCATACTAGTTTTCCCTAAGAGTTGAGGAGAATCTAAGAAAGAAGTTTGATAATAAGAATAATGGAAGAGGTCTTGATGGAAGATATAACAGATGATCTGATGGAGGTCGTAATGATGATCTTTAGAGGAAGGTTCATTTTAGAGTTGTAATCCTACCATAAAAAATCTCATTTCTCAAGCATACGTATTAGATAGGTTATTGTAGATTTTTGATGGAAAAATTTGTAGAATAATCTTCAAGCTCACCATTGGAGGCCTTAGAGTGCCTGGATGAGGTCTAAAAACTCAATAGAAGGGTGCTAGCACCATTCTGAGCCTGTAGATCAAGAGCTAGTGTTTTCAAAAAGTGGTTATAATAGCCAATTGGAGCAATGGTTTGTGAGTTATGGCCTTCAAAAGTTGGGCTATTGAAATTTCTAAAATAAGTTTTCAAAGATGTATTTGGCTAACTCTATGTGTATTGTTAGGATTTGTCGGCCCTAGGTATTACATTTGAACATCTAGAACCTTACCAGGCAACATAAAACTACCTATTTAAGAAAGGCCCAGATATTGTCTATGATAGCTTTGGGTGATAGTTTGCAGCAATGTCTTGCAAAATTACTATAATGAAGGTGCCCATTTGGGTTAGCATATTGTAATTGAGAATTCTGTAATTCTACATTTGCAGTGATAATAAGAAGTCTGTATTTTGTTTCTCACATTTTATATTATTTCTTTGTTTTTTTTATGAGTTTATGGTATTAAGGGGATTCCCTTGCATCATATGCAAATGCTTCAGACTTGGTTTTTGAGTCACCTTCTACTCTCCTTGTATTTACTCAAATTTGAAATGACAAAAAAAGAGTAAAAATTGACCTTATACCCTTCAAAACTTTGCATTTAATACTTAATTCTTTTATAGCTATAAACTCATCATCAACATGATTTTTTTTACTTGGCATCTGCTGATATGACCATCACTTGGAAGCTAGTATTGGCTCGGCTTCAACTGACAACTCGACACTAACTAGTGTTTCACTTGATATACAGAAAGAACTTTTCATGCTCGACAAAAACATGAAAACTTAAAGATTTAACTTGAATTTTCTACATCTTCTTGCATCTTTATTCATGCTAATGTAATCTTTTTTTGTACTTACCTCCTTTGGAATTGATGTATAATGCAACACTTTAAGTATCAGTCCCACATACCTCTTATTTGATTAGTTTGATGAGGTGTGACCACTTGACCAATTGGGTGAAGTGACCCCTTCTCCATTTGATGTACTACAACCATCTTTCTTTTTCTTCCATGCCTTATTCATCTCATTCTTGATGTGTTCAATATCTTCCTTGCCTTTACCTATATCAAATTCACAACTTGGTGCCTTGGACCTAGTTGGACAATTTTTACTAATATGACCAATCTTCAAATAGCTAAAACATGTAGTTTGACTCAACCACCTGTTGTAGTTTCCATTGAAGTGAGTCCTAATGCAATTTTTAGGTTCATGTCCATATACTTGAAAATAGTATTAGCTATATCTTGTATTTTAATCCTAGTTATAAGAATTTCCATAGCTTCTTACCTTTGTTGACTTGCTTGATGACCATGTGGACTTGGATTTTCATTCAAAGGCTCTATGTTCATACTTTTGATAGTTGTAGCAATATCTTTCAAATTTTGGTGCATGCATCATTCTATTTTTGTATTCATGTGATTGATGGCCTTGTTTATTACACTTATGATAGTGGACCATGTTCTTAGGCTTAGCATTCTAATTTGTATTCTTGCTCCTGCACACATTAGAGGTATGCCCTTTCTTTCCACAATGATGATAAGTAGGTTTGGAATTCTTATCTTTGTTGTTCCTTTCCTCAATAGCTTAGGATGACTCTCCTTCTTCAGTGCTTATGCAGCCCAATCCTAATTTATCTCTATTGGATCTAGGGGATTTTAGTAATTTCTTGAAGTACTTGATAGCTTCAATTGGCTTGCCAAAATGTTCAACAAATTCCTTTTCTCTTTTCAAGTCATTCTGCAATCGTTCATTCTACAACTTCAATGTAGTTATCTCAATGTCCTTGACATTCAACTCATGATGAGCATTCATCTTTTGGCTCAAAGTATCCAATTGCATGTTTTAGATCCTTGATAGCTTTGTTGACTTTTCATCCAATCTATTTTCTAAAGTTCTTTTTTGTTCTTCAATCATGGCCTTGTCTTCTATAGGTTTCTTCTTTTTTTCAATCACCCCACATAGTAGTATAGCTTGTGATTCTTGCTCAAAATTGAGATTTTTGATTTACTTAGCTTGTGCTCTATTCTTCTCCATTAGATCTAAAATTGCTACATCAAATTCACTAGAGTTACCATTTGCAAATAGCTCTGTGGTGTCAATCTCTTTGTATTGTGTTTCATTTTTTGTTATGGCAATCTCTTTGCTTCTTTTTAGGGAACTCTTCAAAACATCTCTAGCTTCATTTAGATGTTGTAGTATCAGATGTATTTCAATCTCCTAGTTCTCAATGGTGTTTCCCAATTTGTAGACTTCAATTTCAAGATCTTTTCTCTAAGCTATAAAGCTTCTTCTTCTTAGAACTTGGCTCTAATACCAATTGTTTGAATTACAAATGGAAAAAATGTACTTTTAAGAAGGGGGGGGGGGGGGTGTGAATCAAAAGTTCAAACTTTAGCCATTAAAACTTTCACCATTCATTAGATGCATGTAATAAATGAACTAAAAATAACATGAAAATTAAATGAATCTTAAACATGTAAACAATTGAACACACACTTAACACCAAATATGATTACCCAGAAACCCTCCAAAGAGAAGGTAAAACTAGGGTGGGAATGAAGCCCACAAATCTTCACTACTATAACAATAAAGTATAGCCAATTAAGGTTACAATAGTTTGACCATGAAACATTATCTTCCCTATGAAAGGCATGTCCTATTAAAGGCTTACAAAGATTGTTAAGTCCCACCTTATTAGAGGATTTCAACACCCTATTAGAAGTATACCTAGCTAAAGGAATTGAAAATATCCACTTGGAATGTCACCTTGTCAAAGGATCTATTATAGTCTGTTAGGAGTACTCCATATAGGAGATTGAACTAAAATCACTTATTAGGATGTTTCAACATAGATCTTATGATTGTCTCTAGTTACTTGATTAAAGATCAAATCCATACAATGTCCTTCTTGATCCTCTCAAATCTTATATAATAATTATTGTATCCTTCTATTTTTTGTTCTTCTTCAACTAATTCTGTAATTCACTCTCACTGCTAAGTCACCTTGAATGCTCTGTGAACAAATTCAATCAGTCACCCCTCGTTACCTTTTTGTAACATTATCTCTCACACTCTCAATTCATTCCTCATTTTTTCATAATTTTTGGGGCTTCCTATTCCTTATAAATATTTTCACGGCTTATGATTATATATGAATCTATGACTAAGATTCATCTTTTTTGCTACTTAATCCTTCCTATTTTCTAATTGGCTAAATGCAAACACATAGGGATTTTGAAAATAGATTCATCCTATTTCCAAAAAATCAAAATCTAACCTTACGTTGGGTTGAAAATAGCTTACATAGTTAATTGTGCAATCACAAACAAATATGTCCAATCTATGTTACTCGACACTTGAAGTTACTGATGCTCGACACATACTATAATTCTATTTTTGACTCGACACTTGAACTGCTTGGCATCTACTATTTACTTAGCACTTGAATCACTTGGCATGGTCTATCTACTTGGCACTTGAGTGACTTGACATATAATTTACTCGACACTCATTGAAACTTGGCACAATCTTGTATTTACGTATTATACTCAGCATGCATTACTAGTTTGACATAAACTAAGTAAATGTCTTAAGTGTGTTGACACTCAATTTCCAAAACCAATCTGAGATCAATAGAGAAAACTTAGACATGTCATCACCAATGTGTACTCTTCATGTCCTCAACATTGATTCTCAAAATAACAACTCTACTAAGAGATATAACAAGTTTACCAGAACACGCCTTTGTAAACCCTATCTCTGAACAAACATCACCAAAAATTACATAACTTCTATTAGAAATAGATAATACTGGGGGGGGGGGGGGGGGGGGGGGGGCGGTGAATCAATATTTTAAATATTTTTACCCAAAACTAAATATTATTAATTATTTTACCATCTGCATAAGAAAGTCAACCAATAGTGCTGAATAGTATAAACAACCATACACAAAGAGAGATCATATAGCCATATTTTGTTAACTAGGGAAACCCTACCCAAGGGACTATCAAAAAATTTGGTAGTTTCATTTCAAAACTTGGAAAAAAAGTCACTGAAATTTGTCTTTAATTGCTCAAAGTATTTCTTCCAACTATCCTTTAGTGCATCAGATACATTGATAAGTGCACATAGAGCATTTGCCACCAATTCTATTGTGTTCAAGTCTGTAGCCACAAACTTGTCACATGAAGATTTTGCTGACACACATTCTTCCAATTTATTTTCTAGCAATGTTATATGAGGGAATAAGTGTACTCTCAAAAGAGTGAACCTCTTTAGAATTTTCTCCTTTTCTTCTTGTAATTCCCTTATATTGTCATGAAGTAGTTATATTGTGTGCTCAATGGTGTTTACTTTCTAATTTTGCTTCAAAAAGTTGTTGGTGACTAGCTGAAGCTCAATCACTTTCTTCTTGATCTAATCATCAAATCCTTTCAAATGAATGTATGCTAAGTTGTTCTTAGCATAAGCCTATTTTCCTTCCTCTATACACTGCCTTAGTGTTTTAATACATATATTCAAATTTTCTATATCATTTTGCATATTAGTACACATGGTGTTTAGAAGTTTACCATCATGCTCAATATTTTGTTGAATGGTAGCCACATTCATGAGTGTAGTGAACTCATTATCAAAAGCTTTGCACAAAATTATTATGCACTATTGAATATCTTCTAGGGTATCAATAGGGCTTACTACCTTCACCATCTTTTCCAAAACTATAGTCAAAGTATTCTCAATTGACTTGACTAATTTCTTCTTCTCAATAAGTTTTCTTAGAGAAGATATAAGATTCTTTGCTTCATCTTCTTCAACATATTGTGCTACAACTATTGCTATTATTTGGGTAGGAGGAGTGGAAATTCCTACTACTACTACCACTACTACTACTATCATCAAAGGCACACTTAAGGTACCTATTTTAGTGCTAGTCTCCATCTTTTGTGCATCTTCTCTAGTAGGCTCCTGATCCTTTTATTCATAAGAGCTAATGTAATCCACAATATTGCCAACAATGTTGGCACCAAAATCCTTGAATTGATCCTCTATTTTTTCAACTATCACTTTGGTATTATCTATTTGCATGGATTCACTACCAATAGTGATGTGTAGTGAAGAGCTTGGTGTTGCTGTTGGTTCAAAATTGTGTGGAGGACTGCATGCTATAAGACTATCTTCCTTTGACTATGCACTCTCCTTAGGTGTTTGTCTAGCTTCTTCTAACTATGCACTTACTTTAGGCATCTGGCTTGCCTTTGTTGTCTATGCACTATCTCTAGGCATCTGACTTACCTCCTTTTCCTATGCACTTACCTTAAGCATAGTAGACATGAATGAAACTATAGCCTCTTGAGTTTCCTAATTAACTTCCTCATAATTTCCTCCCATGAGGAGAATGGATCTCTTCTCATGTCTCATCAATGGTGCTATACCTTTAAAAATTTCTTTTATATCTTCCTCATTATTTATAGAACATAACTTTCTCACCATATTCATTCTTATTTGTTTATCTTCTTCTAAAACTCTTCTCTTCCTATTTAGCAATCTATTATACAAATCTTTTGGCATCTAACCTTTTATACTATCAAATCTTTTATCTTTTAGAATCATATTCTTAACTACAACATTTTTTCTCTATTTCCTATCCATGTTATTATACAAATCATAGTATTTATTCAACTGTACAAAATTGTTATCATTAATGATTTGCATGTTTAGATTTTCTACCTTAGGCTTTTGTACTTTGCACCATGCTGATGTCTTAGCTCCTTGATTGGCTACTTCAACTAGTCTATTACTAGTATCCTCCTTAGATTTAGATGGGATAATCTTTAAATTTCTTCTCTTTTTTCTTGGACCACTAGTAGTCTACTTCACTCTCCTTTTATGAGGGGTTATAATCCTTGTAGACTTTCTTGTAGTAGACACTTCTTCTGTCTTTACTAGTTTTTTTTCGAGGTTGCTACTGGAAAACTGCAACATAAGGCATAGTAGGAGTTTGCAAAATTGTTTGGAAAATTGTGACCTCTTTAGTAGGTCCTGCCACTATAATGGGCATAATGGTTAAAATCTTAGTTTGGGCACTAGCCTTCATTTCCATAGCTAATCTCTTTACCTCATCAAATTCTTTCCTAGTCATCTTAGATTCCTCTAAAATAGAATCAATAACTTTCTCCACCTTTTTCTTGGAGGACTTCATTACTTGACTAGTTTTAACTTCCCTCATCTTCTAGGTATATGTTCCCCATCTGAGACAATTAGAATCAACTTCAAAATGAAGGATTATCTGCACATACCTTTCAATCAAATCCTCACTCATCTCATATCCTATAGGTTCAATGAATTTCACTCGAGGAACTATGGCCTCCATACATGTGAAATCTATCTCAACCATTAAACATTTTTCATCCTTATACTTCTCTACAAGTGTAGGAGGTATCCTATACCTTTTCTTCATTTCTTCTTGAAAAGACTTCATTATTATGTCAATGTCACTGTCGGTGATTGCTCCGGGTCTTAACCTATAAGCTCGAGTGATTTGTTGCATTGCACACTCATTTTCATTCCAAACTATGATACTAGGAAACTACTCTTAGTAGCATAGAAAAATATGTGTGTTAATAGGGATTCAAATATGAAAACAACAGTCCTTGATTTCTTGATTCTTGATATGTTTTTCTACAAATTATGTTCTGATAATATCACACATGTTAATTTCTTCACCTCTTACTACTAAGTAAGCTATGTGAAGAAATCTTGTACGGATTGAATCTATCCTAGATCCATGATTATAGTTATATTCCAAAATCTTGTAAATGAGTCTCACTCCATCATCTTCAATTTAGTTAACTTTCATGTTTCTCCCATCAAAATATGTGTTGAGATTTGCCTCAATGAGTTTGTGCACATTCTTAATATTTACTGGATTACTTCCTTGATTGCTCAAACCTATGAGCTTTTGAATTAGGTCATTATCAATAGAAATTATAGAATATCCAAGCCATAGAAAATCATCATGTACTCTACTAAGAATTATCCTAGTCCATTCATTATTGTCAAAATCCATGTAGAACATATGGTTAACTAGGTTAAGATGTTCTAGAAATTTATCTTCAAGTTTCAATGATAAATCATTGTTACACATTTTCTCCAAATCCTTATGAATCTTTGAGTCATCTATACTTTTAATTTTGCAGTGAATGTATCCTCTAATATCTTCTCTACGAAGAACATTTTCCAGAACTCGTAAAAATGCTCCAAAGGGGTCATCAAGTAAAGAAAAAAATGGGTGTTTCTTGAAATTGTACCTAGGCCTATTTCTTATATTATAAACTTCTTGTCTTTCCATTCTTGAAATATTATGCTCAATAATTCAAAAAATACCTCAATTTTGCATACTAGGATTTCTAGTGACTTCAAATGATTGCAAGCTTCTTAAATTCTTCAAATCTCACTTCAATCTTGCACAAAAACTTCCCACAAGAAAATTATGTATGCAAGTTAGTTTGCATCCTTTAAATCTTCCACAATCTATACTTACACAATAAATGCATATCTGCCACTAGTTCAGTATACTGTCTCTATGCGATAGAGAGTTTAATCTTCATATATGTCCTTATCTCGACCTTATCAGGGAATTCACACTTCATTTTAGACTTTTCTTGATTTATACTACATACTATGAATTATATAAACTTTGATACTTCATCTAGCATCAGTTATCAACAATCGATACTCAATTTTACTGGGAATGCTTAATTGTGGTAAGAAGAGTCACAAACAATAAGTGACTTCATTATCTTGTTAGGTACATCTTCTAGAACTATATGAGAGATTTCTAGTTCCTTCACCTTTACAAATGGTTCCTTTAATTCATTTGTCTACTCCTTCATTTCTTTCTTAAAACTATCATCATTCTTTTTATCGTTCCTTCTATAATTCTAATTCCTATTTAGGTCTCTTCTATCCATTCTGCAAAACCTCATTGTGTATCCATAGTTATTATATAATTGACATATGAGTATGTCTCTTTTTTTTCCATTCAACTTGTCATTAGGCATTTTGCAATTCCTTGCAATGTGTCCAAGATTGTTGCATGTGTAGCAAAGAATTTGTCTTCTTTCTCCACTTTCATTGCGATGAGATCTTCTTCTATTTCCTGCATGGTTAGTGTTTCTATGCATCCTACTATTTACATTATCACTATCAAATGACCATATCCATGACAATTATGACAATAAAATTTTGAAGTGGGTTCGAAAGACTTACATTTGCAATTCAATTTAGTGTCTTTAGGTTCATCACACCAGGCAAAAGATTCCTTTCTTTTGCTATTTATATCCTGATTATATTCTTTGTCTTTCTTAGAGTGAGCAGCATTCTCTTTGTCTTTAGGTGTATCATTTTTCTTGCTTAGGTCCTTATTGACATCAAGAGTAATAGGTTGTTTTCTTTCAATATATTTCTTGGTGGATTGACCAAGAAAGAATCCAAGTCTAGTCTTATCATAATTGGGTCTTTGTGCACATATTTGTTCTTCAATATTATCACTACTAGTACATAATTTTTCAAGTTTTTTCTTAGTTTGTACCAACTCAACTTTCACAATAGTGTTGTATTTTTCTAATTCTACATTTTCTAACTTAATAGACTCTAGTTAACATGTTACTTTGCTTAACTAGGATCTCATATCTAGATTTTTAGCTTTTATTTCAGAGTCAATCTTTCCTCCATTTTTCTTTAGACTCAGCTTAAGTTCAACTATCTTTAACTCATGTTTTATGATCTCATTTTATTTATTCAAATCTTCAATGTCATCATCATTTGTTTGATGAGAAGGTCCTTTCTATTTTAGGTCATCTATTTTTTCCTTTAATTCACTAACATAGGCTTTTGCATCCTTGTTACTATTTTTGAGGCCATCTCTTTCATCACTAAGAAGATCAATCTATTCAAGTGCTTCTTCAAGATTCTTCTTTAGTTGTTCCATATCTATAGGGATCTTATTCAAGCTATTAAGCCTCTTTTGAATAACTAGAATTTGATATAAATTGTTAGAAATAGCTATTACTGAGAGGGGGGAGGGGGTGAATCAATATTTTTAATCTTTTTACCCACAACTAAATATTATTAATTACTTTACCATATGCATAAGTAGGTAAAACAATAATGTTGAATAGTATAAAAAACCATACACAAAGAGAAATCATAACACCATATTTTGTTAACTAGGGAAACCCTAGCCAAAGGAAAACCTTGGTGGGGATGAAACCCACTAGATGCTTCACTATATAAATAATTTGGTTAAGAATATTGACCCTATTAGGAATTTATGAAGCATGTATAGTGTCTTGAGTCCCTATTAGGAGACTAAGCCTTTTTAGAAGCCTCAACCCTATTAGGATTTACTTCAACCCTATTAGGAGTTGTTGGATCATAGACAAATGTGTTCAATAAGAGACCACTACCCTAACATGCAACTATACAATAAGTTCTTCAAGAAATAAGTATACATACAATACTAAGTTATTTTCTTTACTTCAAAAATCTTTTGACTAATGATCCTTCACACAAAAGTGATTGCACACATATTAATCTACAACATATCTTCGCATTATATAGAAAATTATTGCATTCACTTGTTACTCACATTTCACAAGATCATAACAACTTTGCAATTACTGATCATTGAATCATCATCCACTTTTTTGCTTCCTCATTAACTTCACAAGTAAAGTTCTTTACTTATACAACATTTTAGTAAATTCTTTTAGTTGCCTCATATAACATCATTGCAGTCAGCTGAACAAGAAATTACAACTTAAAACAATAAATCAAATTGTTAAACACATTCTGCTAATATGCTCTATTCTGCACTATGTCATCACTGCATAACTAATTCCTTCATAACTCAAACTCAATTTACAATACAGACATGCATGCTAGTATATGTCACCACTATGACATCATGAATTTTTGGTCAACTGCACATGAGAATATTTCAAGGGAATATTCTATTATCATCTAAATTGTCTTGCTACTGTAACACTATCTGATACTTAGATAATTTTCCTTCACAAGTAAACATGACTAATCTACAAAAAAATATGTTACCATAAATGAGAACCATAAATTACCTTATTTGATTGATTTCAAACATTGCCAACAACTTCTTCTAGACTTATCATTTCTTCTTCCAAGGTTAACTGCATATACTAGATACTCACATGTATCTCTCATAACCTCAGATAGTTGGAATACTCAACTAGTCATCTCTACCAACTTGATATTTCCGCTATTCTTTTGTCAGATACCATAGAAAAATGCTATGTTGACATTAATGAAAAACTTAGTCATGAATGTAACATATCATCATAGTAACATATCTACAATGCTCTCCCATAAGAATATCATCAGCATTCATGCTTTTAACATTCTCTCAACAATCTTTCCCCTTTGGCATTGATGGCAACATAGATTGAAAACATCTAGTTCCAAGAATACCAACAAAATATTGTTCATCTTAATTTTAAAATCCTATTCATCAGTCATTCTACCCCATTGATATACTTCAATGTGTTTTCTATCAAACTGTCATTTAATGCTGTACTTCTTATGAATATGTTCTTCTTCCTCATGATTGTTCTTGCTTCTCGCCCATGATGTTTTTCATGCAATAAGTCTCCCCCATTGACATCAATGTCAAAGGTTTCAACTATCATCAAACTCTAAAATAACCGATTCTTACTAACTCAAGTGTCCAAAGACACTATTTAAAACAACATTCAATAAGAGTCCTAGATGATTCTGTCCATCACAGATACTCCCCCATATAGGAAGCATCAACATTCAATGCAAACAATAATGGTGCTTTGTTACACTAGACTGATGCACTCTTCGGTCATCTACTTTGATGTAGAAATGGGAATAACCCCTAACATATCTCACAAATATTCAAATGTCTCTTTGGGAAGAGGCTTAGTGAATATATGTGCAATCTTCTCTTTAGTGCTCACATACTCCAATCTAATTTCCTTTTCTGCAACTTTCTCTTTCAACATGTGATACTTAATAGAAATGTGCTTCATCTTCAAATGCAACATTGGATTCTTAGACATATTTACCATTCTCACATTGTCACAATGTATGATAATAGCTTCATTGATTTCTATCCTTATATCCTTCAACATCTACTTCATCCAAAAAACTTGATTGCAATTGTTTGTTGTTGCAACATATTCTACTTTTGCTATACTTTGTGATGTACAATCATGCTTCTTTCTTAACCAAGAAACTAATCTTCCTCCAAGAAAGAAGGCTCCACCATTGGTACTTTGTCTATCATTCATACTACCTAACCAATCAACATTAGTATAAGAACTTAGAGTAAAATTATTAGGTCTGTCATATCACAATCTAAACTTTGATGTGAACTTCAAATATCTAAACATCCTTTCAACTACTGCATAATGCACCTCTCTAGGATCATCTTGGAATCTTGCAACAATTCCAACTTCATTTTCTATATCCATCTTGATGTGAGTCAAATATTGCAATCCTCCAATCATAGATCTATACTTCTTTTTATCAATAGTAGGTGTCTCATCCTTTGTAGATAACTTGTGTTGAGTTACCATAGGTTTTCCAATGGGTTTGCATCTTTCCAAACCAAAACTTTTTAGTAAATCCTTAAATTACTTAGTCTAAGAAATAAAGATTCTATCTTTATTCTATACAATTTGTAATCCTAGAAAATATTTCATTTCTCCTACGATACTCATTTCTAACCCTTTCTTCATTTATTCTACAAACTTCTTACTTTCCTCATTGTTTCCTTCAAATATGATATAATAAAAAAATATTACCAAAATCATCAAACCATCATCAGTTTCTTTCTAATATAGATGACTATCTACCATACCTTTGGTATATTAGAGCTTTTTCAAATGCTTGTCCATCCTTGCATACCAAGTTCTAGGTTCTTGCTTCAAGCCACGCAATGCTGTCTTCAATTTGCATACTATGTCCTTATCATCTATCAAAGGACAACCTTTATGTTACTCTATGTAAACTTCTTCTTGAAGTTCTCCATTCAAAAATGCTGACTTGACATTCATCTAATACACTTTGAATTTCTTTTGTGCTACATAGGCTAAGAATAATCTAATTGCTTCTATTCTAGCCATTGGAGCATAGGTGTCATCATAATCTATTTCTTCTTGCTTTGAGTAACCTTTACATACCAGTCTTTCATTATTCCTTATAGCTTTGCCTTGCTCATTCATTTTGTTCGTGGATACCCATTTAGTTCCTATCATATTCTTGTCTGCTAGTCTAGGAACCAATTCCCATGTCTCATTCTTTACTATTTGATCCAATTTCTCTTTCATAGATTGTTTCAAATAATCATCTTTACATGCTTCATCTACTTTCTTAGGTTCAACTTGAGATATCAAACATATTTTTTCATTAACTTTTCTTCTATTGATCTACTCAGACGGGTTATTCTTTATCATATTCTTTATTGAAGTAGGAGTTTCTATCTCAACTCTTGGCTCTACTAAAGATTACAAGATTTGTTCCTATTGATCTTAGATTGATTTTGATTAATAAGTGTCTACAAACTTATGTCATTTACTTAGTTTATGCCAAACAAGTAGTACATGCTGAGCACAAAATATATATAATAGTGCATTCTGAGTTCATAGTGAGTGCCAAGTCACTCATATGTCAAGTCACTCAAGTGCCAAGCATACAATTTATGCTGAGTGATTCAAGAGTAGAGTAAGCATAGCATGTTGAGTGATATAGAAGTTGATTCACATATAGAGAATAATATATGCCAAGCATTAGAGATTTTAGATGCTAAGTAAGATAGATTTGTCATAGTTGTTTGTAATGGAAAAAACAACTATGCAAACTATTTTTGAGGTGACCTAAGGATTGAATTATGATATCTTGTAGACAAGGACGAATATTAAGTTGGATTCTCAATGCATTACATGTAGTAAATTAGGTAAAGGGAAGGATTAAGGGGAAAAGTGGATGAATCACAACCATTGATTCATGCCTAACCCTAAGTTACCTAAGTCTTCTTAAGGAGGACAAACCCTAAACTTTTTAAGGTGTATGAAAGAGTGAAGAAAGAAGTTTTCATGTGAATAATAGAGAATTCATGGTGACTAAGGAATTGTGAATTGAGATTACATTGTAGAATTAGTTAAAGGAGAATAGAGGAAAGGAAAAGTATATAGTAGCGAGACATCTAATCAAGAAGGATCAAGATTACATCAGTATAGAGGAAATCTATCATCTAGCAACAAAGTGCTAACCATAGGATCAATGCTAAATCATTAGAGTAGGTGAATCAATTAAATCTCTTAACAGAGTAGTCCTAACAGGCTATATTGAAATCCTTTAGTAGGGTGCTTACTCAATTGTGAGATAAAATCCTTTAACAAGACACACTTTTAAAAAGGTGAGACCTAATAGTCTTTGTAAGCCTTTAATAGGTAGAACATTCACAAGATAGATCATGTCTCATGATCAAACATTGCAACCTTCATTAGATACAATTTATTACTATAATAGTGAATATTTGTGGATGTCAACCCACCCTAGTTTTATCTTCACATTGGAGGGTTTCTAGGTAATCATATCTAGTGTCATATATGTGTGAATGTTTACTTGTTTACATATTTTAGAAGTACATGATTTACATAGTATTTTAGTCTACTTGTTGAATGTATGAGATGGATATGTGGTCAATGTTTTAAGGGTCAAAGTTTAAATTATTGATTCACTACCCCCCTTTAGAAGTTTACCTTTCCTATTGTAATTCTAACAATTGGTATTAGATCCTTGTTCTCTGGAAGAGAAGCTTTGTAGCTTTGAGGAAAGATCTTGAAAACAGAAGTCTACAAGTTGGGAAAGATCATTGAAAATAAGGTATTGAAATAAAACTCATTCTACATAAACTAGATGAAGCAAGAGAAGAACTAAAGAAATATTTGTAGAGAAAAAAGGAAATTGCTATTGAGGAGAATGACACACAATACAGAGAAATGGACACTACTAAGATATTTGCTAATGGAGACTCTAATGAATTTGATGCAACAGTTGTAGATCTAATGGAAAGGAACAGTGCCCAAGATGAAGAATTAGAAATCTCAAGTTGGAACAAGAATCTCAAGCCTTATTGCTATAAGAAGTGACTAAATAGAAGAAGAGATCTATGAAAGATAAAGCCATAATTGAAGACGAAAAAAGAGTTTTGATCAAAAAACTAGAAGAGAAGTCAATAGAGCTAACTTAAATTTCCAACATGCAATTGGATACTTTGAGTCAAATGATGAATTCCAACTATGAATTGAATGTCAAGGACATTGAGACAAAAACATTGAGTTTTTAGAATAAGCAATTGAAGAGTGACCTAAAAATGGAAAGGAAATTTGTTGAAAGTTTCAATAAACCTAATGAAGCCATCAAATAGTTTGAGCTATTATTGAGATCCCCAAGATCCAATAGTGATACATCTAGACTGGGTTACACAAGCATTGAAGAAGGAGATTCATCCAAAAGTGCTGAAGAAAGGAACAACAAAGATAAGAACTATAAACCTACTTGTCATAATTGTTGTAAGAAAGAAAATACTACTAATGTGTGCAAGAGCACAACTATAAATTAGAATGTTAAGCACAAAAGTGTGGTTAACTACCATAAGTCCAAAAAACAAGGTCATTAGGCACATGAATGTAGAACTATGACCATGAACACACAAAGATTTGAAGGATATTGTTACAACTATTAGAAGTATGGACATAGATATTTTGAGTGTAGATCCAAACCCATGTGGTCATCAAACAATAAAATAAAGGTAAGGAACCATGGGAAGTCTTATAACTAATATTATAATACAAGGTATAGCTATCATTATTGTCAAGAATATGGACATGTTCCTGAAAATTGTATTAGAACACACTTCAGAGGTGACTACAAAAGGTTGTTGAGTCAAACCAAATGTTTTGGCTATTTAAAGATTGGTCACATTAGTTGACATTATCTAACAAGGTCAAAGGCACCAAGTTGTGAGTTTGATAAAGGAAAAGGGAAGGAAGATGTTTAAAACCTCAGAAATGAAAGGAACAAGACATGGAAGAAAAAGGGTGATTGTAGCACATCAAATGGATAAGGGATCACTTCACACAATGGGTTAGGTTATCACAACTCATCAAACTAAGAAATCAAGAGGTATGCGGGACTAATATTCATAAGTTATATTATACATCAATTGCCAAAGAATTTAGTATTAAAAAGTCTACATAAGTATGAATAAAGATGCAAGATCTTATTAGGAATCAATGAAAAATCTTTAAGTTTTTCATGTAACTATTGAGCATGAAATGTTTCCCATTAGTTTCAAGTGAAATATTAGAGGGTGTCAAGCTAACAGACTAGATAGTTGATGTTGATCTTGTAACGGTTGTCAAATAAAATGCTAATGGATGCTGAGTGAGCCTGAAATTGGTTGATGCTGAGCTTATAGTTGTGTAAGCACTTAGTATTTATTGAAGGATTTCAAAATGGTGTTTGATTGATTTTAAACTCATTTTACATCATTTTAAATTGAGAAAGAGAAAGGAGAGAAATAGGTAGTTAGAAAATTCATTTAAAGCTATTGCAAAAATATTTGAGTAGCGATTCAACACCATTTTGTTAGCTCTTGCGAGGTATTTGTCAAATTCCAAGTTATGCTATTTATATTTTTGTAAACCCTAGTTTCACATAATGACATCTAGTTCAAAGGGTGTAGAGGGAAATGATATTTTTAATGTTCAAATAGTTAGTAACGAGGTTAAACAACCAATATTCAAGGCCATACCTGATATTGCATACAAACAAGACCCCTCTAGTGTGTTATCCATGATACCACCAAAAGTTTTAATGGTTCAAGATGTTAGGAAATGTTACAATTGAAAAATTGGGAGTATAGGTGTTATGGAGATTAGGAAATCATATGATAGACTTTGTGAGAATGGTGTGATAAGGGAAGAATAAAAAATTGTAGAAAAGAAAGGGTTAACTTGTGCCCTAGATTTTTCAAATGTGTTCAAAACCAAATGGATCAGGATTGTGTTAAGAAAAATTCATGAGAGTTCACTTTGGTTAGACAATGGACAAATTAAAATAACCAAACGAATAATCCATAGGGTAATAGGGTATCCAACCCTAGATTAGCCTAAGACTCTAAGAAGCAATTCAAAGAGGTTATTGAGAAGAACATAGGATTGTGTGGAATAAGAGAGGAATGACTATTGATACCATCATAGATCCATTGATAGAATTTGTAGTAAGGGTAATTACAAATAAGTTTTACCAATCCAACTGATTAAATAGTGTTCCCTATATTGCAGTAGATGTTGGTTATAATATTGTCAAGAAACATCACACATATAATCTTGAAGAGATACAATTACAACTAGTTGAAAACCTAGGAGCAATAAGAAAGAAAAAGAGTGCTCAGTGAAAATTTGGTTCCATTTTGATATGTATTTTCTTTTATGTTCAAACACTTTTCCTACATTTGGAAAAGTTGTATGGAAAAAAAATAGGTTAGTGGTAGTACAAATTGGTGAGTTTATTGAACAATTGGGCGAGAACTTTGAGTCTATAATGACAAGCTACCATGAGGACTTTAAGCAATCAATGAAGAAAATATTGAGAATTCCAGTACCACTAGTAGAAATGCATTATGATGATTTTTGTTTCTTAGTGGATGTTGATTACACTTTTGTTCAAGTAGAAACTCCAAGAGTAAGATGTCTAAGACCATTAAAATATGAAGTCAATGTAGATGAGGCCTCTGCAGCTATTACAACTTTACTTGTAGAAGAAATAGATAGAAATGCTACTACATTTGGAAACTATGAGATGGAAAAATCTAAAATTACCATGGAACTCAAGATTGCCTCTGTCATAAAGAAGAAGGAGAAGTTGGTGAAGGTTTCAAGTAGGAAGAGAATGAGGAAGAAGACATCTAGACACAAGCACCACTTGCACTAACTCAAGGAAAGGGAGAAGATTAGTGAGAAGAAGAGACATACGTTGCTAAAGGTGCCAAGGGAGAAGAAACCAAGGAAGTACCTACTCCCACTAATATAAAGAAGAGAAAGAATAAGGCCCAATGAGTGACAAGGTCCAAGAAAATGACAAAACCAAGCCAACCCAAACCAACTACACCTACTACAAGGGCTAGTTCAAGTGTCACTACACAAAAGGAAAAGGAGAAAGCCAAACCAAAAAGGTAGGAAGGAGAAGTGTAGAAAAGACCTAGGAGGAAATACATTGTAGAAGCTAAATCAAATAACAATAGCCAATTAAAAATGGTGAGTCACAACCCATTATCTAATTTAGAAAATCTATTTGGAAATATTAAGAATGTGAAGATTTATTAGGGTTTTCACAGATTGATTTTGATAACCTTAGTAAAGTTGAAAAGAATCAAGTGGAGGAGGCTATATATGCCATGATGGAAATTTTTAAGCAAACCCCACTAGAAATTTTTAACTTTATGCCCAAAAATTTATATGAAAGAGTTGAGGAAAAATGACATTATTATTTAAACCTAGAGAGATAAATAAGGGAAACATCACTTGCACAAGTTATGCCTGAACTTAGTAAGGAAAAAATTGCTAAGGCTATGAATAAACATGTGGTTAGATTTATTTCAAAATATAGAGCCTTCAACATACTGCAAAACAATATTAAAGATGTTGTGAAGAGGTCCACAAAAATGTAGAAAGTGACATATAGACTAGCAACAATAAAGGTAGGAGAACATGAATCCATTGATGTAAAATATGATGAAGAAGATGATGAAAATAAAGACACTATTGAGGGAGATACACAAATGAAACTAGATAACCAAGAAATAGTTGAGGCAGAGCAATAGGAAGAACAAAGTGTACAAGATACACAACTGTTAGATGTCAGCCCTCAACATGTAATAAGTATAAATACTAAAATAGTAATAGTTAATGATGTTTCTAATCACACTATTCATAAAATTAATCCCCTTAAAAAGGAAGATCTAACAAAGATACTTAATTAGTGTATACTGCAGGCCAAACTATGTGATAATCTTGTATTGGTAAGTATAGATGAGATACAAAAAATGGCGACTGATACTACAAGGGAAGAGGTAAATATAGAAGAACCACCTACTATCACCCTTGAAGTCACTAATGTACAACCATTAGATAGAGTACCTAAAGCTACATCAAAAAAGGTTAATATAGTTTGAAAGGACAGAGTGGAAACCCAAGACATTGTAGAAACATAGAGTGAAATAGGTTAAATAGACTTATCTACACCTACATCACAAGTACAAGGTACAAGTCAAGGCATTGTGGAAGTGAAGGAAAAGGTTGAAGAGACTGAGTTGACACCAAAGGTGAAGGAGAAAGTAACAATTCAAACCTTGGTAACATTACCAAAATCTAGCACTCCTTTGAGTCACATGCTTCAGAAGCTAAGCACATATGCAATACCATTGTAAATATCAGTGTCGAGTCCGATTTCATCAAAGTCTAAAGTAATGATACAATATGAAGATGTAAGATTTGATGAGGAGATTATTTTACCAAAATATGATTATGAGGCAATAATTATTGAGAAAATAGGAATATTACAAGAAGCCCTAGTAAGAAAGAAAAGACAAGAACTACTCAGAAAGAAGCATAGGCAGAAGCAAGGATTGTTGGAAATCAAAGACATCTTTTCGAATGCATTTTGTCTGCCTAATCCAAATGAAATCAAGCAACTAATTGAAAAATTCATAACTATAGTGGAAAAGGTTAGTGATCCATACCTTTATACAACTGCTAAACTATTAGAATGGTCTGAAAATAAATTTCAAAGCAAAGTGAATGAGAAAATATTAGATGATATAACATTTACACAAGTTGCATTGGAAATTGTAGATGCCAAAAAATGGTTCAAATCTATGGTTTCATCACTTATTCATACTAATTTGTCCCATTTTCTCATTCTACTAACTCTGATCTTTTGGCCAAAATTGATCATACTTTATCATTTGTATCCTCTTTCACATCAATTTCATGTCAACTCAGAATCATATCAAATCAACTCGAAACCATTTCAAATCAGCTCAAAATCACCCCAAATCAACTTGGAATCACTCAAAATTAGTCCTAATAAACCCAAAACATATCAAACATCCCAAATCAATCATCATTTGTCCACTCCTAGGTATTGTTGTGGCTTTTAGTACCTTGCAAACCTATCAATCTTATCAATTTGACCTTAGTACTATCATAGCTCTCAGTGCTAGGTTAGGCTATCATTCATGTCATTTGATCTTTGACATTGTTGAGGCTTTCAATGTTAGATCATGGCATCATAAACCATTTTAATAATATTGACAATGTTCATCAATGTTATTAGGATCAACCTTTTCAATCAACCTCAATCTTGTAGCATTTGCAATGTTAGCTAAATGTTACGTATCAATCAATTTGTTCCATGTGTCCTTGGCATGTTATCCACTTCAATAAATCAATCTAACCATGTCTTTGGTCTACTTTTCATCATCTTATTTGTTATCCATCATCATCACATTTTCATCAAAGGGTACGATCGCATTCATTTAATCAATTTGGCTAATCATTTACTAATTTTCTCTATAGGATTAAATAACCCATAATTTAATCCTATTATTCTTTCTAATTATTCTTCCTAATTATAATCCTCAATTAATTAATTTTATTAATTAATTGATTCATTATCTACAAACCATGGAAATTTACAATTTCCTAAGTTCCATTTTCCATCATTAATTCGATTTTCTACTAATTCTTATTTTGTGGAATAAGAGGATTTTTAATTTGAATATTCCACAAAATATTGCATCATCATGACACTTGGATATGACACCTCATGGATTCTCCTTTGACACTTGGATGGGATTTTTCATAATCAAATATTCTTACCTCTTACACAAGTTCCTATTTGGCTTATTCGTCATAGATTCTCTTCCACATTTAGCCAAGTTTGACTTGCATGCGTCATAGAATCTTACAATTGGGGTATTTTGTTATATGCATCATGGATTCTCAAAGGAATCTCTTGCCACATTGCATATCTATGGGTGAAAAATCCAATACTCTCATCCTTCATGTCAATTATAAATTGGACACTCTTTCTCTCATTTTCAGTCCTTGAATCCTTGAGTCCTTGAAGATCTTAATGCTTAAGTCTTGAAAATCCAAATTCTTCAGTCTTTGAGTCCCCACTTCTTTGAATTTACACTTCTTTCTCTCACACTAAAATCACACTTCTAGTATTCTTATGGCATTATCCATATCATAGGCTTTTTCTTCAATCTTGTGTGCACTATAGCAAAATTGGAGCTCCAATCATTTGGAGAAGAAAGAAGGACATGGGAGCTACAAACAAAAGAGGGGGTTTTTATTGCTTTCTTTATTAGTTTTTCTTTCATGGTAGACTAGTGGGTGCTAACGTATGATTATTGAGTTTTGTGATTTCTCATAGTATGTTATGCATTTAACCTATTTTTTGGTCCTACATTTGTTGAACCCAACATGAACATGAATATCTAACTTGGGTTTTCTTGTTTTGTGCCTGCAAGTGCAAGGAAGGAGGTCACGTTGAAGGGTATGACAACTATCTGCTCTTCTTTTTCACACCTAGATTAATTAAGGGGTCTAGTAAAATGCTCATATGCTCTTATTTCATGCATTATATTTGGTTGTTGTCCTAGGGCGCACTCTGCTCTGTCAGGTCACACTTTGGACCCCTAGGAGCAATTTTATGAGTCCAAAAGCCACCAAAACCTCCTTCTATTGTTTTTGACTTACCAACTATGCCCAACTGGGCCCCAACTATGTCATTGATGGAGTCTACACTGTTTGGGTGCACTTGGGAGTGTAGCTTTGAAAATTTCAATTTTTGGGTCTTGTCTAGGCACCATTTCCCCACACTTTGCACCTGACTTCCCAACTGCACCCAAAAACTACCAACTACACCCAACTAGGCCCCAACTGCATCATTGATGTAGTCTACATTGACTAGGCTCACTTGGGAGTGTTTTGAGCCATTTTTGCCTTCTGGGGTGCAATCTGCTCTGTCAGAGCACACCTGGTTTACAGTAAGCACATGCATCAATCAAAATCTATACATAAGGTTTCCATTTCCTTCTAGGACATAGATTAGCTGATTTTGTGTTACTGATGGTCTATTTACAGCATGTGGTGATCATGGGATGAAGACATGATCATAAACTATGCTTTGTTTGTAGGACATTGTCGAGGACTTTGTGTGTCTTTCAAAACTATGTGTGTGGATTTCCTATATTAGATAACACTTTGTTTGATGCTTAAAATGAACCTTTTTCTTTTCTACCTAGTGTGTCTACATTGTTAAATCCTTAGGAGTTGCATTGGACGTATCCTCTCCCCTTTCCATTCGTGGATCTTGGGTGTAAGAGAAATTCATGTAACTTCTATAGGAGGCCTGCCTTGGACCAAGATACTCAATATTGGGTATGCAAGGGGATGACCTCAAAGTGATAATGGGCCAAAAGCTAGGTCAAAATTCTAGCTACTATATAAATTTTGATTACGGTGAAAGTCATGTTGGTGGTATTGCTACGTGATAGCTCTCCTCTAGTACCCTTGTGGTGCATCAAACCCTAGTTCTTGGGGCTAGGACACCTTCTGAGGAAGTTTATCATTCACTTGCCGAACATAATGTCCTTACTAAAAATTGTGTTTTAGTGGCCAAAATCCTTTCTATCCACTAGCTCAAGGGCTCACCCATGCCTATGAAGACATCCTACATTCTCGCAATCCTTAGTAGAGGCATAGTCCCTTGGGAGGTTATGCCCCTTGGGAAGTAGATCTTGGCAGCCTCGAGAAGTGAGTGCACTATAAGGGGGAGCCTATGGTACCAAGATCCTAGGTTGTCTACTCTAGATAAGCATGGCTAAAGTTTAGTTCAAGTAGGAATTTAATGGATACAGTCCTAAAAGCCTAGGTTGTGGTGTGTTTGTTAACTTTTAACAACAACTATTCTTGTCTTAATGTGTCTTGTGTGTGTGTGTAAAACATAATCAAGATAAAATCCAAACTTTTAAATTTGCACCTTGGATATCATTTGAACTTTTCAAAACATCACACATTGCCAAAACATTTCAACCTTTATCAAACTTTGCAAACTTTGGTTCAACACACTTAAACCTTGGAAAACATGGTGACTTGTGCTCTTAAACGTGCTTGGCAAAACGTAGATCTTACACCTGCATAGACTTCACTTGCATTCACCCTAGTATAGGCCTCATTCATGCATCATATAGAATTCATATTTCACCTTTTATTCCTCATCTAGTGTCTATTACCTTTCATATTGCATCCTTTTAGGTTTAGTGTACCTCCCTTAGTTTTTGCATTCCCATCTCAAAATCAGCATTTTGCATTCACCACCTTGCATCTTTTCATACCTATTCATCATCTTCACCACTTTATCCATAATTTTGGGTGTCATAACCATCATTTTAAGAATTCTTATTGGTCTTAATACTATCCCCTATTGTTTACCTCTTTGTGATATCACTCTGGAAACCATAGCTCCCAGAATTTTACTTAGTTTCAGCTCAGTTTACCAACTGCACCCAGAAACTACCAAATAAAAAATTGATGTATTCTAAACTATTTGAGTGCACTTGGTGGTCTTGAGACCCAGTTTTGGGTTCCAGATAACATTTTGGGGCTTCAACAGTGTCCTTAGGTACCTGGTTAGCTCCCCTTGCACTAGCTTGTCCATATTTGCATTCTACATCACCTAGTCTTCATCACCTTCACTTGAGATATAATTATATAGGTCATAAACTCTATTCTACATCTCCCAACCCATCCTAACATCAACCCTAGCATCTTAGCTTCCTGGCATATCAGTTTGGCAACCATACCTTTTAGAATCAACAAACCTTCATTTTGACTTACCAACTGCACCTAGAAACTACAAACTATGCCCAAACTAGCTCCAAGTGCATAAAATACTTAGTTGGTACTATTATGGCACACTTGGAACTATTAGGGCACACTTGGGTACCTGCATGACCATTTTGGGCCTTTGAACTGCACTTTAGGACCCCAAAACTGCATCTAGGAGCCTCTACACCTCCCTGTTCTGCACTTGACCCAAAATCATATCTTGCACCAAAATCCCATTTTACATCATTGGAGTTGTCCATATCACACATCCTCTCAGCATTACCACCATTTTGAGTCCTCGAAACATCATTTTGAACCCCCAAAACCTTTGAATTTAGTCAAAAATCTAGACAAAGTATGAGTCTTAAAGTATCTCCTAGTGTTGACGGATGATGGATCTTGACTAGTCTTTTTATCTTTCTTATCATTTTTTTGGGTCAAAATCTGTCTGTCTTGATAGATTTGACCTTTTCATCTTTTATTAATTTGATCTTTTCATTTTTTATCAAATTTTGGTCAAGATCCAAAGTCCTTTATCACAAGGTTAAACTCATAGGCAAAATACTTTCTAAAGGTTTTAGCTAAATTTAGAACTTTCCCTATACCCTTTTCATAGCATAATCATATCCATAGCATCTAAAAATGTCATTTTGACTTACCCTAGTGGTATATCCCCTTCATCTTGCATGGTCCAAACCTTAGCATCATTCTCACTACAAAACCCTATTAGATTACCCATCAACCAAATTGCCTTCTTGATTATTTACCCTCATTTTTGCATATCCTAAATCTCATTATCAACCCTTGCAAACCATCCTTTTCATAATCTACCTTGCATACACCTACCTTTCATGTCATTACCAAGTTAAAAACAAAACCATAACCTTCATTTTGCATACCTTCATTTGGCATACCCTCAAAACCTCACCTTGCATTTGCATTTGCATAACATCCCTAGAAAATTTTCACTTTGCATATCAAAACCTTAATTCATTTAGCATTTCCTCATGTTGAATAACATCCCTAGACACTTAAAAATCCCAAAAACACTCATATCTTGCATATCCACAACTCTAAATCACTCAAAAGACTCAAAATATCCATTGTATATGCATTCTTAGGTATCATGCCAGCACTTACTAGGACACAATCAGCTCAAAGACCTGAGGAAACCTTTGTTTTCTAAGGCACAAGCACAACCAAAACCTTTTCCAAGACAAAGAAAGAGATGGAGAAGCCAAAAAACCTTTGACAAAGACCAAATCAAGGCATTGCAACCATTACTAGCAGACCCCTTGAACATGTATTCGCAAGATCCTCATAATCAAGCTATGGCACAAACAAACCTTGAACAATACACCTATCATGATGTTTCTCCCAAATACCTCCCCCACACATGGGATGGTTCAATGGAGTCCTGACTTTGAACCTATATTATTGCCAATACCACCAGGAGGAGGAAGTGTACCAACCACACCTGAAGATGAACAATCACACTCCTTTGAATTTAGCCAACCTAACGCAAGTACCTTCAGCTATAACACATCAAACATATAACAAGGTACTATACACCTTAGTGATGACTCTAAAAATTATTATGGCATCACTAATGAAGAAATGGCTAGGGCATGTCAAGAAAAAAGTTTTTGTAATAACTTCAAATGTTTGGCAGCCCAAGAAATTGTCAAATTTAACCCAAACTTGGAAGGTCCTAAGTGAAAAAATCAAACCAACACAACTATTGAAAAAATACAACCTGTGATCAATTTGGACTTAGATAAAGGAAAACAACCTTTGGAATTTTCAAACATGATAGTGGCACCTATAAGGTCTCATCAAGAATCAACCATTGAAATCCTCCAAAGTATAATTGAACACATCAATGTCAACCCCTTGTTTGACGAAATACCACCAATTCCTAAACACCCCAAAAGGACATTAAGACTTGATTTTGGTCACATTATGTAACAACAAGAAGCACCTAAAGGGACTTGTGCTTTAGGGATGCTAGACATACCTTCTTTGGAGGAAAATCAACAAAGTACACCTTTGCTCCTAACTTTACCAAGTGCTATGATGTCAAATGTTATGGAGCCTCTCATAAGTACAACATGTGAAACATCAAGTGCAACTATCCCTATGGACACATAAAGGAAAAGTATTATTGACATTACACCCATTCCGAATAGGGACACATTGCATAGTCAAGTCAATATGATGTCACAAGAAGGAACATCTAACACACAAAGGTACCAAAACAATAATCCAAACATGATGTTCAATTCTCAAGGACTTAGTCAACCCCCACAACAACAACAACCTATAGTGATACAAGGACTCAACACTTCCAATGCACAACCAAGTCTATATCCACTTAACACACATCCCACATATCAACAAAAACATCAAGCACAATGATAACAATCTCAAGTGGGGCAAACATCCAACATTCCTAATATGCAGTCCCATGTGAACCCACTTGACTTACACACAATTTATCAACAACAATTTCAGCAACAATTCCAACAACAAGAAATGATGATTGCTAAACAACAAGAGCAACTCAAGCAATAGTTGGAATACCAAAGATGCCTTGAGTAATAAATCACATACCAGAACCATTTGTTATGACAACAACATGCACCACAATAATCTCAACCATTACCTCTACAACAAAAAGCACATAAATGTTCTCACATACAATGAACAGAGGTATCCTAACAACAACCACAACACATGGAACAACAAAAACACATGGTACAACAATCATAGTCAATCTGACAACAAGTTCCCCAACAATAGGGACCCTTCTGTCTTCGAGGTACAAACATACCTCCAGCCCCTAGCGACACCTCATCAGACTCATCAAACACAAAAATGTCATAACCAAGTAGACATAGTTCTCACCATAGAAAATGGTCTACTCATAGACACAAAAGACTTGAAGGAAAGACTATCATGCAAAACCCCAATGAAGAACTCTTACAACAATTTAAACAACTTTCCAAACAAGTTAAGGTATTGGGAGTCCAAAAGAAACAAGCTCTATGCATAGTAAGGGACCTACGTCCTAATGCATTCAATAAAGGTCTGTATATGCCTCCATTCCTAAAATACTTTGAGGCTCCAAGGTTTGAAAAATATCAAGGAAAAGGAAACCTTTTTGATCATATCAGAGAATTTTTTGCTTCATGTACTGAACTCAGCGATGAGCCCACTTATCTTATGAG
This sequence comes from Cupressus sempervirens, assembly GCA_028749045.1. Classification (NCBI taxonomy): domain Eukaryota; kingdom Viridiplantae; phylum Streptophyta; class Pinopsida; order Cupressales; family Cupressaceae; genus Cupressus; species Cupressus sempervirens. Next base: position 207,714,849 of record CM053790.1, on the reverse strand, counting down.
ATTTTTCCCTCATTCTCTAGGTGGGCTTTCACTTGAATGGTACTCCAAACTTCCTAGTAATATCAAATCTTGGCTAGAGCTAGCAGACAAGTTCATCTCCCACTTTTCCTTCAACATTAAAAATGAGGTGACACTTTTTGATTTGGGCTCAACTAAATGGAAGACGGGAGAACCATTCATCACATTCTTACTCCATTGGAGAAGTTTAGTTAGTCAATTCTCACTAGACATCCTTGAAGAACAACAAGTTAACTTGTGCATTGAAAACTTAGTCCCAGATGTAATGGATGAACTCAAAATCAAGAGTCCGAGCACCATTTCTAAACTGATGAAAAAAGGGGCTAGTATTGAAGATGCTCTTATCTGTAAGGGAATCCTCAAGATAAATAAAGAAACCACAAACACCAAATCATCTAATGACAAGGAAAAAATTTTCTCCAAAAATAAGAATGTGACTAATGATGGCATTTTGGATGCCTGCATGATTAGTACAACACAACCTCAATTGACTTTGAAAGGGGCAAACCCTACAAATTCACAAACCTCTAATCAAACATCAGCTCCACAAAAGAAAATAGAGACTTCCACACAAGAAAAACCTTGAAGACATCCTAGAACCAAAGACAAGAAATTCACACCATTGGAAATACAACTTGAGACTGCATTACAATAGTTATTGAGTAATAACTTCTTGTAGCTACCCCCCATCATTGATGAACCATTAACTAAAGTAGATTGTTGGGATGACAAAAAGTATGTAATTACTATCATACCAAAGAACACAAGACTTCATCATGCTTCCAATTGAAACATGCAATACAATACCTTATTGATGATGGTGTAATCATAGTTGATCCATCACCATTAGCATCCAACTCTGATCACACTATTTTTAAAGATCCTTTGGGTAATCATGACAAAGAGAAACCCTCAAGTTCAAACTCAGACTTATAAGGTAATGTGAATTACATCCACACACTGGCTATGACTACACCATCAATTATTTTAATGAGTTTGATTTCCACATATCGACATTCACATTGAAGGCTGAAGACCCTCGTTGTGCTATCACTACACACCGTAGCAAAATCACCCTACCTAGAGCCCCATCTAGACCTACTACTACTAGATATGCACCCCCAAGTAGACCTACTACTCCTACTTCATTTGATTATAGCCTTGTTGAAAAACTTGGAAAAACCCCCACACAAATATCCATTTTGGATCTACTACGTGCATCTCCCCAACATTAGAAGATCTTGGATCAAGCACTTAAAGAGTCAGTTGTCCCAGATAATATTGATGTTTCCCAATTCTAAGCCATTGTTGGGAACCTATCTGCATCACAACATATCACTTTTTCCCCTTGGGATGTTCCTAAAGAAAAAACCAACCACAATGATCCCCTCCACCTCGAAGTCTTTGTCCATAATGTTAAAATTAGACATGTCCTGATAGATGGAGGAGCAAGGCTGAATATCTATACACTTAAAGTAGTCAAAGGTTTGGGTTATTCTAAAAATGATGTGGATCCCTCTCGAAGTATCACAATCAAATCTTAAGATGATGGTGAGCATTTCTCTATAGGGGTTATCATCTTACCTATTAGAGTTGGTCCAACTACTGAGAACACTTTATTCTAGGTCCTAGATATAGAAATGAATTGCAATATGATACTAGGTTGCCCATGGATCCATGCTATGAAAGAAGTTCCTTCTACATATCACCAGTGCCTAAAGTTCTTCTATAATAATGTAGAGGTAACCATCCCAGGTGATCCAGATCCCTTCTAGTTCTATTCCAATCTTAGAGGAACTACTGCATACCAGGTCCCAACAAACCATGCAACAAATCCCCTAGAATCCTCCAAGTATGTTGATCCTTCCATGCTCACACCCGCATCCAAAGGAAATCTTAAAATACAAGACCAAGGTTATGGTGAGTACTCCATGTCTTGTGCCTTTCACATTGGGAAACTTCCTTTATCCCCCAAGTCATACAGTAAACCTTAGCTTATACAAAACAATCCTAAGTTTGCACTTCAAAATAGACCTTCTATGGTGTTCACCAGTGGAGGCAGGCTACATGAAGAACACATCTATGAAAATACATCTACATGGATTAAAAAGGCTAAAGCAGAACAATAAATTACTCCCATATCCCTTGATAAGTATGGACCTAGATTCCCCATCATGCAGAAAAAGGGATATGATGGATGTAGTGGCCTAGGACTCCAAAAGCAAGGCATTGTTCAACCCATCACTACATCAGGATGACCTCATAGCTTGGGACTTGGATTCAAACCATTTGTTTTGGGTCTTTTGAATACTGAGTCATCCTCATCTAAGGAGGTGAATGCTTCAAATGATGACAAGGCATCTAAGAACAACCAACTCAAACCCACCCAATATATATCTAACATTGATGATCTTGATACCTCCCTTGGTCTTGATCATATATTTGCATACCTGGATAGCTTACCTATGGAAGATAAATATGTTAATCCACCTATCACTCAAACCAATTCTTCACCTTGGATCAAAACATTTTGGGATCCAAGCCCTCATACTTCTGAACATAATCCCAATGACATCACTGAAGTAGATATCCATATATATGCCTTGGACCAAATCTTATTCAACATCGATGATGGCATTTCGTTAGTTTTCTTCAAACTTATTGATTGGGACCAACAAGGACCACCAATGTTTGATCAGTTTGAAAATGATGATGCTATCACAGAATTTTTTGAGCTTCATGAAGATGTACCATAAGGTGATCACAAGTCAAGATTTTCCATTAACCTAAACATCATGGCATATTTTGGGGAGTCAACTCTATCTTTGAGTCACAAAATTGAGAAAATAACAAAAAAAGACACAAGTAGGTCTCTTGGTGAGAACTTAAAGGAACCATTAGACCATTAGTCCTTCATCACTTACCACTAAAACTAGGAATCAAACCAATAAACCAAAAGCTGAGGAAAATGCATCCTCAAGTTGCCCTCCTTGTCAAAGCTGAATTGAAGAAACTATTGGATGATGGCTTCATAAGACCCATTGATTATGTAGAGTGGATATCTAATCTATTACCAGTAAGAAAACACTTTGGAGGCATCTGGATATGCACTGACTTTCATGATCTTAACAAGGCATGTCCCAAGGATGACTTTCCTTTACCAAACATAGATATCATTGTAGACATGACAGCTAGGTATGAGATGTTATCACTAATGGATGGATTTTCTAGCTATAATTAAATAAGAATAGCCCCTGAAGACCAACATAAGACAACTTTCACATGTTCTTGGGGAACATACTACTGGAATGTCATGTCATTTGGTCTTAAAAATGCTGGTCCAACATATCAAAGAGCAATGACTACAATCTTCCATGATTTCATGCACATCCTCATGGAAGACTATGTTGATGACTTACTTTGCAAATCCTATAAAAGGAAAGAGAACTTGGGCATCCTCGATCAGATATTCACCAGAATGGAAAGATATAAGCTTCTTCTAAATCCAAAAAAGTGTGTATTTGGAGTTGTCTCTGGAAAGCTCCTAGGCTACATTGTTTCTCAATGAGGCATTGAAGTGGATCTCAAGAAAGTAAAAGTAATACTTGACATGCCTCCTCCAACAAATCTAAAAACCCTGAGAGGGCTACAAGGAAGATTGCAGTTTATCTACAGATTCATTGCACAATTGGCTAATAAGTGTCACTGCTTCCAACACCTCTTATGTAAAGGAGTATCCTTCCAATGGAATAAGTAGTGCTAAGAATCTTTCCAACAACTCAAGGATTATCTTCTACATCTACTAGTTTTAATGGCTCCTATTCAAGGCAAACCATTCATCTTATATATATATATCTACTATAGATACAACATTAGGGGCTCTCTTAGCACAAAATGATGAACAAGGAAGAGAGTGAGCCATATATTACATCAATAGAACACTTGTGGGCTATGAGATAAATTATTCATTAATTGAATGAGCATGCCTTGCTATTGTCTTTGTAGCCCAAAAGCTCAGGCATTACATGCTCCATTAGAAAATAATGCTCACCTCTAAGATTGACCCATTGAAGTATCTCCTAAGTAGGGCTACTCTCACAGGAAGACTAGCCAAATGGGTCATGGTCCATAGTGAATTTGACATAGAATATGTAGATCGAAAAGAAATCAAAGGGAAAGTGATAGTATATCAATTAGAAAAAGCCCCTATGTCAGATGATCATCCCATGTTGATAGACTTTCCAGATGAAGCCATATTTCACATGGATGTAGCTAATGAATGGAAGCTTTATTTTGATGGATCACATACATGAAATGGTTCAGGAGGTAGCATTATGTTTATCACTCCTCAAGGAGACATAATCCCCAAGTCATAGAGGATTGCATTCCACTGTACAAAAAACATAGCAGAATACGGGGCACTGATCAGATGGCTCAAGATAGCCATCCAATGGAACATTCAACATTTGCAAGTCTTTGGGGATTCCCAGTTGGTTATCCACCAAGTCAATGATGACTATGAAACCAAAGATGATAAACTAATGCCCTACAAGTAGATGGTAGACTTCCTTAAGTCTAAATTTGTTACTATGTCTTTTTGTCAGCTACCAAGAATACACAACAAGCAAGCTAATGCTATGGCTACCATCGCTTCTATGATTGATATGCCTCAAAATGTGGAATGATGTGAATTCTTTATTGAGCAACTTTTGCTTCCAGTATTCGAGCTCCCCCAATCTGAGTTTGTGTGTGAACTTGTTGGTCCCAATTCTCCTTGGTATCAAGACATTTATGATTACCTTCATGCCCAAATCCTACCACCCAACTTATCCAAAAATGACCATCTAGCCTTTATCCGTCAAGCTGCTAGATATGTCATCATTAGTGACACCCTTTACAAGAGATCTTTTGACCAAACCCTTCTTAGATGCCTTGACTCACAAGAAGCTAAAACCACCTTGCATGAGGTTCACAAAAGTATATATGGAGGCCATTTCAATAGTCTAAGTCTAGCCAAGAAACTTGTTGGAGTTGGGTATTATTGGCCTACCATGGAACAGGATGCCCATGACTTTGCAAAACATGTCATAAGTGTCAGATACCAAGCAATCTAATCCATGCACCAGCACAAGAATTGCAACTAGTCATATCACCATGGCCCTTTTCACAATGGGCTTTTGATCTTATCGGATCTATTTCTCCTCTGTCCTTTGATGGTCATAATTTTATTATCATAGAAACAAAATATTTTACCAAGTGGGTTGAAGCTGTCCCTTTGACCTTTACCACTAGCAAGCAGATCTCAAGGTTTATTCTAAACTACATCATATGTCAGTATGGAGTCACCTTGGCTATTATTATTGACCATGGTACTCCATTCCAAAACAAAGATGTAGACAAGCTTTGCGAGAAGTACAACATATACCATGGATATTCTAGTATTTACCATCCACAGGGCAATGGCCAAGAAGAAGCATCTAACAAGACCATTGTTAAGATTCTCCAAAGATGGTCAATGATTCAGGCTGAGACTAGCATCTCTAGCTAAATCTAGCTCTTTGGGCATATTGAACAAGTGTATGTGCTCCTACTGGTGCAACACCATACTCTCTTGTCTATGGCATTGAGGCCATACTTCCCATTGAAGTTGAAATTCCATCATTAAGAGTATCCCTACAAGATGTCGTTGATGATGAAAACTACTAAATATTTAGACTCCATGAGCTCAAAATGCTTGATGAACGAAGACGAGTTGCCTTGACACACTTGCAAGCTTACAAAAATTGACTCAAACAAAGCTATAACAAGAAAGTCCAAGGTCATCATTTTGAGGTTGGTGATTTGGTCCTAAAGATGAACTAAAAGACACAACATCATAGAGAAAAATAAGGCAAATTTGAGCCAAATTGGGAAGGACCTTATGTAGTTACTACATCTTTTGGGTTCGCAATATATCAGCTTGCTACTCCAAAGGGTGAACCATTGCCCATGTCCATCAACAACATGCATATTTGCAAGTACTACACTTGATTCTATCTAAAAGTCCTAAAAAAATACCAAAAAAATTGAAAAAAGTCATGAAAAAAGCAAAGAAAAAGTGAAAAAAAGTCATGGAAAAATGGATGCCTTGATGAAAACCTGGCAAATAGGTGTCTTGGCATGAAAATTTGAGTCAAGAGAAAAATTCTATCCAAAAGTGAAAACTTGGCAAATAGGTGCTTTGGGCAAGTACCATGGTGAAAACCTAGCAAACAGGCACCATGTGTAATCAGTTGTTGCTCCTCCATCTATCAAGATTCCATCTGGTCTTTTTCCCCTCTATCATTCCTTGATCATATTCTTCCTATTGCAAGACATCCTTGGCTCCTTGACCATGACTCACAAATTGGTTAATGTCCTTTGTTATCTTACCTAGCATTACCAGTCTATACACACTCTATCATTGGCCTTTGTACATATTTTGCATCTTGTTTGGGGGCATATTACCTACATGGTGCATGAGTTTGAACTTGAACTGGGGGCATATCCCTAAGCACTTTATCCATTGGACCTATCACATAATAGATTGGAGCTAACACCTATATATGCTTTTATGATCCTAAAAAAATCCTAAACATTCAAATACGATCCTGAAAAAATCATTAAAAATGACATAATGTCATGAAAAAATCCCTAAAAATCACATAATGTCTTGAAAGAATCCTAGAAATCACATAATGTCCTGAAAAAATCACTAAAAATCACATAATGTCTTGAAAAAAGCACTAAAAATCATAAAATGTCCTAAAGAAACTAGTCACGCAAAAACATCAAATATTCTCAAAAACCCTAAAAATCACAAAATCCATCAAAAATTTACAATAAACCTTGTACATATCCATTATACATAACCATCCCTTTTGCATACACACTTGCACTGTGTAAACTGAAACTGAAAGCACTACACTTCATTGACAATCACAATATTTAGGCAACATGAAACAACAATCAATCCAACATGTCACTATGAACTTATTAACTGAATCCACAACTAGAACTATCACATTATCAACATGACAAACACTATCTATGCACCTAAAACATTAACAAGAATATAATAATGGACAAGAATAGCTATTGGCTCATGCTGTTTAGTGAGTGATTTATTTTTGCTTTGTTTTTTTTTATCATGTTCCTATGCTAATCGATGATATAAACTGATGTATATGAGTGGATGCGATGATTCATGGTTATCTTTTGCTATTTTTGTCTATTACAGGGGCATGTACATATGCCTTATGAAGGACAAGGTCATTCTTTGTCTGCATTGTGCTTGTTTACACAAAAGGCTTGCATTTGTGCTCTGGCCCTTTATGCCATGATGTGTTGCATTCCATTTTCCATATCAAAATAAAGCTCCATTTGAATATAGTGCACTTTCTAGAAGCAAAATTCTTTCCATCATACTAGCATCTCCTCATCTCATCTTTCTTTTTCATCTCATTCTCCATCACCATAATCATGTCTTCCAATTCACCAAACCATCTTCATCTTCCATTCATGCATTCCTACATCATCCTGCACTATCAATCAACTTTTCATGGATTTCCACCTAGTTCAGCCTTAGTTTGACATTTCTCTCATTATATTTGAACAAATTTGACCATTTTTTATGATTTCACTCATGCTTTAACATCTTTCCATCATTCTAGGCATGCATGCATAGTTTTGGGTCATTTTGAGTCCAATCAGGCTGATTGTAGGCCCCAAAGCCTTTTAGGGCCTAATCTACACTTTTAGGGTGTAGTTGGGGTTCCCAATTTGCAACATTGGTGTACTTGGGGACCTAGGTTATCCAGAACTACTCTCGGAACTCCTAGGTTGCACTCCGAAGGCCATAACTTTTGCATTTCAATTCTGATTTATGAACTGTCAGTCACGTTGGACTCATATCTTTCTTTTGAAAAAAATGATCTACCATTTTCATTATTTGGTCACTATATGGAGTGTTAATCCTTGAGATTACTCTTGGCCTCCTGTTTGTCCCTTGTCATGTTGATTTTGGCCCCCGAAGCCTTCTTGGGCACATTTTGCACTTTTTGAGACCACTTGGGCTTCCCAAGTGCATCATTGAGGCACTTGGTAGTATCATGATGCACTTGGTCTTACCAAGCATGTCAATGATGTACTTGGTTGAGTTTTGGGCATAGTTGGGGACCTAGGATACCCAGAACTGCTCTCGGAGCCCCTATGTTGCACTTCAGAGCCCATAACTTTTGCATTTTAACTTGGATTTGCAATCCATCAGTTGCTTTGTATTTTTATCTTCATTGTGGACAATATCAACTATAATTTTCATCATTTTTTTTCTTTCTTGAGTGGTAACCCATGCAATTACTCTCAGGCTTTGGATTGACCCTATTCTACACTCTAGGCGTCATAACTTTCACATTTTATCTCCGATTTTCATTCTATTAGTTGCTATGGTTTTGTCTTCTCATTATCAAAAAATTGAATTATCATATGCTTATCTTAGTCAATTTCTTCAGGGGGCACCCATATATATCATTGCTACTAGGGCATGTTGTGGTTTTCTCATCAGTTATTCTTTGATACAACATTGTAAATCACATTGTATGAAAGAGGGAAAAAATGTAGACGCTCAAAAATGGTTCGCATCTATAGTTTCATCACTTCTCCATACTAATTTGTCCCATTTTATCATTCTACTAACTCTGATCTTTTGGCCAAAATTGATCATACTTTATCATTTGTATCCTCTTTCACATCAATTTCATGTCAACTCGAAACCATTTCAAATCAACTCAAAATCACCCCAAATCAACCTAGAATCACTCAGAATTAGTCCTAATCCACCCAAAACATATCAAAAATCCCAAATCAATCATCATTTATCCACTCCTAGGTATTTTTGTGGCTTTCAGTACCTTGGAAACCTATCAATCTTATCAATTTGACGTTAGTACTGCCGCGGCTCTCAGTGCTAGGTTAGGCTATCATTCATGCCATTTGATCTTTGACATTGTTGAGGCTTTCAATGTTAGATCATGGAATTATCAACCATTTTAATAATATTAACAGTGTCTTTCAATGTTATTATGATCAACCTTTTCAATCAACCTCGATCCTGTAGCATTTGCAATGTCAGTTAAATGTTACGTATCAATCAATTTGTGCCATGTGTCCTTGGCAGGTTATCAACTTCAATCAATCAATCTAACCATGGCTTCGGTCTACTTCTTGACATCTTATTCATTATCCATCATCATCACATTTTCATCAAAGGGTACAGTCACATTCATTTAATCAATTTGGCCAATCATTTACTAATTTTCTCTATAGGATTAAACAACCCATAATTTAATCCTATTATTCTTTCTAATTATTATTCCTAATTATCATCCTCAATTAATCAATTTTATTAATTAATTGATTCATTATCTACAAACCATGAAAATTTACAATTTCCTAAGTTCTATTTTCCATCATTAATTCCATTTTCTACTAATTCTTATTTTGTACAATAAGATGATTTTTAATTCAAATATTCCACAAAATATTGCATCATCATGATACTTGGATGTGACACCTCATGGATTCTCCTTCGACACTTGGATGGGATTTTTCATAATCAAATATTCTTAGCTCTTATGCAATTCCCTATTTGGCTTATTCGTCATAGATTCTTGGCTTTAGGTGGGTTGAGGTATCTTATGATGCGTCATAGATTCTCTTCCACATTTAGCCAACTTTGACTTGCATGCATCATAGAATCTTACAATTGGGATATTTTTTCATATACATCATGGATTATCAAAGGAATCTCTTGCCACATCGCATATCTATGGGTGACAAATCCAATGCTCTCATCCTCCATGTCAATTATAAATTGGACACTCTTTCTCTCATTTTCAGTCCTTGAATCCTTGAGTCCTTGAAGATCTTAATGCTTAAGTCTTGAAAATCCAAATTCTTCAATCTTTGAGTCCCCACTTCTTTGCATTTACACTTCTTACTCTCACACTAAAATCACACTTCTAGTATTCTCATGGCATTATCCATATCATAGGCTTTTGCTTCAATCTTGTGTGCACTATAGGCAAATTGGAGCTACAATCATTTGGAGAAGAAAGAAGGACATGGAAGCTACAAATGAAAGAGGGGGTTTCTATTGCTTTCTTTATTAGTTAGGCTTTCATGGTAGAATAGTGGGTGCTAACGTATGATTATTGAGTTTTGTGATTTCTCATAGTATGTTATGCATTTAACCCATTTTCTAGTCCTACAGAAACTAAGATCGAGAATGTAAAGAAGGTACTTAAGAAATTTTTCTCACTATACACAAAATTTTGTAATCCAACACTCTTCAAAAAAGAGAGATGAAGTCACATTTTGAGTTTAGAAAGTCAAATTAATGCATTAGATACAAAATTTCCTATGACAACAACTCAAACTAAGAAACACTTCAAAACTTTGCTACAAACCCAGAGTCAGTTACTTGCATTATCAATGGATGAAGCCAATATAACGAAAGAACTAATTAGCATCCAAATAACATTGACCCCACACATGGAAATTTTGTACAATAATTTAGGCTACACTGAAACACTTATGAAGAAAGAACCTAATCTTTCAATATTAGACAACCTAGTCCACTTTGTTGCTAAGTTGGCTCATCCAAATCAAGTCTTTGGAGGTAGTATGTGAAAATTGGGATGTAGCTCTCAATATTATTCTAGAGTTCCATAAATACTTTTTGGAAAAACACACTATCAGTTTATAGCCCATTTGACATTAGTGTCAAAAAGGGGGAGAAATAGAATTTGGGGGAGATATAAAATTTGGGGAAGATAGAGAGAAAAGAGGAGAATAAGAGAAAAGTGGGAGATGAAATGAAAGAGTATTAGTTAGAAAAGAGCAATAAGAAAGTCAAAGAAACCACAAAAGTATCAGTTAGAGCATATTTACTCAGCAAGAGTACAAAATTTTGAATACAGAATAGACATATCAACTTAGGGGGAGTTATTAGATTTTGAGGTATAAGTTGTTGCAAAATTTTGAAATTTTGTACATAAGATGAATAAGAGATATGTTATGCTTGTTAGAATAAAGATATTAATGCATGACCAAATTTTTTGACACTCATGTCAAAGGGGTAGATTGTTGATCTCATATTGGTTTTGACTAATGAGTGTCTATGCACTTAAGACATTTACTTCTAGTTCATGTTGAACAAATAGTACATGCCAAGCACAACATATGTATAATAGTGCATGTCAAGTTCATAGTGAGTGTTGAGTCACTCATGCACCGAGTCACTCAAGTTCTGAGTAGATAGTGTATGTTGAGTGATTCAAGGGTTGATTAAGTACAGCATGTTGAGTGATATAGATGTCAAGTCATAATATAGGGAACAATATATGTCAAGAATTAGAGAGTTTAAATGCTAAGTAAGATAGTTTGTCATAGTTTTTTGTATTGAGACAAACAACTATGTAAACCATTTTTGAGCCAAATTAAATATTCAATTATTATAGAGAATACTGCTAAACAAATAGATCATCAATTTCATCAAACATCTTGATACCAGGAGGTAAATGTGAAAACCACTCTAAATCTTGACCACCTAGGCTTCTCAGGAATAAACACATGAGGTATGTTTCATTGTATATAAACTCCATAGACAAAGCACCAAATTCCCGCAAGTGATCTTGGGGATCAGTGCTACCAAAGTACTTTTCATACTTGGGTAACTCTATTCCTCATGGGAAAGGTGGCATGTTTATGCTTTTGTCAAATGGAAATGGACAAAGAGCATTCTTTGTGTATGTTTTCATGGGTTACTCTTTCTCATGCATCATCTAAGCCAATTAGCCTTGCATAATCTTCAATTGTATTTGGAGTTTAGAAGTCTCAGTTTCTTCTTCAAGTGTGATAATGGTTTCCACATTGAAATGAGAGGGCAACTTAGCTCCCTTTTGGGCAAGTTTGAGAAAGTACTTTTCTTTTTGTTCATTGAGTAGGATTCCCATGACCTTTTGAAAGTTTTTTTCTCTTTGACATTTTTCTATGTGTTCAAGGAGTATTTCCACCTCTTCCTATTCCTCATTGATGTCATGGTGTTTCTCTTTCTCTTTTTCGTTCTTAGGTGGTTCTTGATGTCGGCTATAACTACCATGTTTAGGTTCATGATTAGTCATTATAGGAACATGTTTAGTTTTAGTGTGTTGTGTTTTGAAAGGTCCTTTTGACAAGGAGTCAAACATCTTGTTTGGTGATATAGGACCTCTACCTATCTCAATATCTTCTTGGTACAAAGGATTCCTAATTTGTTGCAAGTGAATGGAAAATGTTCACTGAATTCGAGGTGATTTGGCAAGTGAGGGAGATTGTGAAGATGCCTCACTAGCCGAACTAGATATAGATTGTGTAATAAAAGGTAGGCAACCTCTTCCGTGATTACAAAATTTGGCATGACCTTGCCTAAGTCTAAGAGGATAAAACATGTTGCCACTCCTAGTTGCAACAGTCATAGACAAGGACAAGAAGCAAGAACCTGGACAAGGACTGCACTAAAACTGAGTCTCAATAAGATAAAATAAGAATGTTGTATACTAAGGCATGAGTAGTCTAATTTGAACGCTAGAATAGCCAAAGGTTATGATTATCATAACACAGAGTATGACAAGCATTAAGGAACAAGAATCCAAAGAAGTAAAAGATAAGACTAGTCAAAATGTGGATCACAAATCTTCAGTTAAGCTAAATGCCCCTATTCAGGACTGTGTATAGACAGAAAAGGGCAACTTGATGGAAGAAATTGACTAGATGGAGATCTTAAATTGGTCAAACAAACTGATTTGATATTTTTAGAGCAAGATTTTGCATGAAAACCCTTTTTGAGCTACACAAATAAGTTCCCTAGGCTATGTGAAGACTCATGACAGGAATCTAATTTTACATGAAGACTTTCTGTGGCTTGCATGAAGAAGTGGTAGGACAACGAAGAAAGTGGCAAGATCTCATAGGAGTAAATGCAAGATCTCGCATGAAGACTTGAATCAGCTCGTGTGAAAAGATTAATTCTTGTGTAAGAAAGTACATGTCTATGCACAAAAATTAGGACTAGATTAACAACAGTGTTGAATTTTGAAGATATTTGTAGACTGTTTAGACATATTGGATGGGTTTTTTAGACAAATTTGATTGGACAAATAGTGATGTTAACTCAGTAAGAAATCTGGATAATTTTTTAGGATTTAATCAAGGCAATGTGTTTGAACAAGACAGTGGGAAGCAAGTAGTAGTCAAAAATAGTCCTGCCAAGGGCAAAGCAACTCGATAGGATAGGGGAGTCTTGACCTTTGTTTGTTGTAGATAGTTTTGGACTTGTTTATGACTTGAGAAAAAACATGCTTTTATCCCTAAAAAAAAAAATTGGTAGAGAAAGAAAAACCTTTATCCCACGTCTTATGCGCATGCATATACCTTACATAGTCATGTCACTACCTAGAGGGTGCCCGTATTTTTGGTATATTCAAAGGAATCAATAGTATACACTAAATGAGCTCCCTTGTAGTAGGGGATGAGCATGTATACCACCTTCAAACATCCAGTAGCATGCCTATGGTGAGTTCTACAGAAGAGATTCTTCCCCCTCCTTGCAAAAAGATTATGCCTCCTTTCAGAGGTGAATTGGGTGGCTTCTAACTAAGAGGTTTTTACTTGGCTTCCATTTGTATTAATTTTTGGTGGCTCTACAAGAAAATTTGAAACTAACAACCCACACCAGAATCTGAAAGTACACACTACTTGCTTAGCAAGCTAGAGGCCAACGTCTACCAGTGCACAGATAAAGCTTCCCCTTGATATGTGATATCAAGAATCAAGAGAAAGAAATTAATTTGGCTTTGGAGTCTTCTGCTCTACAAATCATCTTGATTATAGTGAGTTGCAATCTCCAACAAAAGGAGTGTGCTCACTTGGGTCATTCTCAAAGGTTGGATCACTCTAGCAAGCCCTCTAAAGGATTGACTCAGACTGGTGGTTTGATCACAAGGGTCAAATTTTTTTATTTCTCTCAAGTGAAAAGAGCCTACTCCTCTACCTTACTTTCTCACCCAAGCACACAAAAAAAGTTGGTTACCGACTTAGCTTAATCAATCTAGACTCATCCTTCCTAAAGATTTTAATTCACTTGAAAGGAAACCATCATCTCATCATAGAAAAGGACCCATACTAGAGAACCACTAAGTTTCTTGCCTTCTTTAGAATGACATCTTTCAAAAGCATCTAGGTTTCTAATTCACCTTGGTCATGACCTCCAAGTGGTGAATAGCACAATCCCTTTTTCTTCTATCTTGCACCCTAGGAAGTTCACAAGCTCCTAATTAATCTAGTTTGGAAAGCAAGAAAATAAGACATATTGTTTTGTGGGTTTTAAGTATAATCTTTGACAAATGTGTCTTCAGCAATCATTCTATAAGCAAATAGTTAGTCTGTGTTTGAGTGGGTTGTATAAGGAATCTTCTACAAATTGTCCTGCAAACAATAGTTAAGCTATAGAAAATTAGAGAAATAGAGCAATATAGATTTCAAAAAAAACACATGTTAATGAAATGAGATAAATAGCATGTTAAAAGTATAGAAATTAAAGCTGCTATTTCAAGATCTCATGCAAAATCTCTAGCAGAGCCATGTGAAATCTTTTTATGGCCCACACAGAGAAACAAGGTGTTGTGTGAAGATTCATGTGCTTGGGCACTTTTTCGCGTGAACCAAAAAGAGTCTTTGCGTGAGAGTCCAAAATCCTTGCGTGAAAATGAATTATCTCGCATGAAGATTCTAGAATCTGTACGAAACTATATAGACAGAGAGCTTACAAATTAATTTTAAAAAAGCAGAGAAGGCCTGAGAAATTGATTTTCTCAGCCCCATAGTGGGCGCCAAAAATGTATGCATGAATATATGGCCTCTATTAACACACATACTTCAACACGGTCCTTATTTGTGAATTCATCTTGGAATGAACATGAGATTGTTAACCCAAGAATACTTCGACAAGGTGACCTATTGCCTTTTATCTAGAGGGATTTTACCTATTTAATATCCTTAGATTTGAGGTGTAGGCAACTAGACCATCTAAAAACAAAGGATTTAAATACAATTAAGTCTATATGAGTATGCAAGTAATCTAAATGATATATGAAATTAATCAAATAACATATAAAATAATCTAGATTATATGCATGCATATTAACTCTAAATGATATTTAATTTAAGGAATGAAAGTTTATGAAATAATGAATTCAAAGTGAGAGCACAATTCAGCAGAGATTCGATAGAAATTCAATTCAACCTTTGTAATGAGGAATTATGAGACCCTTAAATAGAATTCCTAGAATCCATCAATGAGTGAGATCAACTTGGATAGATGGTCAAGATTGAAGCAAAGATTCAGTTAAGATGGAAACTTCCTTGTGCAGGTGAAGTGAACTGTTTCTGATCTAAGTGTGATGAGTAGTCAACTGAACTTGCCATGAATGAGAGAGTAAGTTAATTGGATTGATTCTAATTTTGAGAAGTAGTTCACTCAAAGTTTCCATTTAGAACTAAAGATGAGATTTTAGGAAAAATATTTAATTTAATAAAATGAGATATGCTCTTATAAATACCTTTTCTATTTAATTAAATAATTTCATTTAATTAATTAGGAATGACATCTTATTTAATTAAATAATTTCATCTAATTAATTAAAATAATCATATTTATTAAATTAAATAAATTTAACCCCATAGTACATTAGCCTTAGGATATAATATAATTTAATAAAGTATGAATACTTTTGATTAAATTAAATTTAAATCGTATAGGTTTAATGTGGCTAATATGAGTGAGTATTATAGGGATTAAATAGGAAATATGATGAATGCATATTAGAGTTTTTTGCATTTGACAATTAAGTTAAGTAGCGACAATCAAAATGAGAATTGCCTATTAGAATAGGTCTTAGGATTGAACAAAATAGACCAAAATTGGTATAATGGAAATGAGCCAATTTTTGGGTATTGCAAATATTAGTATTATTTCTCTTACATTTTTTATTGTTTCTACTATTTTCACTATTGTCTCTGTAATGAGTGTATCCACAATAAGTGAAATAATAGTTGAGGTTAAGCCTCAACCAAGCACAAAATTCAAGAGCAAAAGAAAATAAATTATTCCTTCTACCATTCTAAAGGAAAATGGTGAAGAGGAAGAAATTGATTTAGATGAGGATATTGTTATTCCAAATTGAGATACCTCTAACCTCACTCCTTAAGAAATAGATACCCTTGGTGAGATATAAAAAAAGAGGGCTAAACAAAAAACGCTCAGAGAGGAAAGGAATAAGTAAAATCAAGTGCTTGAAGATATAAAAGGAATATTCATTGATGCACTAAGTATTGAGGTTGATGAGAGGAATTAAATTTTGAATCAACTTTTTGAATTTTCTTGCAAGTACAATGAGGAACTGAATAGACAAGATAAGCTTCTACATAAAGCAGAATGAAATTTTGAGAACAAATTTTTGGAGAACATAGCATAGGAGATAGCTATTGAACAAGTAGAATTATCTACTATTATCATTACACTTGAAGTATATGTAAGTAATTTTGTTTATTTATTTGTCAAATTAAGTGATACATTTATCATCACTAAGGAAATAAAGGAAAAACTATCCAAGATTTTTGAGTACATGAAGGCAAAAGCTCATTAACTGTCAATTGATCCTAGTTGCAATTATGCACATTACATAAAGATTAGTTACTTGAAAAATATTTAGGAAGAATTGGTAAGGGAAGAAGCTAGGATAAGGGCCACATTTTCATAAATTCAAGGCATGATCCTTCCCAACATGGATTTACTACAAAAACATATTTCACATGTAGAGACATGGGCCCATGATTGTATTTTCTTCATAGCTGATCATATGATGGAACTCTCAGGAGAAGTGCATATAGTCTTGCATGCATCAAAATTATTGCAAGAAAATTAGGACAAGGAATTGACCATCATTTTTAAGGTACACAGTGAATTTTCTTGTCACATTTTGGTATTAACATTAATTCTTAGATTTTTTTAACATTTATGTCAAAAAGGGGGAGAATATTATCATACTCTAGATATATGTATGAAGGAGAGATAAATGTATAGGGGAGCTATAATAAGAAAGGCAATACATGTACAACATGAATAATGTATATAATAGAAAATATGTTGACAAAAAAAATTTTGAAAAAAAAAAAAAAGAGTAAGAGGTTGTCGAGCTATAGTAGTAGACATGAATCAAAATTGAGTTGAAGACCTAGATTATTGATAGAGGAAGTTTTTGACTTGTATTTTGAGTATCAAATTTTGGGGTATGATAAGTTTTTTTGTCACTATTGCCAAAGGAGGAGATTATTGACCTTATGGTCAAATCATTTGTCTATTAGTGACTTAGCACTTAATTAGTTAGTTTCATTTCTATCAAGCTTTACAATTGCTACAAAGATTATCATACACTTGGAAGTGCTAACCAAGTATTTTAGTTGCTACCAAGCTAATCAATCAGACTATAATTCACACTAAGCTTCATAGTATCTATCAAGCATCTAAGAAAGATTATAGTGCTTGTTGAGCCTTATAATGTCTACCAAGCTTCAGAGGAAAAGTAAAGTTTTACCTAAGCATAGTAGAGTCTATTGAGTTTTCTAGTGTAAGTAATGAAGATCTTAGTGTTAACCAAGTATATTAGTGTCTATCAAGCTTGTAGTGTTAACAAAGTGAATGAAGTTAGTTTTGACTAAGCCATGTAGTGTCAACTGAGCTTTTTAGTATCTACCAAGTTTCTACGTATTCATTGAGTCACAGAGTGTTGACTGAGTTCTTTCAACTCAAAGTGATTAGTATGGATTGATCTTCAATGTCAATTGAGTTCTAGAGTCTATTGGGTGTTGACAATGTTTGTCAAGTGTTAGAACATCACCAAGTTGTCTTTAGATCTCAAGTTGTAGTAGTGGGATGACTTAGTGAATTATGATAATTTGGTATTGTATCCAACTCTAGAAGGTAATTAAGTTCCTTGATATATATGTAATGTATTATTCTATATCCAAAAATAGTATGTGGATAAGTAAGAAGTAGGTGATTGCAAATTAGCAAAGGCTACATGAAGTATAAGGAATAGAAGAGACTTATATATCATAGTAAGGTGATAATTGTAATTCAAGGAATCTCATTCAACAAATTAGAGTTGTAGATAAAATATTAGTTAATGATTCATCCTAAAAAGTGCATTAGTCAAATCCTCTAATAAGGTGGACTTAATAGTCTTATGCAAAATTTCTAAACAAAGTGCATACTTCATTATATATTTGTAAAATTCTTTCACAAGGTGGACAAATAGTCCTTATTACTCCTAATAGGGAAGATCATCAGAAGGATCGATTATAAGCCTTAATAGGCCAACTTTATATTGTAGTACTAATGCTTGTGGATATCATCCCCACCCTAGTTTTACTTTCTATTTGGATTTTTTTGGGTTACTAAGTATTGTGTCAAAGTGTTATGATTGTTTTATTATTTTTATTCTTTCATGTATGCAACTAGATTAGATTATAAGGTGATGATATAATTGGTGAATTAATTTTAAAGATTTAATTGGGTCTTGATTCACCCCTCCCCTCTCACTAAGCTAGCCTACCTTATATTTCCAACACATCTAACTATGCAATTTGGTATGATAGATCAAGTGATTTCACTTGATGTGCATATATTGATGCAGATTAGGTAGACAATATGGATGAAAGAAAGAGCACTAGTTGTAGAGAATTTTTTCTTGGATGATGATTGGTATTTTGGTTGAGCAAGAAATAAGATTACATTTCATAGAGTATAGCTAAGGCAGACTATGTAGCAAAAGAAAATAACTATAATCAAGTTATGTGCATCGAGTAGATGCTAAAAGATATTGGAATTGAGTTTAAAAAACCTGTTATCATATACTACAATAGCACAAGTATAGTAAGTGTATCTAAGAATCCTGTATTACATTCTAAGACTAAGCATATATGTATTAAGTAGCATTTCTTAAGAGAGAAGACAATAGAAAAAGAGATTATGTTGGAGTATGTGAGAACTAAAGGTCAAATTTTAGAGATGTTTATGAATCCCTTACCTAAATATACTACAAACAATAACATAGAGATCATTTGGATAGTGGGTATATTGGCATTTCCCTTGAAATAGTTGGGTTAGTGGGTCTAGTTCTCATCCACTATTGATCTTAGATTGGATTTGACAAATAAGTATCTATACACTTAAGTCATTTACTTAGTTCATGCTAAACAAGTAGCATATGTTGAGCACAACATGTATAAGCTAGACCAAGCTGAGACAATAGTGAGTGTTGAGTCACTAATGTGTTGAGTAACTCAAGTACTGAGTAGATAGTATATGCCAAGTCATTTAGGTGCCGAGTGATTGTATTGAAATTAGTATGTGCCAGGCATCAGGGACTTCAGATGCTGAGCAATATAGTTTTTCATAGTTGTTTGTATTGGCACAAACTACTATGTAAACTATTTTTGAGCTGAACTATAGATTGAATTATGATATTTTGGTGATAAGGACTAATCTAAAGTTGGAATTCCCATGCATTATATGCACCCAATTAGGTAAAGGGAAGGTTTAAGTAGTAATATGGGTGAATCACATCTATCAATTCATAACTAAACCTAAGTCACCAAGATCTTCTTAAGGAGGACAAACCCTAAAATTTTTATGAGCATGAAAGGGAATGAATGAATGATCAAGGAGAATTTTTCATGTGCAAACTAGGACATTCATGGTGACCAAGGTATTATAATCTCAATTACATTGTAGAATCACTTAAAGGAGAACAAAGGAAGAAAATATTGAACAATAGAGAGATATATGATCAAGAAGGATCAAGTACACAATAGGATAGCGATGATTTGTTATCAAGTATAAGAGTGTTAACCAAAAGATCATTGGTAAGTCATTATAATATTTAAATCTCTTAATAGAGTAGTCCTAATAGGCTGTATTGAAATCCTCTAACAAGGTTCTTATGTAATTGTTAGTTGAAGTCCTTTAACAAGGCACACTTTTAATAGGGTGTTGAAATCCTTTAACAAGGTAAGACCTAATAGTCTTTGTAAGCCTTTAATTGGGTAGACCTTTCATAGTGTTGATCATGGTCCATGATCAAACATTGTAACCTTCATTAGATACACTTTATTACTAAAATAGTGAATATTTTATGGGTTAAAATCTTGAAGCACTAATTCACCCCCTCCCCCCCCCCCTCCAAGAAGATTACCTTTCCTATTGTAATTCCAACAATTGGTATCAAAGTCTATTTCTCTGAAAGAGAATCTTTGTGTCTTTAAGGAAAGATCTTGGAAATAGAAGTCTACAAGTTGGTAAAGATCATTAAGAATTAGGGAATTGAAATACAACTCATTCTAAATTAGTTGAATGAAGAAATAGATGCCCTAAAGAAATCATTAAAGAGAAGGAAGGAAATCACCATTGAGGAGAATGAGACATAAGACAAAGACATGGAAAATACTAAGCTATTTAAAAATGGAGACTCTAATGAATTTAATACAACAATTGTAGATCCAATGGAAAAGAATAGAACCCAAGATAAAGAAATAAAAAAATCTCAAGATAGAACAAGAATCACAAGCCATATTACTATGTGAGGTGACCAAACACAAAAATAAAGTAGTGGAAGACAAAACCATTATTAAAGATGACCATAGAGTTTGGTCTAGTATATTGGAAGAGAGATCATTAGAGGTAACCACAATTGCTAACATACACTTAGAAACGTGGGGTCAACTAATGAATTCCAACCATGAACTGAATGCCAAGTACATTGAGATAACAACATTGAAGTTGCAAAATAAATAGTTGAGAAATGACTTAAAAAGAGAAAAGGAGTTTGCTAAAAGTTTCAATTAACCTAGTGAAGTTGTCAAGTACTTTTAACAATTGATGAGATCCCCTAGATCTAACAATGATACATCTTAACTAGGATATACAAGTACTAAAGAAGGAGAATAATCTAAAAGTGTAGAAGAAAGGAGTAACAACTTAGGTAAGAATTTTAAACCTACTTGTCATAATTATGGTAAGAAAGGATGTATTGCCAACATGTGTAGGAGCAAGATTGTGAATCATAATAATAAGCAAAAGAGAATGTGTCACTATCATAAGTGCAACAAACAAGTTCATCAGGCACATGAATGTAGAACCATGACCATATATATTCAAAAATTTGAAGAATATTTTTACAACTATTAGAAGTATCAACATAGAGATTTTGAGTGCAAATCCAATCCAATATGGTCATAAAACAAGTAAACATAGGTAAAGAATAATGGAAAATTTTATAATTAGGACTATAATACAAGGTATTGTTGTGACTACTATCAACATTATGAACATATTCCTAAGAACTATATAAGAACACACTTCAAGAGTGAGTATAAAAGGTGGTTAAGTCAAACCACATGTTTTTTGTATTTGAAGATTAGTCATATTAATAAATATTGTCCAAAAAGGTCAAAGGCACTAAGTTGTGAGTTCAATAAAGGAAAAGACAAGGTAGATATTGAAAATGTTAGAAACAAAATGAAAAAGACATGGAAGAGAAAGGAGGATTGTAGCACATCCATCAAGTGGAGAAGGGATCACTTTACCCAATGGGTCAGGTGATCATACCTCATCAAATTAAGAAATCAAGAGGTATGTGGGATTGATATAAAAAATTTATACCATACATCAATTCCAAAGGATTTAATTCTATAAAGATTACTTAAGCGTAAATAAAGATGCAAGGTGTTATTAATAATACAAGAAAAATATTTAAGTTTTGTCAATCTTTCATGTTACTACCGAGCATGAAAAAATTCCTATGGTTTTTGAGTAAAATGCAAGTGGATACTAAGCTAACATATTGGCTAGTTGATGCTCAACTTATAATGGTTTCCAAGACAATAAACAGACAAGTGAATGTCATGTGAGACATAAATTAGTTGATTAGGATTAATTGTAGTATTTTAAAGGGGTATTTGATCAATTTCTATTCATTTAACATCATTCAAATTTGATACAGTAAGAAGGGCTAAAGGAAATCTTTAAATTTCATGTGAAGAATTTGTAGTAGATTTGAGCATTTTTTTGTCATCATTTCATTACGATTTACAAGGTATTTATTGGGTGTCGAGCTACATTTTTTTGAATTTCATAAACCATAGATTTATATAATGGCATCTAGTTCTTCATAAGAAAAAGGTGTATATGGAAAGGAGGTTTTAAATGTTTAGTTTGTTAGAAATGAGATAAAACAACCTATTTTCAAAGCCATTCCATACATAGCATATAAACAAGATCCCTCTGGTGCATTATCTATGATACCACCAAAAGTTTTAATGATTCAAGATGTTAGAAAGTGTTATAATTGTAAGATTGGTAGTATTGGTGACATATAAATCAGAGAAGCATATGTAAAACTATGTGAAAATGGTATGTTAAGAGAGGAATTCAAGATTGTATAAAAGAAAGGGTTAACTCATGTCCTAGATTTCCCTAACATTTTCAACACTAAGTGGATCAAGATTGTTTTGAGTAGAATTCATGATAGCTTAGTGTGGTTAGATAATTGAGCAATCAAAATCACAAAGAGGATAATCATAGCTCTTGCATCAATCATAATCTTACTCATCATCGATCTTCATCCTAGAATCATAATCTCCCCAACCCTACCCTCCTATTCTTAGCCCTTGGTTATCCTTGTGCATATGGTTTTCCTTTGTGTCATTCTCCCCAAGGGAGAGTATACCCTTCTTTCAAACCCATCTCTTAGCCACTCTCCATCCTCTCGCTCATCCTTGATTCTTGTACTTTTCAAGAAGTTGTCAGGTCTCACCTTCTCTCCCTACCACCTTCTTGAGGGGGCATCATGCAGTCCATTCTCTCCTTTTCTACTCAAAACTAGGGCAACTATGTTCCTTTAAAGAGTCTTCTTCATGTCATTTATGTTTGAACTTCTTTGAAATAGTGTTGTTTCAAAACTATGTCAAAGAGGGGCAAAATGTAGACACTTAAATTTGACTACATCAATAAGTAATCATATTTAGTCATCTCCTAGGACATTATTGATTAAATATTTACTATTTAATTAATTAATCATCATCCCCTAGTTAATGAATTTATTTAATTAACTATAGTCCAATTGATAAAATCAAAAGATCACCAAAATCAATTTATCAATTAAATCCCTCTTCCACTATTAAATTGAATAAATCACCAAATCTATTCAATTTAATTCCATACTCCCATTTTATTGAATAAAACATTTTAATAAAATATCTAAAATCCAAAAGCCTTCCTAAACTTTATCCTAACCCCTAATCCAACCCATTCACCCATACTAACCTCACTTAGCCTCCTAACTAACCCATCCCATCAAAGCCAAATCACTCACCACCTAACCCCTCTTCTATGCTAATCCTAAACCTCTTCTAATCATTTGCACAATCCTAAGCAAGATTAAGACTTTCCTAAACCAAGCCAAAGTCTTCCCTCAAAAATATCCCAACCACCAAGCCATAAATGACTCTTACAAGCCATGAATGACTCTTACAAGCCCATTTATAGCTCTTACGAGCCATTATGAGGGTCTTTATGAGATTTGAGCCTCCTTTGTTGACCCCTCAATCCCTCTTGCTCTAATTAATGACCCTGTGATGTGTGTCACTCCCTGATTGGTTATAAGGAAGCACCATCTATGTGCTCTCCTCTCATTCAATCTCAGCCCTCCATGAGCTTTTCCCCATCCTTGCATCTTAGCCCTCAATCCCTCAAGCCTCTTGCCTATAAATTGAACCCTCTCACTTCACTAAAATAATCCACCTTCCATGCAAAGTTATAATGCTATTTTGAGAGCTCATAAACTACCAAAATACTATTATAATATTGGAATCACTCCATGACTCCATTGTTGAAACCTTGCCTCATTCACTCCATCCATCCATCTAAAGCTTGATCATAAATTTGTGAGCACACATACCTTAAATCGGGGACAAATCCATTGCATCATGATGTTATACCATTAGGAGCCTACCATTCTTGGTTTTCTTCCTTTTGTGGTGATAAAAAATAGTCCTATCATAAGTGTTTTCCATGTTTAGTATGGTTGAAGCTTTCATTTAATAGTTAGTTTTCAATTTGCACTACTAAACTAGGCGATATAGTATCCAACCCTAGATCATCCAAAGACTATGAGAAGTGATTCCAAATAAATTATTGAAATGAACATGAGAGCTATGTGGAACAAGAGAGGAATGACCATAGACACAATCATAGATCCTTTGATAGATTTTGCAGTAAGGGTATTTACACATAAGTTTTATCAGTCAAGTAGATTGAACAGTGTACCCTACATTGTAGTGGATATGGGCTACATAATTATGAAGAAGGATCATATATATGATCTTGTTGAGCCACAACTACAACAATTAATTGAAAACCTAGGAGCAATAAGGAAAACAAAGAGTGCCAATGTAAATTTGGATCTATTTTGGTATGTATCTTCTTTAATGTACATAACACATTTCCTATATTTGGTATTATTGCATGGAAGAAAAATAGGTCTATTGCAATTCAAATAGGAGAGTTCATTGAACAATTAGGTAAAAATTTTGAGTTAGTAATGACTAGTTATTTTGAGGATTTCAAATAATCCATGCAAAGAGATTAATAATTCTAGTATCATTAGTGGAAAAATATTATTATGATGTTTGTTTCCTAGCTGACATTGATGACAAATTTGTTCAATAAAAAATTTCTAGAGTGAGATGGCCAAGACCATTAGGTTATGAGATTAATGTTGATAAGGCCTCTATAGCAATCACATCATTACTTATAGAAGTAGACAAAGGACAAAAATGGCATAGCTTTTCATAACTATGAGTTGGCCAAATCAAAGATTACTATGGAGTTAAAGACTACTTCAATGATTAGAAAGAAGAATAAATTTGTGAAGAAATTAAAAGATAAATTTGGAGAACATGCCAAGGAGGGAGAAGAAGAGAAAGGGGATGAAGAGAAAGAAGACACTTAGATTCAAGAACCACTTGCATTGACACAAGGACAGGGTGAGGATCAACATGAGTAAGAAACAAAGACTATAATAGGTGCCAAGGAAGCACCTATTCCTACTGATCAAAAGAAGAAAAAGGCCACAAGCAGTGACAAGACCTAAAAAGGTTTCTAAACTATTTTATCCCAAGCCTAAAACACCTACCACAATGGCTAGTACACATATCATTACACAAAAGACTAAAGAGAAAGCCAAGCCTACAGAGAAGGAAGGTGAAGTATAGAAAAGACATAGAAGAAAATATATTGCTCAAGTTGAATCTAATAAGGAAAGAACTAAATATAATGACAACAACCAATTCCAAGTGCTGAGTCATAATCCATCTTTAGATCTAGATAGCTTATGTGAGAATGTTAAAAAAAATGTTCATTTATTAGGTTTCTCTCACATTGATTTTGAAAATATTGGAAAAGTTGAGAAGAATCAATTGGAGGAGGCAACATATGCCATGATGGCTACTTTTAAGAAAGCACCTCTAGTGATTTCCAACTTCGTACCTAAAAGCCTATATGAAAGAGTTGAGAAAAAATGACACTTTTGTTTAGATACAGAGAGGCAAATTAGAGAGACTACCCTCACTCAAGTTATGCCAAAACTTAGCAAGTCACAAATAGCTAAATCCATAAAGAAGTATGCTATTAGATTTGTTCCTAAATATAAGGAATTCAAAATATTACAAAACAACATAGAGGATGTTGTAAAGAAGACCATATAGATGTGGGAAATCACATATGGGCTAGCCATAGTCAAAGAAGGTGAACAAGAACATATTGAGGTTAACAATGATGAAGATGATGATAATG
The DNA here is from genome assembly GCA_028749045.1 of Cupressus sempervirens. NCBI lineage: Eukaryota > Viridiplantae > Streptophyta > Pinopsida > Cupressales > Cupressaceae > Cupressus > Cupressus sempervirens. The sequence continues at coordinate 207,688,805 of CM053790.1, read as the reverse complement.
AAGAAGGAATAGTTAAGGGAGGCATTGATATAAACATAGATGATCAAGTAATAAATGAGGAAGAGCAACAATAAGAACAAAGTTTACAAGATGCACAAATGATGACTATCAGCGATCCATAGGTAATAAGTGTAAATACTAAAACTATTACATTAAAGGATGTCTTTTATTCTACTACTGAGAACATAAATCCCCTAATAGAGGAAGACTTGAAAAAGATACTTGATCAATCTACACTATAGGCCAAATTATTTGACAACCTTGTATTGGTGAGTGTAGATGAAATTCAAAAAGCAGTAACTATAACTATAAGGGAGGAGGTAAAAATACAAGAACTACCTACAATCACTCCTCAAGTCACTAGTGTACAACGTTCACAACCCTTGGTTAAAAATATGAAGGAGATAAGAGAATGCACTCAATACACACACAGTTGGCACTTTCTTCTTAGAAAAGGTACCAAAAGTTGCAATAGAAAAGGTTGAGACAATTGGAGATGATCAAATGGAAACACAAGACACTAATGAGACATAGAGTCAAATAGGTTAGGTACATTCACCTGCATCTCCAACACAACAAAAAAGTGCAATACAAATCAGTAAGGTAGAAAAGGACAAGCTTGAAGAGACTATTTTGATAACCAAGTAGAAGGAGCTAGCAAAAATTTAAGCACTGATAACTTTACCAAAATATGGTACTCCTTCTAGTCAAACTCTTTAGAGGCTAAGCACAGATGTAACACCTTTTTAATTCTCAGTGTAGAGTCTAAGTTCATTTAAGATAGAAGAGTTAATAACCTATGGAGATGTTAGCCTAGATGAAGAAATTATATTGCCTAAGTATGATTATGCATCAATAACAATTGAGAAGATGGGTATACTTAAAGAAGCCCTAGCTAGGAAGAAACATAAAGAATCACTTAGAAGGGAGCTTTGGAAGAAGAAAGCTTTGCTTGATATCAAAGACATCTTCTTGGATGCATTCAGTCTACCTACTTCAAATGACACAAATCCAATTATTGAACAATTGACTAACTTAGTGGAAAAAGTAAATGATGTAGACCTTGATACTAATGCATAATTATAAGAATGGTTTGAGAAGAAGTTTCAATGTAAAGTGAATGAAGGGATATCCAGTGATATAACACTTACACAAGTTTCATTAGCAACTAAGATAGAAAGTGTGAAGAAGGTACTCAAGAACATTTTCTCTTTGTACACCAAACTTTGTAATCCTACACTCTTCACACAAGAAATAAGGAATCAAATCTTGAGCTTTGAAAGTTAGATTTAGTCATTTGGGGCTAAATTGCCCATGACTCTAGCTCAAAGTGAGAAACACTGTATGACCCTATTGCAAACCCAAAGTAAGTTAGTATAACTATCTATAGATGATGCCAACAAAAGGGATAAATTGATAAGGATGCAGACTACATTGACACTTCACATGGAGATTTTACACAAGGAGTTAGGCTACGCAAAAAATCTTTTGAAGAAAGACCCCAATCTTTCTACATTAGATGGCCTAGCAAATTTTTCTACCAAGCTAGCCATCCAAATCAAGTCTTTGGAGGTAGCTTGTGACAATTGGGATATCACTCTTAAAGTCATTCTTGAGGTCCATAAATTATTTTTGGATAAACACACTATTAGTGTATAACCCATTGACATTAGTGTCAAAAAGGGGCAATAAGTTGGGGGAGAAAATATGTAAGTATGGGAAAGAAAATAAGAAAGAATGAGAAAAGGAATATCAATAGTTGAGGCAAATCTACTCGACAGGAGAGATTTTTTTATCAAAAAAATAAAATCAAACAATTTAGGGGGAGTTATAAGGTTTTTGAGGTATAAGTTGTTGCAAAATTTTAATATTTTGAAATTTTGTACAAAAGTTGACTAGTTATGTTATGTTTTGATTAGAAAAAAAGGTTTTACAGGGAACTTGACACCCAAAATTAATTACATAACTATGGCTGATAATAAGCAATTAAAGCCTTGCCAAAAAAAGACATGTCTATCGACTGATAATAAGCATAAAGCCCAGCCAAAAAAATAATGCTAATGAAAAGGCTAGAAGAACATCCAAACAAAAAGCCAAAACAAGAAAAAACCAACAAAAAATAGAAAACATCTAACAACAAAGGTCAAAACAAGAAAATTACTCTTCTATCTTCCTCTTGAGCTCTTGGATAGTCTGAGCAGCTTCATAGTCTTTGTGGGTCTCCTTTTCCATCTGCTCATGGGTCTTCTATGCAACCTGATCCATACTGGTGAAGGTAATAATAGTAGCCACATCCTCATCAATTTTGGCTCTTCCTCTATCCTTGTCATCATCGACTTCCAACATACCTCTGGCTTTTAACACACCAGTTAGGGATAGAATGTTTTCATTGATCAACTTCAGTATGGAAATCATTTGACTCACTAGCTTATGGTTATGGTTTTATAGGTTTTGAATTCTCTACTCTGCCAAGTTGAATCTTTCCTCCTAGTCCTTTTAATAACCATAACCTAGCTCTTTCTTATTTCTCTCCATATGTCTGATCTTCTCCCTAAACTCTTCCAACTCATGAGAAAGCCACTTGATTGATTTGAAGTTATCAATCATGCTATTACAAGCATTATTCAATATATTCATTCCCATCTCCCTTGCATTATCAATTATTGCCACAATTGCAGGGTCAATGAGGTCTTTAGACTTGGGATGATCCTAATTATCTACTAGAATCTGGGGGTTCATAACCTCTCTTACAATACCCATAGTCACAATTTTGACTTTGAAGTTATTCCATGCTTTTCTCCTATCCTTCACAACCAGTTCCCCACCCTCTCCCCCAATATCCTCCTTTTCTTGCTCTTGGGGTTGAAACTGGGGATGAATTAGGGAAAGTGGGATAGTCAAGATATCTAGCCCCTGGCTCAAAACCCTCTCTTCATCCATACCTTTTTCTCTCTTTCATTTTTTCCCAACAATTTCTTCTAATTTGATAAGCTTTTCATCCTTTCCCTCTTCTTCAAAAAGCACATCCTCCCCTTCTTCATTATAGTCGTTATCATCTTGAGCTAAAAAAAAATTTCCATGATCTTTGGGACTCTTCCTTCAAGGGATAGTGGCAGAAGGAGACTTCATCTCCTTTCCTTTTTCTCTCTTACTCGAGGAAGTGTTCTCTTCTCCCTCAGAGCTAATACTCTGGATATCATTAGAATTAGAAGAGAAGCTAGAGCTACCTGTGTGTTCAGTAGCATCCACATCATGTGAAGGGTTATTGCTAATATTCTAAGACTTGAAATACTCATGAATTAACAATAAAAGTCTTCCAAATTTTCTTGATGGACTCCATTTCATAGTATGTCTCACATTTTACTAGGTCATTCTTCTCCTCTAAGCTCTTCAAAAAATCCTTCACCACATTTGTCAAAAGTTTCTTATCTCTAAAGAATTTGGAACCCTGCACTAGGATTTTAGACACAATAGTAACCACTTCCTTAGTGACTTGAAAAGAAACATCACTCAGCTTCACCTTCCCTTCCTTCCATGAATTCACCATACTATTTGTAATAGCTAGGTCAAAATCATGGAGTTTTTCAATGTATTTGACAATACCTCCCTTCTCCAAATTTTCCCAAACTTTACCCCTATTTTTCCACTTTTTCACATCCCCCATAGGCTCCTTCCTAATATGTTCATCCACCATCTCTTCACTTTCAAATGCAATGATTCTCATAAACTCTACTCTCTGTAGACCCTTCTTAAACCTATGGAAAATTTGACTATTGTTCCTCTGAAAAGTGCCAAATTGTTTTACATAACCCCATGAAAAGTAGCAAAAGAAAATTTTGACCCACAATATGTGTTGAAATGACATAGATAACCTTATCTACTTACATTTCCATAAATGCCTTTATTACTCGAACTCATTACCTAATATCCATAAATAATCATAATGGCAATTAGATCTCCACTGTACACTCTGGATTTTTTCCAATTTGATGAGACTCTTGGCTTCTACTAGAATATTCCTTCCCAAGTGCCATGTCAACAACTTATCTAGCATAACACCCTCATTGGAAAACCAATCCATCATGAGGTTAGCTTCCCTAAATACATGTGTGATGTGGAAACATTCAAATTTATCAAGGATATCACAAGTCTCTTCAACTAAGTTGGCAATAGACCATGAAGATAGAGAAATATGTTTAATACAATTTATGATATTTTTAGAGTCCCCTTCTAAAAAAAGTTTTCGGATGCCCATTTCAAAGGCCAGCTTAACAGATTGACAAGCAACACTAGCTTGAGCAAAATGATTGGTTTGGACTCCCAAAGGAACAGAAAAAGCCACCACACCTTTTCCAAAGTTGTTCCTTATAAATCCTCCACAACCTAAAGGCCCATGGTTACCTTTTGAAGTGCCATCGAAGTTTTCTTTATGTCATCCCTCCAAGGGAAGAAGCTATTTTACTTCCTATCTTTTTATCTTCCTGTCCTTTTCTTTCTCCTTCTTCTTACCTCCCTTCATTATATCTCCCCCCTTCCTCACTTGGTAGTTTTCCTTGATGCTCTTATAAACATTTTCCTCAAGAAAAAATGCATACTCTTCTTTTTCTCTAAAAATTCTATTGTTCCTTTCTTTCCATATTCCCCAACAAAAATGAGACAAAATCCAAGTACCAAATTCCTACAAAATAGAAAATTTGAACAAACTTTTCCACTAATAGAAGAAATCCAAAAGATTTTCTAGCATGCACCAACAAATCCCTAAGTCCTTATTTAAAATAATCCTAGAACTACTTTGAAAAAGGATAGTGGATGAATAGATCATTACTCATTTCCAGTTGGGTTTTACATAAAATACATCTATTGGGAATAATATGGCCTCTTTTTATTAAGTTATCCTAAGTAAGAATTTTGTTCTGAAGAGCCAACCAATAAAAGATATTGATCTTTGGAATAAGACTGGGAATCTAGGTAGTTGCCCATGTGGTTTTCTCCTTTAAACTCCAAAGAGAATTATAGCTTGAAGCAAAAAAATAATAGACATTGGGATTATCCCCCAAATAACCTTGTCTTTTTTATTGCTTAAAACCATAGAATTTAACATTGTCATTATTGGTTTAAAGTCCCTAGAAATGAGACAAAGATCTCTCCATTCCTGACCAATTCTATAATTGATAACTTTTGACCCAAATTGCCTTATACAAACATTTTACTAGATTTCAAACACAAGATTATTATTAAGAGGACCTTGGATTAGCTAGTTATCAGACCAGAATTGGATATTCTCCCCATTTCCTAGTTTCCAGATAACCCTCACCTTAGCCAGATCCCTGGCCTTCTTAATACCATTCCATATGATCAATCCCTTTAGAATATCCTCATTATTAAGAGAAAATTGAAGAGAAGGTCATCTGATGTATTTATTAACCAAGATGTCTCTCCATTCTCCAATACTATCAAAAATGTGCTAGATCTGCTTTCCCAAGAGGGCCTTATTTAGGTGGGTTAATTTCCTGATGCCCAAGCCTCCATAACATTTTGGAAGACAAACATTTTCCCAAGTCATCAGAGGATACTTTTTTCTGCCTTCTAGACTAGTCCATAGAAAGTCCCTTTGAATTTTTTCCATTTACTTAGCAAATTTAACTGGTATCCCAAAAAGACTCAAAGCATACATAGGTAAATTCTGAAGAGTGGATTGGACCAATTGGCATTTTCTAGCTTGACTAAGCAAAGCTCCTTTCTATCCCACCAACTTTTTGCTAAACCTATCAATGATCCCATTCTAGAAATAGTTAGGAGGCTTAGTGCCCAGAGGGAGCCCAAGATAAGTGGAAGGAAGCTTTCCCACTCCACAACCCAGGATCCTCGCAATTTTACTTTGCTTGACCTCAGGAGTATTAACAAAGAAGTTCAAGCTCTTTTCCCAATTAAGGAGTTGTCCCAAACCTCTAGTGTACAAATCAAGAATCTCCTTCATTACCTTTGCCTCTTTAACAAAGGCCTCCCCTCCCATAATTGTATCATCCATGAATTGCTGATGGGAGAAGGGAGCACACCTAGAGGAAGGTTTTAACCCTTTTAACCTTCCTTCATACTTATTTTTCTCAATTAACCTTCCAATACATTCAGCCATGATAATGAAAAGAATTGGTGAGAGGGGATCTCTCTATCTAAAGAAGCACCATTAACCAAAATAGCAAGATAAGTAAAAACAAGCTGGGAAATAATCTTACAAACTTTTTGATCAAAATCGAAAGCCTTAAGCACCAAATCAAGAAAAGACCAGTCAACCCGATCATAAGCTTTTGAGAGATCCAATTTTAGAAGAATACCTTCTCTTTTACCAACTTTTGTTGAATGAGTTACTTCATGTACCATCATTATTGAGTCAAATATCTATTTTCCAGGAACAAAGCCCATTTGTTGCTGAGAGATAATCAATGGGATAATTTTCAACATCCTAGAAGTAAGAACCTTTGAAATAATCTTGTAAAAGGAATTGAATAAACTAATAGGTATAAATATATCCAAAGAATTTTCCCCTAGAGATTTATGAATGAGAACACAAAAGGTGGACTTTATCTCCTTTAGGATACTACTAGCTCCAAAGAATTCCTAAACAACCTTCACCACATCATCCATTACCACCTGCCAATAAAATTGGAAAAAGAAGGTGGGAAACCCATTTGGGCCTGGGGATTTATCAATAGGCAAAGAAAACAAGGTCTCCCTAACTTCCTAAGCTTTAGGGATAGCTTGAAGCATTTTTTTTTATGATGGGGTTGGATAATCTGAGGGATACAAGACACAATCTCATTTTGATTTGTCTTAGATAACAAGGGATCCCATGAAAACAAAGAAGAGAAAAAGGAAACTGCCTTGGTACATATATCTTTCTCTTGAGTTAGCAAATCTTTCCCTTTCTTAATCCCTAAAATTCTATTATTTTCTTTATGTTTAAGAGTGGATAAGTGGAAAAACTTTTTATTTTGATCCCCTTCCATTAGCCAATTAATTCTTGATGTTTGCTTCTAGAATTTCTCTTCCTTACTAATGATGTTGTGAAAATCAAATAATATAGCCATCTTAGCCTCCCTATTTAAATCATTATAGTCTTCCTACTGAATATTATCTTGAATAGAGGAAGGTTTAATAGAAAGATCCTCCTTCTCATGAAAACTATGACCAAAATTCATTTTATTCCATACTTTAATCATTCTCTTCACATTACTCAATTTTCTAGCAACTCTAAACATAGTAGAACCTTCCACATCTATCCCCCACCAGTATTTCACTTTGTCTAATAGGTTAGGGTGAGAAGTCCACATCTTTTCTAACCTAAAAGAAAAATTCTTTCTTAGTTCAATGGGAACAACCAAAAGGGAAATAAGAGAGTGATTAGAGCTAACTCTTGGGAGTAGAGATAAATTACAAGAGAAAGAATATAACTAGTTAGGGGAAATCAAAGCTCTATCCTATCTGATTTGAATACATTCTTGGCCTATTCTTTTATTGGGCTAGGTAAAAGTTCCTCTTGAAAGATTCAGATCCAAAAAGGCCAAGCTATTTATAAAATTGGAGAGATCTTGTTTACTTTCCCAATTAGGCGCCAACCCACCCATCTTCTCCTCATCCACTAATTGAGTGTTAAAGTCCCCCATGATAATACCTTTCTTTAAATTACTATACTACACCATCTCCCCAACTTTAGACCAGTAATTCTTCCTTTCTCTCTTATTGTTATGAGCATAAACATTCAGAAAAAACCAACTTTCATTGGAATACATATGAAACACCTTGCAGAAAAGGATATTACCATGATTATAAATAGTACTAATCTTAAACTACTTGATATTGTATAAGGTTAACAATCCTCTAGACACACCCTCTGAATCTAAGGCTTCCCCACTCATGGTATTACTAAATTTGATATTCGCCAAAATCTCTTTCTTCATCTTAGTTTCTTGAATCAACAAAATATTAGGTCTTTGGTCTCTAATCAAGTTCCTAATAATTTCCTACTTATGGGCACCATTAAGGCCCCTTGTATTCCATGATATTAACTTCATTTTTTAGTCATAGTAAATTCCAAAAGAGTTTTCTAGCACCCATCTGCCAAACTTCTTTTGGTCTCCTCCTCTCTGGCTCGTTTCTTGGATCTTCTTCCTCTTCGAGATTGAAGTCCCACATTTGGTTTGCTACTACTTCTTTTCTCAACTGATGAAGCCATTGAAGGCTCCCTATAGTTTTTATTTCTTGGCTTAGGTGATAAAGAAGGTTCCCTCTCCAACTCTTTATCCAAGGAGCTAGATATCGTTAAGGCTTTCCTTGGGGTCATAGGAATATTCATTGGCTCCACATGTTTTTCCTTCACTACCTCATCATATTTGATGGAGTCAAGCTCCCCCTCAACATTTGATTGATTCTCTTTCTCCAAGACCTACAAGTTCCCAATCATACCTGTCCTATCCTAAATAAACTCATCTAAAACCAAGACTACATCTTCACTAGAAAGAACATCTATGTCATTTGAGATGTCGAGACAAAGATCTTTCACCCCACTTTCAGTCTCATCTTCTTTGGTTTCAAAAACTAGCGACTTTCCATCCTCAACAAAATCCACAAATTCTTCCATTGGCTTTATAGGCTGAAAAGTAGCTTTCACAACATCTTCTATTATATCCACTCTCTCTAGACTCTCCATTGACTTTGCTTGAACTGCAACCTCATTTGGCTTTGGAAGTGGCACATCTATAACTACCACTCTCTTTGGAATGCCATTATCCTTTACTAAAACTGCAACCACATTTGGCTTTAGAAGTGGCTCTCCCTAATAAATGATCTTTTTTCCATACAAGACATCATTGTCTTTCCTAGAAGAAGTAGAAGAAGGTTTATGCTTTTCAATCATTGGGTCCTTGATAACCCCCTCCTTCTGACCGCTCTTGAAATTCTTCTTTTTCTAGATCAACATGTCCCTCTAATGAGAAGAAGAATGAAACTTCTTCTTATCCTTTTTATTGTTCAGACATTGATATGCCTTGTGCCCTATTTCCAGACAGTGAAAGCAGGCAAGGGGGATACTTTTGTAATCTAACTTTTGAATATGAATACGTAGCTTAAAGTGAAAACACACCACTTTTGGCATGTCATCCCCTTCCCTGACACCAATGAAAATCCTTGCATAATTTAATCTACTCTTTGAAGCTATAATTGGATCAATAGATAATAGTTCCCCAAAAGAATTAGCCACTCCAATAAAAATATCCTCATTAGAACTCCAAGGGAAGCTTCAAAAGTCTAACTTGGATCAGTGCTTGCTAAAAGAAAGATTCATTAAGATCAAGTTTTGATGACCACTTCTAAAGCACTAGGGTAGAATGATCTATACTCCTAGGTCCTTCATAGAGAATGTTAGCCAAGTCCTCTTTGTAGGAAAAATCAAAAGATAGAAAATATTTTTTCCATTGCTATAACATTGACCTAGCCCTTAAGATGTCATTTCTTCATAGTTAAAGCTCTCACCACATCTATGTTAGGTCCTTGCCTAATGAACTTCCCAACTAGAGTAAAGGCAATAGATGTAATACTATGATCACCAAGCTCATTTGGAACATTAATCAAACATGACCCCCTTTCCAAACTAGATAAAATCTTACTTGGAGGGAAAGAGGACTTACCAGATGGTTTGATACCAAAAAGCGAAGACCATTTCTTATCCAGAAGATTTCTCGACCTATCACCCTTGGGTGTTGGAAGAGACTTGTCTGATCCTCTACTATTGTCACATGGGTCCCCATCCCCATTGTCCATTGCATCTCCACACTCTGCTAAAATCTCCTCCTTTGATCTTGTATTTTGATTATCCCCACCCTATAGACTAGTTATGTTATGTTGTAATCATAAGAATAAAAGTATTAATACATGACCAAGTTTTTTTGAAACTCTTGTCAAAGGGGGAGATTGTTGATCTTAGATTGGTTTTGAAAAGTGAGCATCTATACACTTAATTCACTTACTTAGTTCATGCCTAACAAGTAGCATATGCCAAGCACATGTATAAGTTAGATCATGTTGATTCAATAGTAAGTGTCGAGTCACCCATGTGCTAAGTCACTCAAGTACTAAGAAAAAAGTATATTCTGAGTCATTCAGGTTTCAAATGGTAGTATTAAAATTAGTATGTGCCAAGCATTAGGGACATCAGATGCTAAGCAACACAATTTTTTAATAGTTTTTTATATTGGTATAAACTACTAGGTAAACTATTTCTGAGCCAACATATAAATTGAATTATGAAATTTTGATGATCAGGAGGAATATTAAGTTGGAATCCCTATGTTTGCATACACCCAATTAGTAAAGGGAAGGTTTAAGTGGAAATATGGTTGAATCACAAGCATCTATTCATACCTAACCCTAAGTCACCTAGATCTTCTTAAGGAGGACAAACCCTAAACTTTATATGAGTTTGAAAAGGAATGAATGAATGGTCAAGGAGAGTTTGCATGTGCAAACTAAGATATTCATGCTGATCAAGGTATTATAATATGAATTGCATTACAAAATTCATTAAAGGAGAATAGAGGAAGGAAATAGTCAACAACAGAGAGACATTTGATCAAGAAGGATTAAGTACATAGTAGGATAGAGGTGATTTGTCATCAAGCATAAGAGTGTTAACCATAAGATCTTTCCTAATACATTCTAATATGTGAATCAATTAAATCTCTTAATAGAGTACTCATAATAGGCTGAATTAAAATCTTCTAAAAAAGTGCTCAATTGTGAGTTAAAGTCCTTTAACAAGCCACACTTTTAATATGGTGTTGAAATTATTTAATAGGGTAACACCTAACAGTCTTTGTAACCCTTTAACAAGGAAGATCTTTCATAGGTTAGATCATGGTGCATGATCAAATATTGTAACCTTCATTGGATACACTTTATTACTACAGTAGTGAAGATTTGTGGATATCATCCCCACCCCAGTTTTACCTTCTCATTAGAGGTTTTTTGGGTAATCATATCTTGTGTCATATGTTTGAATGCTTACCTATTAACATAATTGAAATGTAAATGCTTTACATGGTATTTTAGTTAGTTTGTTAAATACAAGAGATGGATGTGTAGTAAATATTTTATGGGTTAAAATTTTGAAGCACCGATTCATCCCCCTCTCTCAGAAGTTTACCTTTCCTATTGTAATTTCAAAAACTCCTAGTAGAGTTGGAACAACTCCTAATAGGCTTGGAATCTCCTAAAATAGATTCAAATTCTCCTAACAAGGATTGATATGTACTAAATGTTGTTATAGAATTCTAACAAGGTCCATCCTCTAATAAGGAATATTTATATTTGTACATCATCTCTTGGCTACCATTCCCATAGGATTTTTCCTCTGACCAAGGGTTTCCCTAGTTAACATATCTTGTGTTAATTGTGTATCAGTATCTTGTTATGGTTTCTAATTTTATTGCTCTTAATGTCAAATTTTATTATGGTTGATAATTGTGATATTGGTTGTATAATGGATTCACCTCCACCCCCCCTTCTCAGTTATAAGGGTTTCCCTAGTTAACATATCTTGTGTTAATTATGCATGAGTGTCTTGTTATGATTTTTGGTTATGTTTCTTATATAGTTAAAGTTTATTATGGTTGATAATTGTGATATTAGTTGCATAATTGATTCACCAATCCCCCCTAGTTATATTGGTGGAGTATATATTCTAACACTATGAATTACATATTACAATTTCCCAATCATAGACTTGTACAATGTTTGATTAACCTCAATAGAGTCATCAGTATTAGATAGTTTGTGCCCTATCACCATTTATTTACTAACTAGTCTTGAATCTTCCATACTAAAAAAATTCAATATTTCCTTTACATATTTAGATTGAGTAATGTAAATACCATATCTAACACACTTGCAAAGCAACAAAGAATTTAATCTCTCCAAACAAAGACATCTAAAATTCATTCATCATTTCATATGCAAATGTCTTACACAATGCATTTTGTCCTCCAAATATGATATAGTCAAAAATTATTTTAGCTATAAAATTCCTTTACCTCCTTTAGTCTTCAAGTATAGGTTGTTGTTGTTATCAATTTTCTCAAAACTAAACTTCACAAGACAATTATGTAATCTTTCATACCATGCTCTAGGAGCTTTCTTTAAACAATATAATTGTTAGGATCAACAAATCCTTCATGCTATTCAATGTAAAGCTCCTCTTCTTTTGTATACCATTCAAAAATGTTGATTTAACATCCATTTGATAAACTTTGAAACCTTTGTATGCATAGTGAGAAAGTAGTGTTCTCACTCCTAACCTTGAAATTGGGGAAAATGTCTCTCCATAATTAATTCCCTCTTCTTGAGAATAAATTATACAAACTAACTTTCCTTATTCCTTGCCACTTCACCTTTCTCATCTAATTTATTTATGTACAATGACTTGGTTGCAATAATATTCTTATCTTCTGGTTTGGGTATAAGTGACTAGGTTTTGTTCTTCTCAATCTAGTTAATTTTTTCATTTATAACTTTAATCCTATCTTCATTTTCTAATGCATCCTTACCTGGTCATGGTTCATGTATGATCAAAAAGCATGTATCATTTGTACATATACTCCTTGTCATTGGTGCATCTACTCTTCCACCAATGATTTTCTCTACAAGGTGATGTCTTCTAATATATTTTGATAGTCTTGGATTTATTCTTATTTTTTAAATAATATGTCTTTTGAGAAATTCAATCTCAGGTTCACTGTGTACATCTCTATTAGGTAGCTCAAGATTCCTTTCTTCGATTATGTTCTTAGAATCAAACTACAACTTGGCTTCTAAATACAAATTGACATCCATTGGATGTGACTTGACAGTCACTGATTTTGGTTGATTAGTGAATTGGATCACTACATAATGAATGTTAATAGACATTCCATCATAGTAGTACACAAAGGTCTTATAATCTTTTAGTTCTATCTTTGGTTCATCTTCATGTGTATCTGTATACTCATCAAGTTTTACATTTGCACTTTCCACAATTTTTTTAGTGTTGGTCTTTAAACACTTATAAGCTTTTCTTCTTGTGGAATAACCTAGAAATATGCCTTCTTCACTTTTAGCATCAAATTTTCCTTTCCTATTGTCCTTTGGAATGTAACATTTGCTTCCAAATACCTTAAAATATTTGACAATGGGTGTGTATCCATACCATAATTCAAAAGGTGTGATATTGGTACCTTTCTTGACTTGTAATTAGTTTAGGGTATAGACAAGTGTACTAAGAGCTTCTCTCTAGTATTTCAAAGTATCATTCTTCTCCAACATTAGTGTCCTACCACAATCCATCACCGATCTATTCCTCCTTTTAGTTGTCCCATTTTTTATAGGGGTTCTTGGTGTAGAGGTTTGTCTCTTGATTCCTCTATCATCACAAAAAAAATTAAATTTATTTTATGTAAACTCTCCACCTCTATTAGATCTTAGACACTTAATACTTTTATCAATCTCTTTCTCAAATCTAGTCAAGTACCACTTAAACATTTGAAAAGCATTAGATTTCTCTCTCAAAAACATATTAATCATCATTCTAGAATAATTATCAACAAATAACATGAAGTATTTTTCACCTTTGTAGCTTTACAAATTAATTGGTACACATAGATCAATATGAACTAATTCCAAAATTGCATTTGAAATATGTGTCTTACTTTTAGAACTAGACTTTGTCATCTTGTGTAACTGATATTGTTTGCAAATTACATTATCTAATCTCTTTAGTTTTAGCAAACCTCTAACTCTCTTCATCTTACTGATACTAACCAAGTTATCAAGATTAACATGACATAACATTTTGTGTCATAACTACACATCATTAGTTTGTATAACAATATAAGTATCTTCAGTCATGTCAAGACAAAATAGATTACCTCTAGTCTAATCGTAACTACTGATGAGTTCACCATCAACATCATAGATCTTAGCTTTCCTATTTTTAAATTTAACTTTGCATCATAAAATATTCAATTGTGATAGACTTGACAAATTATTGTTAAGTCATTCCACATATTAAGAATTGTCACATATGATCATATCTATAGTTTTATTGATCATTTACCTTTTATCACATAGGGTGCATAAAAAATTTAACACTATTTTCATCATAATGCACAATATTTTTGAACTTACTTTTGTCTCTAGTAGTGTGATTAGAAAAACCACTATCAATCATCCATTTTCCACTCTTGTTCATGTAAGCTACTAATGTAGTTGTCTCATCTTCATCTGAATCATCTTTCATAGAAACATAGAAAACTTCATTATCATGATCATTTGATTCTTCATTTTATTCTTCTTCAGTAATGTAGCAAGCCTTCTTTCCTCTGCCTTTATAATCTTTTCTACTCTCATTTCCTTTACCTTTGTATTTGTCTCCACTTCTATTGTTCTTCTTCTCTAGACACCTTGCTGCAATATGACTAGCCTCATTACAATTGAAACATGTGATAGGCAAGTTACCTTTGTATTTTCATTTTCCTCTATGAAATATTCTAGCCAGTAATGTTTCAAGCTCTTTTACATCATCTTCATCTATATCACTATTACTAGAAACATGTTTGACCTTCTTCTTTCTCTTATCTTTAGGCTCTTTTAGTGATAAATTAGCTTTGAAAGTAGATTTAACATTCTCCATTTTGAAATTATCAAAATTTGAAAGCTCAAAAGAATTAAATCTACCAAGCAATCCTTCAATGGTTAGATCATAACCTAGAGTACATCTCTCAATTCTTGTTTAGCAAAAACTCTAACAGCATATATAGGCAATAGGGTTCTCAACACTTTTTTGATCACAATCTCATCCTCAATTTTCCCAGTTGATCATCTAATGACATTAACAACTTCCTTGACTCTAGCACAATAATGGACAATATTCTCACCTTCTTGGATTCTCATTTCATCAAAATTTTCACTGAGAATTTTAGATTTGGCTCTTAGAACATTCTTATCTCCTCCATATATATCCTATAGGGCATCTCACATCTTTTTAGGAGAAGTAAACTCTCTAATGTCATCAAACTCAGAATAGCTTAGGGTAGATGAAATCTCCAACATTGCATGATTATATTCTTTCTTTTTTTATAGTTCTTCTACAGTCATAGCTCCAACCACTTATACATACATAGTCTAGTTATTTTTGATAATTAAAAATATCCAAATCCTCCTAAATGAAGCTTCATAAAACTTTTCCATGTTGGAACATTGTGCTTGTTAAGCTTCAGTACCTCCTTTTTGTACATCTTGATATTTAGCTTCTAGTACCTTCAAACTATTCTCTAACAAGAACCAATGGCTCTGATACAATTTTTTTAAATATTTAGAATAATTGAGAGGGGGGTGAATCACTTATCCATGGTCCAAATGTACAAATAAAACTTTTCAGTTCTCACAAAGCATATAAGTGCATGCATTAACTAGATCATCCAATAACTCAATAACTTAGAAGGTCACTATCCTAGGTCAAAATAACTTTGCAAAAATATAAACATTAAACATGAAAAAATCATTCACACAATTTGACACAAAGTTTTCAACATGGAAACCCAATTTTGAAAAAACCAATAGTAATATGCTACCAATTTTTACTCTTCTAAAGTGAGCTTTTTGAGGAGCCAACCCTATTAAAGGTTACAATGGAGACTATTAAATGTGATCTTGATTAAAGGATTTCAATCACCATGTTTGGATTGAGATTTGTTAGAGGACTTTAGATCATTCCATTAGAATGTCACCTAGTTAAAGAATTTGTAAATGATTGTTAGCTCAACCTTAATCTAAGTGATTTACCTAGACTAATACAATGGTTTGAAAATAGAAGTAGGATTTGATTTGATAACTAAAAAAACTTAGTTATATATTACAGATCTCTGGTTGAGTCCTTCATTGTTCTTGGCATTCATACTCTTTGTCTCTTATTTCTTGTTCACCCTTCAAGACTTCAACTCCTTATCCATCTTTACCAGTATTCCAATTGTAGATTCATCCCTTCGGCCACCATATGAAGCAACACCTCCAGCTTCTCAACAACACTTATTACTTCTAGCCTTGTATCTCCTTATAAAGATAATTATGATCTTTTTATGCTTAACCACAATCGTCCATGTTAGTGTTAGGTCAAATTTATAAAATCCTCCCTCTTTCCATTATGTTCCCTCTAGAAACTTCTCTTACAATCCTCATTGGATTTTCCTCAAAATGATTTATCTTAAATTTATGCCACCAACATATCATACCTGTCTTCAACATGCTTCACACTATTCATGAAATCAACTTTGTTAGCTTAGATTTGTAAAATCTTCAATTAGACTATTTTTATTGTCACTCAACATCCACACTATTCACTCAACAATATCTTTTGATGCTTGACCATACCATTTCTCAAATGTTGAGATAATGGGTGTTGCACACATTGCCTAATATTGTTATATTTTATTTTATTATGTAATGTTGTACCTAGATGGACGTGCAACATGTAAAGATTTCCATAGAATATTCTTGATGATTTGTATTGTAACATTGTGAAAATATTTTATGTAATTATTTAATATTGGAGAAAATAATTAAATGCCCAATATTAAATGTGGGGTCAGTGGGTTAGGTAGCACATGTTTTTAGCACATGGTTTGTGTAATACCACTTGGTGGTTTTGTGGGACTTGCTACTATATAAGCAGCCACAAGGGTAGTTGTTATAAAGAGAGAGAGTGACAAGGAGAAGACAAAAGGCAAGAGTCGAGTAGGACAAGGCTTGACAGGTTAGCCAATGGAGCATTTGTGAAGGTTGAAAGCATGGCATGGGATGTGTGGATTCATGCTTGTTCACATAGTTTGCTCGGTTATGGCTATGGCCATGAAGGCTTCCCTGGTTGTATGGCAATGGTTATTTTGCTAAATAATACATGGTGATGGATGCTTTTGGAGGTTGGGTTTTTCCCTCAATGAGGGTTTCCCAGGGTATATCTTGTGTCACATTTTATGGGTATGTTGTCTATTCTTTTACATGTGGATTTTAATTCCGTATTTATTTCAGATCTATTATGGGTTATGTGGAAACGGTTATATTCTTTATTTCCAAGTTTCCTTGCAAGTGGTATCAGAGCTATGGTTTTATTATTGTAACCCTAGATTGAATCCATGGGAATGCATGAGAGGATTAAAAAAAAAAGGGGCAAGATATATGAATAATTATTGCAGATCTGAGGGTTTTGGATTTTCTGTCATGATAGGATGTTAAAATATTTGGGCATGGGAAATTGTTGGACAAAAAGATTTTTTCGGATGTTTCATTTAAATGAGGGTTTTGGGGGTTAGCTTGTAGAAATGACCTCCTGGGTAAAAACAGACCTCACCATTGGATCCGGGTCGACATTTCCATAAATTTTGATATATAATATGCCCTAGTTTGGCCATGTTCAGAGAAAATGAAAGAGTTTTTTTGGTTTCAGCCCATGATGGCCGTCAAATTTAATCCCGTCGGAATTTTTGTCACTGAAAAAATAAAAAATGAAAAATCATACTGCAAAATGGTAAAAAGACTATCTTAGTAAAACGGCCATAACTTTCTCTCAGAATATTGGATTTCAGAGTTCTTATAGGCGTTGAAAAGCTAATTTAGAGCACTACAACATGGTGTAGGTTTGGTTCTATGATTTTGAAATTTTGTCAGGTTTTAAGAGCCCTAAAGTCAGATGTTATTTATTTTGAGCACGGATTAGGGCATAACTTGGGCATACGGAGTCGGATTTTGGACTTCGAGTAGTCAACGAAAAGCTCTTGGAGAGCTCTACACATTGGTTTAGATTTGGTGTAGGTTTGGTATGATTTATTTGTTGATATATTTATCTGAACAGGTTATAGATATATTTTGACTATGGTAACATTGTGATTTTATGGCATTGGAGATTTAAGTTTTGATGTCATTGTATACTCAAGTTTGGTCTCATGATGATATGGTTATCAATGTTTGGTTTGGATATGCATGATGAGTTCTTGGATCTATAAGTTGTGCAGTGTTGTAAGCGGTCTATACTTACAGGTTGCATTTATAGCTTGGTTATGGGTTGTCTTTGCCCATTGATCTTTCATTATTGATGCATATTCAGATTGGTGGCTTGGATTTGGGTTGTCTATGCCCTAATTCACATGATTTTATCTTCATGTTGAAGGGATGAGATGTTGTTACCAGGGACAGTCATGGTAGAGGATTGTGGTTGACTATGCTAACAGGTTGGACATATTGAGAGCCAGATGCTTAGTTCATGGATGTGATCATGGTGTCATGGATTTTGGCATGACATGATTGGTTATACAGGTACATCCTTGATGTTCATTAGCTTGGATTTTTGATTCAGTTATGGTGGTATATCTTCTTGGTTAAGGATCATAGTTATTTAATTTCTTTTGAGGAGCTCATGATGTGCACTTTGAGTTCTTTGATGGTTTGATGCCTCAGTTGATTCTCATGGTTAGAGGATGGGTTTTTCATCATGATGTCATGGATAGCTTGGATACATGGTTTAGTGGGAGCTTGTGATAGTGATGAGGTGACAGTGCAGGATTAGTTCCTGGTTTGATTTATATCTTCTTGGTTTGGAGAGGATGGATTTTATGATGCCATAGGTGACTTGGTACCACAGTTGAGTGGGAGTTGTTGGCATTGATATATTTATAGAGTGTTTGTAGATGTTGGAGGTTTGTCTTAGATCCTGTTGCTGCAGAAGCATATTTGACATTTGTATGGTGCACTTGTTATCTTCATGGTGTGTGAAGATGGTTAGATCTTGAGGACTCATGGAGTTCTTGGTTATCTTCATGGTGTATGGAGATGGTTCTTCCTGGTGTGTGGAGATGGTTTTTTTCATAGTGTATGGAGATGGTTACATCTTGAGGATTCACAAGGTTCTTGGCAAAGGTGTGGTTTATGCTTTTATTTGGCATGTTATCCTTGGTATGAGGATGGTTTCATTATTATGTCATGGTATACTCTTGATACGCGTTTAGAGTTGTGACATGTTATGGTATGTTCATATGGAGCATGTTATCTCTTTAGTTGAGATGGTAAGATCATGTTGTCATGTTTATGTTTCTGAGGCCATGGTTAGAACTTTGACATTGATCTTGGTTTAGTTTCTTGGTATTGAGTACACTGATCATAAGCTGGATACTTCATGATATTGCTATGTTTCATTTGGAGTTGGCATAGATTGATTGGTTATAGGTGCTCATGGATACTTAGAGACGGTGGTGACGCTGATTTCTCTTGGATTAGAGAAGTATTTGTTGGGATTGTTGATGGTTTTAGCAGAAAGTTCGAGGGGCAGTCACCTGATATGGACTTGAGAGGAGATTGTTCTTAGATGAGTCTTAGTTGGAGACTTGGGTATCTTGATGAGCATTCTCATTCTCCACTCTTGGTCTACTCGGCGGTTTGCTACTTGAGAGGTATAGCCCATTGTTTCTCTCAGTTGCATTATATTTATGCTTGTCTTTCATGGATATGGATCTTGAGCTATGGTACATGAGTTAGTTTTGGAGGGTTCATTTGAGAGATGGTTTAGCATTGGTTATCTCTATTTGCATATGTTGTTATGCTGGTTGAGTTTGGGAGATGGTTTTATATTGGGCATATTCCTTGGATTAGGAATGCTTATTCCTTTGTTTAGGAATGGGTTTATTGAGTTTGATCTTCTTGTGAGAGGCTTACATCCATAATTAGCTATATGGTATGGTTTGGGTGCTGTTGAGGCTTCTTGTTGGGGTTTTATGGAGGAGATTATACTTGCACAGTTTACATCTAGAGGTGTGTGTAGAAGGACATGATACAGGTTATGATTTGCATGGTTTCTCTGGTCTTGGTTATCTTCTTGGATGTTCAGTTTTGCCTACATTGGATTTGAGATTTGTTAGAGATTGTGATCACTGGTTTGTGCTCATGTATTTCATGTGAGAGATGACATGGTTTTTTTTTTTTTTTTTTCTCTTTCCTTTGTTGGTTGTGGAGAGTTTGAGAGACTATTGGAGACTTGTTATGAGAGTTTTTCTTGCAGGATATCAGTTTATGTATTGTGGATGTCCTTGAGACTACATGGATTCACTTCTTTGAGATGTTGTGAGTGGATTGGTTATAGATTTGACATTATCTTTTGCAGTGGGAGATTCTTGGTATATATGTGGCAGGTATTACTCTTGAGGCTTGTGATTGCAGGTTGCAGATTGGATATGTCGGTGATATAAGATTCACTTGTTATACCTTTGAGGTATGGATAGTTGGATGGGTTGGCACTTTGCTGTGGGTGCTATTTCAGCTATGGATATTTTGACAACTACGGATACATGTGATTACCTTTGGATCAAATTTTTTGTGCTTGGAATTTCAGTTGGTACAAGATTTTATGATCTTCTAATGCGACAGGTTGGGTGGCTTTTTTTTTTGGGATGGCTTCTATGAATGTCCAGTGGGAGTGGCATAATAGGAGGTGAGATCATTCATGTTTGAGATGCTGGATATTTTGATTTTGTCGCGGGTACTAGGATGGAGCACTTGGTGTATTTTGATCCATGATGGTGGATGTGCTGGGAGGGATTGTTCCCTTGTTCATTTATGTGGCTATGGATTGACCCTATGCAATGTATACAACAAGTGGGAGATTTTTGAGATAATGGGTGTTGCACACATTGCCTAATATTGTTATATTTTATTTTATTATTTAATGTTGTACCTAGATGGACGTGCAACATGTAAAAATTCCCATGGAATATTCTTGATGAGTTGTATTGTAACATTGTGAAAATATTTTATGTAATTATTTAATATTGGGGAAAAGAATTAAATGCCCAATATTAAATGTGGGTTCAGTGGATTAGGTAGCACATGTTTTTAGCACATGGTTTGTGTAATACCACTTGGTGGTTTTGTGGGACTTGCTACTATATAAGTAGCCACAAGGGTAGTTGTTATAAAGAGAGAGAGTGACAAGGAGAAGACAAAAGGCAAGAGTCGAGAAAGACAAGGCTTGACAGGTTAGCCAAGGGAGCATTTGTGAAGGTTGAAAGCATGGCATGGGATGTGTGGATTCATGCTTGTTCACATAGTTTGCTCGGTTGTGGCTATGGCCATGAAGGCTTCCATGGTTGTATGGAAATGGTTATTTTGCTGAATAATACATGGTGATGGATACTTTTGGAGGCTGGGTTTTTCTCTCAATGAAGGTTTCCCAGGGTATATCTTGTGTCACATTCTATGGGTATGTTGTCTATTCTTTTACATGTGGATTTTAATTTCATATTTATTTCAGATCTATTATGGGTTATGTGGAAATGATTATATTCTTTATTGCCAAGTTTCCTTACATCAAATACTCCCAATCTTGAGATTGGGAGCCTAATATCTTCCACATTCCAACATTTATTCCATGACCCTTCAACAATTTTTCTACTTGGTAGTAACTTTGCAGTTGTGGATTTTTGATTGGTAAGGGATTTCAATTTGTCTATAAAATTATAATAGACATTCCTTTCTAGATAAATAACATTACCAAAATTATTTCTAGAAAGTGATGCCTTTGAAGCAAAGGCTTCAACTATAAACTATGAAATTAGGTCTCTACTACTAGAAACCCTCAAATTACATAGTTATATCATAGTTTTTCTTTTCACCCAACTACACAAGTAGCTATGAGTATACGACTAATTAGAGAACTCTCAATACATACCCAAGCAGACAAAATAAACCCTAATTAACAATCACCATACAAGAGTTTTGATTGGGATAATAAAGAAAGGAAACAATGCCTTAAAAGTTTCTCTATAGAACTCATATTATTGTAATAACAAGAGTTGGAGGGCATCTTAGTTCTTGTAAAGAATAGGAAGAGTAGGATTTTGATTGAGTGGAGTGAGTGAGTGAGTTTAGATAAGATATGTCTTGCGAACCTTGCTATAAGAAAGAACTAATCTTTTATATCAGGATAACAAGAAATTATCTTTAATAAAAAGATAGCCGAAATATATTCATCCATTTAAAGTATCCAAGAATAAGTTTTAAGAAAAATATTCAAGAATGTTGAAACTAGTGTAAAAGATAGGTTAGGATCACAAGCATGTAGTATATAGTCATTGACAAAAGGAAATCCTCTTGAATAATTGTACATAGGTGGATGAGAACATTAACATTGTTAGTTCCAAGAATTATAAGTCAACATATTTGTTATAAATTCATATTATGTTATGCATTCAAATGAAAAAAATAGTATAATATTTATTTTTTAAGTAATAAAAATCAAAGTACTAATAACTCAAAAAGATATCACAACTCCTTAACTAATTGTTCTATGCTCAATATTGATCACATTGTATTGCAAAATGATTATGTAGCGACTTGGGAATATCATAATACATTTTAGATGTTGATCATAATTCTAAAATAATATATCAATTTTTTTTTTGTCTATTAGCTTGATTTTAATATATAATACCTACACCGATTGTAGCTATATTGATCAATAAAATGTATTCTTCTAGGATGCCAAAAAAATACCCTTAAACTAGAAAGTGTAAACCAAAAAGCTTGGCACAAATAAGCTTAAAGAGAAGCAATGTGGTTGTTTCATACCATAAAATCTCTCATGTCTAATAAGAAGAAGGTGAAAAACCAAAATAAATAAATAAATAAAATCTTTGTACTCAATTTTTTCACTATGTCAATGCTTTCATATAGGGTTATCATAACGCTATTAAGAAATTCCTTTAGTTCATAAAAAAATGTTTTCTTTAAGATTTCCATCCTTGTTGGCATCAATTTTTGAAAAAAGTTTCATTAAATATATTGAAATATTTTTTATAAAAATTTTGCATTGATTATATTAAAATATTTTTTGGAAAATTTTTCCATTATATAGTAAAGATACTTCTATTACTTGTGGAAATTTATGGCCACTTAAAAAAGAAAGCCATCAAGTTAATGATGTAGTTGAAGAGAGTCCTTAAGAAAACCATGTGGCACCCAACCAATGCCACCTAATGATTTGAGTCATATACATTTAGGTGGCTATTACAACTCTTAATTTTGTAGCAGGGGGTTACATGTAACAATCTTCTCTTTTTAGTTGTAGAATTATCTTCATTTTTAACTATCATGTATCTATTGATGATCTATCTATGCTTGAATTTGTAACCAGTCATATTTAGTTTTCTTGTTCTTGAATCTTGATACACTAAGAATGAAGATCTTGATTACCACCACACACTAATATTGAGAACTCCAATATAAAAGTGTTGTAGTCCACCTCATCATATGTTTCAAAACCTAGTTAGGAAGAAAAAATCACTTCATATACAATTTAATATAAGCTCTATAACATCTGGTTCCATAAATCTTCACATGATTGAACGTTGTGTGTGTGTGTGTGTGTGTGTGTGTGTGTGTGTGTGTGTGATTGTGTGAGCATTTGTGTGTGTGATCACAAGTTTGTGTGTTTGTGTGTGTGTGTGTGTGTGTGTGTGTGGTATTATAGAAGGACCAAATCCTTAATCATATGAAAATACTAAATCCAAATTATGGTGGAGGAAAGATATTAGGAATGCTGATTTGGGAATGAATGTGCCAATTGGTTGGCCTAATCTTGTGAACATAATTTATGTATTTATTTTTCAATCTTCTATAATTTTTTAATATTTAATAATTTTTATTATATACAAGATAATACTAATGCTTATTTGTTAAATTTTGTATATTTATAGCCTGAATATTTTCCTATGAAGAAAAAGCATGGCTGGCAATATGAATCCAAAACAAAATAATGAGACAATTGCTAAATTGTGGTCTTAGTTTTGAAGAAAAGTTTATAAATGTAATTATCCTTGCAAAAAGTGTAAGGACTTAAAGAAACAAATAATTCTAATCACAATAGCCTAGAGTCATCATAGGAAATATGATCATGTTGAAGGGGGCATGATTTTTATCAATTGGTGAATGTTGATTTCTAACTAGAGGAACATGGAGGTGTGAATATCCAAGCTAAGAATAACACTCCCATAGAAGAAGATGATTGTGTGGTAGAGAACACAATTGAAGATGATGGTATTGGCATAGCTAATAATGTGCTAGAGACATGATTAAAGAAGATGGTATCGGTGTAGCTGATCAAGATTATCACAATAATGGTATTAGTGCATATAATAATGGTAATAAAGATGGTCTTGATATACCTATACTTGAGAAGGCATATGAGCCCCTATACCAAGGCTCCCAAAAAAATCTTCTCTCTACTATAGTCTTGTTGGTGAACTTAAAGGTTACAAATGGTTTATCCAATGTAGTAATGTCATTTATGCAAAGGTATGCTATTTTTTCATCTTTAATGTTAGCATACGATTACAATTCATTATACTAAAAATTCACAATTGTTTTTGATATCAAAGAAGCCAAATCTATGGGGATGGCCCTTTACAACAGTGGTCAAACAACTAGCAAAAAACTAGTTGACAACTAGAAACAACCACATACACCCCCTAATAGTTTACATCAAAAACATAAGTAACAACATAAAATAATCAAAAGTACTAGATATTCTACTCTTACAACTAGAAGAGTTTAACAAGTTAACAAAATGCATAATAGATGGTCATCACATCATACCACCTCTAGCCTAGAAACAAGTTTAACAATTTAACAATTTATATTTGTTGTTCTAGGTTGATAAGTGAGTTGTTTTTACCACCATCAAAAATTCTACCTTGCTTGCATCAAGAATTATCTACCATTATGAATCAAATTGGAATGAAGTATCAAATAATACATGCATGTCCCACTGATCACATTCTATATCATAAACAACATGAATTTTTGATAGAATAAACTGATTGTCATATTAGTATATATCAGTCAGATCAAATTTAAAAAAAGGTACCTCATAAGATTATTTGGTACATTCTTATTATTCCACGTCTTGAACAATTAGTCAGATGCACTAGCTTGGCATAATTTATGGGTTATCATGCATATAATAGAAGTCAAGATGATATTATGTGAATGTCAATGGATGGTTTTACATTTAAAGACATAGAAAAAACATGGCCACACTTTAAAGAAGAAGCTCATAGTCTTGAGCTTTGATTGGTAGCGGATGGTGTCAATCCATTTGGAGATATGAAATTTGTTTACTCGGTGTGCCCTATTTATTAACAATAATATTCCTCCTTAGATGTCCATAAAGAGGGAGAACATAATGTTGTCAATGATTGTACTAGGTATTTTTTCATTTAATAGTCGTCTAAGTTAATTTATAAACATTGCATCAAAATGGTCACAATAATTATGTATTTTTTCTGTTCATTCAATTACTAGGTAAGTACTAAGTTAAAGATATGAACATGTATATTGAGCTCCTTATTCATGAGTTATTGAAGTTATGGAATGGGATCACTATGTATGACATCTCTAGACCTATAGGACAAAGGTAATTTCAATTCTATGCTATTCTTGTATGAACAATACATGATGCCCTTGAGCTAACTCATTTTGTTGCATGTTATATTGTTAAGGTCACATAATTTTGTTATGTTATAGTGGTTACACATTATTTTTATATGTTTAAGTTTTGCATGATAATTGTACATGATCTTTTAGGTCATCAGAAAAAGGGAAAATTTGCATGTCTAGTTTGTGGTCCAAAGATGAAATCTCATCATTTAAGAAGTTTAGGAAAGCATGTATTTTTCTAAAGAATGACCTCTCATTTATGGAAGTTGGAATATAATCAACAAAATTATCAAGGTAATTTTTATTTGAAATTTGTATTTTCATATTGTCTTTTGTTTAGAAATGATGTAATTGATGCTTGTGAAGGTCATCAAGGCATCAATGACCAACATCTTAGAGGAATAAAATATTATCCTACTCAATTTAGTAGGTTACTGTACTACAAGGATATCTCAATTGTGCATTTTTTTGATGATATGCATATTGGAAAGAATGTAATAGAGACACTATGGAAAATATTGGATGCAAGGCATGAGAGAGAAAAAATTGTCAAAATTTGTAATGCTATTCATGAATTCAATCATGGACTAAAAATTTTCATTGGATTAAATAGAAATGGAGACCACATAAATATGAGTTCCCTTCCTTGGTTAGTAATGTAGAAACAAAGTGATGAATTAAAAGAATTCATTAAAAAAAAATCTCATAGGATTTGTTGCATATAAAAGTAGTCTTGTATCAAAGAAATGTGATTTTGGGCCAAGGTTAAAAATACATGATTGGCATACCTTCATCAAGGTAACTCATGTTCTCTATTTATAATACATTTTTAAAATTTCATGAACATTTTATTGTATATTTATTTCATAATATATTGAAAAGATCATTTTTACTTATTGTAGTAAGTCCTACCTCTATCCTTGCCACACCAATTTGACAATAGTATTAAACAAGTTATATATGATCTTGGAAAATTCATGAGGTTAGAAGTTTTATTTCTTAGATTTTTTCTACATATATTATATTTATGACTTATTTTAATTTTTATGCAATTTATTGCATCTTTTTATCTAAAATCTCATTTATATCTTCTTGCATGTTGAATGTCTTTTAAGTGGTTATCATCTAAAGAAATTGATAAAAAAGATATAAAATATTAGAATCCAAAAATTCCATAGCTTATATGTGAAATGCAAAAGTGTCTACCTTAAGTTTTTTTCAATGCTCAAGAATTCTACCTCATAATTGTGTTGAGCTATACAATCTAGGTCAGTATGGATGGTTGAGAAGCACTTGAAACTTATGAAGGGCTTGGTTTGACAAACAACATGCCCTAAGGGTTCTATGGTAGACGGATATATGGTATACCAAACCATGGTGTACATTAGTAAATATCTTCTCAATTTTGTGACAAGTATCCATGTAGATCACATTTCGGATCCTAACTCTATTTACAAATTTGAAGGGGAGTACTTGATGGAGAAAGGTTGATTGAGGAGAGTGAGAGGTAATTATAATATACTATTGTAGTTTATTAATTCTTATAAATCTCCAATATAAGTAATTTATAAGTGGTCTAATTGTTTTCTTTATATTTGGTTGTGAGTGGGATGCACTACATTTGTATATTACAAACAATCTTGATTGGATAATGGTATGGATTCAATAGTCTCAAGAAAATGGTTCGTTATTAACATGGGATAGTATTGCATCATTGGTTAAAGAAGCTTGTTTTAATGGAGATCCAATTATTATGCCAATGATACTTGATCTAGTATATGGCTTAAGAAATAGAAAGGTACATATAAGATTACTAATCATTACCCATAAGTTTAATATCAAGTCATGGATCGATGCAAATAATCTTGATATGTTTGAATAGTTGTAGATCAAACATCACAAATCTATGTACTACCATGGCCGTAAATTTTGGATAAAAAATTTAGGCGAAACAAAGAAAACTTGTGATTCTAGGATAAGTGCAGTCTTTGAGGTTATCAATTATTAACTTTAGGTGTGTTCTAAAAAGTAAAATCATATTGGTCAAACTTTCTACCAATGTTGATGAAAATTAGTTGAAATTTTGACCAAGCTTTTGTTAAAATTTTGACCAAAACATCGACCAAGATTTCATCATGGGTTTAGCATCCTGGTCGATTGAGCAAGCCATTTTGATGGAGCTTTTCATAAATAAGGGAGGCCACTTTTTCCCAAATGTGCCATCAAAATTGTGACCTTAACAAGGACCAGTCAAAGTTTTGACAGGAAAAATAGTGACAAGACAATTTGTAGATCATTTGACCAACATGAGTAGAAAATTTGACCAATTTTCATCAAAAAAAGAGGCCAATTCTACTAGTGCTAGCAACCAAATATTATTTGGATTCCCTTAAAATGTCAAGAGAAATGTGGCTCTTATTAACACTCTACTAATGATTGGGACATAAAGAAATTTAAGGATCTTTAGAATAGTTGAACATCATTTGAGTCAAAGGATAGATTTGGTATTGTCATAGTGGTATCTTCAATGCTCCTTATATTTCAAGATTTTATTTGAGAAAGGAATTAAGGTTGTGTTAGTAGTTATTTCTCTAAGGAGCTCTTGAACTATATTTTTATTAATATATTGATATGTGGTCTTATCCACTTTGTCAAAAAAAATTATTATCACTAATGAGAAAAAAGAAAAATGACTGACACGATGTGATAGATGTTGAAAGTTGAATTTGGTAACCTGGTTGGTTTGATCCACTATGATAGATTTCAAAAAATAAGATGAAATACAAATAGGAATATTAGCAGCATAGCCCGTCTCTAGGTGATCTTCCATTTAGACTCCTAATTACAATGACAAAACACAGTTCCTTTACAAGAAAATGTGACACTACAAAATGTATGATGGAAATTGTTTATAGGCAATTTTGACTAACACACTTGAAAAAAAAATACGAGCTCCCCATTCACTGTTTATACAAAAAAATTTCAGACCACTTGAGACGAGAAACATAATGTCTGAAATTGGATACATAGCTCTCGTGATAGAGAATATAATCAAGATATATAACTTAATAAAACTTAAATGTGAACATGAAATTGAAGAAAAGAACTAAAGTGACCACCAATATAAGGAGGACTAATAAGAAAATACATCAAATACAACAAAAAAAGATCTAGAGGAAAACAACCAATAATAATCATGAACTATAGTTCCTAGAACATTAAAATGGACTATCAACACAACCATTGGCCTTAGCATCACATGTACATACTATAAGGATGGCTATATAACGAAATAAGGGACCAAATACAATACTAAAATGCTTAATGGTTGCCTATAAAAATTAGAAATCTAAAACAGATGCACATACTAAAAAAAAAAAACCAGAAATGTGTTTATTGATGTTACAAAATCTAGCTCTAATACAATATTTGAATTCAACCCAAAAATCAAACATAAATAACAATAAAATAAACATCGGAAAATACTGTAGGAAAACCATTCAAGAATGAAGAGAAAACCTAGGCACACAACAAAAGATCATTTTATTGATAAGAAAACTCAAGTGTACAATATCTTTTTCATAATGTGATATATTTAATATAAATGACACTCTTTACATTCCAATTGAAGTTCTCTTCAATAACTCTTTAGTATAAATAGAACTCTACAAATTTTCATGCATTGATGTATGATGAGTGACGCATGTCATTATATTTAATATTACAATTTAATAATAAGTGTCCTTTTCAAATGAAAGTGGCTATAACAAAATTAACGCTCGAGATAAAGATTTCTAATATAGCTACAAACTCCAACAACTTTTGCATATGCCAGGTTTTCCATTCTTAAGAAAAATGGGTTTTATTAATTATAGATTGGTTGACCCTTATTGAATTCTTTTTTATTGTTAAGTATAGAGTCATTTCACCTTTTAAGATTTCATTAATAAATCATCCTTATGAAGTATTAGGTTGAATGCATATTAAAGTTTAAGATTTCATTGGTTTAAAGTTCACCCATTGTGTATGTATCCAAGGGTATGTTAAGTAATAAAGTGAGTGTAAATTATAGCTATTGAACTTGAAATTTTAAAATATTTTCCAAATGGTTAAAGGTTCAAAGTTCAACACTATAACTTATCTTAAAAAGTAATGAGCAACAAAACAAGTAGAGGAGGAAATTTGAATTTGGGTGTGGATGAGATTTCTACAAGGATTGCAGTAGGCGCATTAGAGGCACCTAGAGCCTATAACACCCTGCCAAGGGACCCAAAAGAAATGACCTAAAATTTTACTAAGTTTGTCAACATTTTACTTTTTATCAGATGATTTGGGAAAGATTTGAAATTGGAATTGGACATTCTAAATTTAAAAAAAATATGGTTTATAGAAATTCTTCTATCAGACTATATTTGCAGTATATATATATATATATATATATATATATATATATATATATATATATATATATATATATATATATATATATATATATATATATATATATATATATATATTTTAAAATTAATTAATAATATTGTGGGGGAAATTTTGTTGTGAAAGTTTTTAATTAAAAACAAAATTTTAAAAAAAAATTAATTAATTAGGGAGGGGCAAGTTTTACCCACCCCGTACCCCCTTACCTCATTCTTACCTACAATGCTTTTAATAGTGTTGCCTGGCAGCCATGTCTGCTACCGTAGTAGCAGGCATTGTCTTTATGGCAATATGCTGCTACTACTGCAACAATTGTGCTATTGTGGCAGCAACCCTTGGGGTCAGCCGTGCAGGACTTAAACGCTTATGTTATAATGCATTTAAAAAAAATTTAATTAATATTTTATTATGATTTTTAATTATTAATTTATTAAAAATAAATTATATTTAATATAATTTTTTAAATGTTAATATTATTTAAATTGTATTTAATTTAAATAATTCATTACTAATGTTATTGAATTTAAGTTATAATGAATTTAAATTATTAATTATTAATATTATTGTTAGTACCCGATATGGTCACAATTTCAAAACTTCAAGTTTAGAGTTGTTGAACCACTTCAAACTGAAGTTCAAAGTAGCTCGATGGTTCAGAGGTCCAAGTTGGTTTGTTGGTTCAACATGCAGACTCAGATCAGGCTTAAGATTGTCAAGTTCAATGATTCAGAGCAAAGGTATAAGGATCATTTAATCCAAGTTCAGAGGACTTCACAAGAAGCTTCACAGTTTTAGAATTCAGTTTCAGATGTTGAACCTCTTTGAACCACTTCGAACTGAAGTTCAAATTAGTTCAAAGTAGTTCAGAATGGTTTAATGGTTCAAATAACCCATCGTGCAGGTTCGATATAAATGAAGTTCAGACTCATTGGTTCGAGGTGGCATAGCAAGGAAGTTTAGATCATAATTATCAGAGCTTAGCAACTTCAACATTGCCACACTTCATTATTTGGGTTCAAAAGGAAACTTGATGGATGGAAGGTCAGCTTTTGTATTCAATAAGGATATTTTAGATGAATCTGCTAATGATGACACATCCGAGCCTTAATCTAGGAATGATGTGACCAGAAGGATATCACCAGTGATGTCATTATATGTATAACAACATTGAAGAGAAGTTTGAGTTGCTGGAAAAGAAAATCACAATGTTTGCCACTGCATTAACCCGAAATCAAATATTGGTTGGGTGGATACATAAGATAGCACCCAGAGAAATATTAATAATGTGCACCATTGGGACTATTATATAAAATAATATCTACCATCTTCCTTCCCCATCACAAGAATGATAAAACTCATAAATGATTATGAGTAATCAGCATACAAGGGATAAGGAAGGTAGAACATGTGTGCATTGAATGGTCAACCTTTATTAAGAAACATAGAGGAACTAAGACCCCCAATATTGGTGCGCGCTGCATAATTGATGTAGGATCTGGTCAAGTTTATCTTTCTCAAGTTCTATCATTTGAATATCAATTCTGCATAATGGCTTTGGATGCTTCTCTTCACCATGCAACTGTTACAAATGAATGGGCAGAATGAATTAGAAAACACCACCAAAGCATTTGTGTCATTGTTGTGAAGAAAGAGAGAGGACCTCCTTGTGTTTCTGAATGATTGGGGCAGTGTTGTTGGTAAACATATTATCTTTGGGTTGAGGAAGAAATTTCATGCTGCATTCATATCTGATAACAGATCCATGAATTTGAAGTTATAACATTCTAACATTCATGTTTTACTGTGCTTGCTTTAAAACTGAGCTTCTTGGTTTTATACGAACCCAAGGAATATGTTTAGATAGGGAGACATTTTCAAGATGGTGGATCAATGATCAGTAGTTGGGAAGTGTAATTCAGCAAGTCAGATTTTCTGAGTCATATAGACCCTCAAACAGTGACCTGTAACTTTTGACTGACACATTATGTTTAACATCGCCTTGGTGAGAATATGGAGAACTAGGATTCTAATAACATATCCGAAATTCAGCAAGATCTAATGGTGCGATAATTAGTTATGCCCCCCGAAATCAGGCCTATTTTTACTGCCAGAATTACATCAAATCCGCCCAGCATGCTTTAAATGGTTGTTAGATTAAAAGAAGAAGAAGATCCGTTATGTTACTTTTGGAAGAGTATATGGGTGCATATTTTAATATGAAATATGATTATTAATCTATTCATATTCCTAATGTTTGTAAAAGATTAAAGTTGATAAGAGGATAGTTCCAAGAATCAGTTATGAAACTGAAAAGTCACGAGGAGGAAAAAGTTTAAATAAGCCAGTGGCAGAGAGAACAAGGGGGCCATTTTTTTTAGAGTTTGGCTAAGAGACTTTGGGCTACAGCAAAATAGAGGCTGTGGATGCAAAGGGTTCCACTATAGAAAAGGAGAATGATTTCCAAGAATATGAGGACCCACAAGGTTTTCAAAAAGACCCTAGGAATGCATCCTATCAAATTAAAGATGGCTCTTTGGATAGCCCCTAGAAAATAATGGAGACAGTCAATCAGCAATGACCTTTTTAGGACCCTCTTTGATCTTGAGATAATAAAGTTTGTTTGAAACCATGGTTGACTTTCTTTGGAGTTAAACCTATAGCTAAGTCAATATTCCTAGATATTAAAGAAATTTATAACAAAGAGAAAGTAAAATATGCTATAGTGGTTTTAGATAAATTAGTTGATCACAATATTGACTTGATGTCTTCTACACTAGTGGGAAAGTTCATTGGCCCTTGTCCCAATATCAATGTGATCTAAATCTTTGCTAATAGAAGAGAGGATCTTAAAGGAAATGTGGAGATTTTGGCCATGGTGAAAGGGTTCCTCTCTTTCTCTTTTTCCTATCAAGAGGACTTTTGAAAAGTTTTCTATAGAGGACCTTGGGTTATCAACAAAGCTACTCTAGCAATTTAGAAGTGGTCTCTAAAC
Organism: Cupressus sempervirens; assembly: GCA_028749045.1. Lineage (NCBI taxonomy): Eukaryota > Viridiplantae > Streptophyta > Pinopsida > Cupressales > Cupressaceae > Cupressus > Cupressus sempervirens. Next base: position 207,655,822 of record CM053790.1, on the reverse strand, counting down.
CTAGACCTAAAGATATTGTTAGATTGTTGGAATGGGAAAAGTTAAGATTAAGCTATAGAATGGCAATCATTGGATACTACATGAGGTAAGACATATTCCAAGGCCGAGTAGGAATTTAATCTTAGTATGGTAACTTGGTGATGAGAATTGTGTAGTTACTTTTAATGATACAAATTAAAAGGATAGAAAAGGTTCTCTTGTAGTAGAAAAAAGTGTGAAAGTAGACACCTTATATCTTTGTATAGGTCATATTGTTCCTTCTACTTTGATTGTTTCAAAGAAAAATGAATGTTTAGGAATGGTTGATGTAGTTGAGTAGGGAGAACAATTAACTATTGTAGATTCTGATATAGCATTATGGCACAATAGACTTAGGCAAATGAGTGAGAAACATATGAAAGTACTTCATTCAAATATTTTTTTACCAAGTTTGAAATGTGTTCATATGGATTTTCGTGAAAGCTGTGCGTATGGAAAACAAAAGAGAGTGAGTTTTGTGAAGACTACGAAGGAAAATAAAAGTGAGAATTTAGTTCTTGTGCATACAAATGTATGGGAACCAGCTTAGGTATCTTTCCTTGGTGGATTTAATTATTATATTATATTTATTAATGATACAACTAGAAAAGTATGGATTTATTTCCTTAGAAAAAAAATTGATGTATTTCAAACTTTTAAGAAATGAAAATGCTTAGTTGAAAATGAGATTGGTAAAAAATTAAAATGTCTTAGATCTAATAATGGTGGTGAATATTGCCATCATGAATTTGAAGATTTTTTCTCCACTAATGATATTCATAGACACAAAACTATTCCAAGGACTTCATAGGTAAATAGAGTGCTTGAACACATGAACATGACTATAACATGTGGGAAAAAGCTATTAATACTACAATATATTTGATTAATAGAGGTCCCTCTACTCCTTTGGGCTATGTTATTCCATAGGAAGCATGTACTAGTAAGAAGGCGAGTTATTCTTAACTCAAAACCTTTGGTTGTGAAGAATTTGCTCATATAGATTATGAAAATAGAACCAAGCTGGAAGCTAAGTCATATAAATGTGTATTTGTTGGATATGGAATTGATAAATTTTGTTATAGGCTTTATTATAAGATGTAGGGATGTCATATTCAATGAGAAAGTGTTGTACCAAGATCTATTGCAACAACATGGGAAGAAAGAAGATGATTATCTAGTGTTGGATGATACTCCAAAAAATAATGTTCTAACAATTCCTCATGATGTGCAACAACTGTAACAAAAAATACCACATATAGGTTAGTGAATGTTAGATGTTCAAAAAGGCTAAGTAGACCTCCACAAAGATTTTCCCCCTCTTTGTATTCTATTTTACTTACTAATGCTATTGAACCAAAATGTTATGATGAAGCTATGTAGGTGGATACTAAGATTTAGTGGGAGTTTGTAATGGACTCCAATTGAAAAACAAGACTTGGGATTTATGAAAGTTGCCTTCAGGTAAATGGGCCTTATAGAATAAATAGGTTTAAAAGTTGAATGAAGAGGATGGAGGTAAAAAAAATTTAAAGCTAGTATATTTGTAAAAGGATTTGCGCATTGATTTTGATGAAATATTCTCTCCTTTTGTAAAAAGGACTTCTTTTTGCACTATTTTAAGTATTGTGTCTACTAAATATTTGTATTTAGAGAAATTTTATGTTAAAACAAACTTCATGGAATTTTAGATGAAGAGATATATATGGCACAACCATAGGGATTTGAGGTCAAGTGTAAGAAGAACATAGTGTGCAGATTGAAGAAAAGTTTATATAGCTTGAAGCAAGCACCTTAGCAATAGTATCTAAAATTTGATTGTTTTATGCATGAGTATGGATATTGTAGGTGTAATTTAGATTATTGTGTTTATTTAAGAGGTTGGATAATGACAACTACATTATTTTATGTTTATATGTTCATGATATAGTTGTAGCTAGGTCTAACATGGATCATATTAAGGCATTGAAATGCCAATTAGCATATGCATTTGCTATGAAGGATTTGGGGGCAGAAAAAAAATCCTTGGTATGAAGATTTTGAAAGATAAGAAGAACAAGAAAATAACATTATCTCAGGTTGATTATATTGCAAACGTGTTGCAACATTTCTCTATGGAGAATTCTAATGTTGTTAGCATACCTTTACCTTGTCCTTTTAAGTTGACTAAGGAGATGCATCCAAAGACACAAGAAGAGGAGGACAAGATGTCTAAGGTACCTTATGCTTCAAGAAGCTTGATTTATGCTATGGTATGTAGAAGGCTAGATATTTCACATGTAGTTGGAGTCATTAGTAGGTATATGAGTCATCCAAGGCTTGTGCATTAGAATGAAGTTAAATCGATTCTTAGATATTTTGGACAGGAACATCCAGTAAGTGTCTACATTTTTGGGGCTACTACTAATTTAAAGTGATATGTTGACTCAGATTTGGCAAGGGACATTGATACTAGGTGGAGTACTATAGGTTATGTATTTACTATTGCTGGGGCAGCAATGAGATGGGTTTCTAGGTTACAGTTGGTTAATGCTTTATCCACTATAGAGGCAGTGTATGTTATTGCTAGAGAGGAAGCCAAGGAGATGGTATGGTTTCAGTTCTTCCTAAAATAATTGGGACACACTTAGAAGGGTAATTATTTATTTATAGATAGTCAGAGTGTCATTCATCTTGCAAAGAATTTAGCTTTGAATTCAAAGACAAAAGAAATTTAGTTGGGGTACCATTTCATTCGACTAGTTTTGGATGATGGATAGTTAAAGTTGAACAAGATACATACAAATGACAATCTAATGGATATGTTTAAAAATGTAGTGACAAGGGATAAGTCGACATCCTCTTCAATTTTAGCTAGTCTTCTAGACTAAACAAAATAAAAGAACAACAGAGTCTAGGCTGGTTTGATCTAGTAGAAGCCTCATGGAGTGGTGGCATAGCTATAGGATCAATCTCCAAGTGGGAGATTGTTGTTTAGTGTGGAGTCTAATTAGTCCCCAAGTAGGAGATTGTTAGTTTAATTAGGAAAGTATTGTACATACTTCATAATTCCTCAGTGGCAAATATACTTGTATAAAAGGGCTTAAACTTAGGGATTGTTTCATTGTGGGTGATGCAAAACTTGCTTCTTGTGGTAGTATTGAGCTGTAAGGTATTTTAGATTGTAATGACATTGTAATCACTAGATCATAATAATATTGGAATTGTTGTGTGGTGAGAATATCTCAAGGATTGGGTGAACCACATTAAATCTTGGTATCTTGTATTCTCTTCTTTGTGATTTATTATTTTATGATACTGGTTATATCTGCATGTAATTATTATTTTTCTTAGATTAATCCTAATAATAATGTTGACCATCTAGGAGGTTTTCTCCAACAAAAAGAAATAAAGATCATATCTTAGAACATTTGTGACCTTAATGGGCCACACAAATAGGAAGTATAAAGAAATCTTATTAGGTACCATAGACCTAATATTATTTTGATTCAAGTAACCATAATGATTAAGGAAAGGGTAGAGTCAATAAAATTTGGAAAGAATTTTCAGATCACAAGGTCCATCTTTGAGGGAGTTTCTGGGGGTGTTGCAATTGTTTGGAATTCCAAAAAGTTCAAAGGGGAGACTATTTTTGAAGGTGACAATCTCATGCTAACTAAATTTTTTACTGCTAGAGATGGTGATAGATGGTATATGTTGAATGTCTATGCTCCTAATTTGAAAAGAGGTAGAGCTAGATACTGTAATGCCCCACCAAGGGATCCAAAGAATTAACCTAAAATTTCACTAAGTTTGGTAGCATTTTTTTTTAAACATGAAAGTAAATACCATGTATATAACTTATGCACCATAACAGAAGCAATAGCAATGTGCATCAAAAAGTAAACATAACATTGATCAAAGTTTACATTCTTTAAAGATCCCTTAACATTGAATTACATCTAAACAACTAACATACATGAATCCATCTAGTACAACACCCACATGTAATAATAATGATAAGTCCAATGTTCATACATTACATTTCAAATGCTCAATCATCCACTATACATGTCATAGAGTATGAAAAAGCTCAAAAGAATATACATATGTGAAATAAGATACATCATCCTATTCTAATCCATGATACATCAAAGTAAAGATAATCACATGATACACATGATACATGATCATAGAAGATATACATCCATCATAAAGATCAAACATAATAAACTAAGTGCACGGTTCCTCAAAATTGTAAATAGCATCTGTAGACACCAAAATTTGTCCAAAACCCATTCCTAGCCAATTAAATAAATATTCATTATTTATTTAATTCTCCTACCTTAATTAAATAAATTTGCATTTATTTAAGTACTTTTTTCTAACCCTAATTTAAATAAACCTTAGTTTATTTAAATTATTCCCCTTTCCTTGATTTAAATAAACTAAGGTTTATTTAAATCTTAACCTATTCCCCTTGCATCTAACAACTTTCACTTTAATTAAGTATGTCATTTACTTATTTAATTCCCTCCTAATTCCACTAGGTTTTAAATATTGCATTTAATCCTATTTGAGTACATGGCTCCTACATTTAACCCTCACCTAACCTCACTAGCCTACCTAACCCATCATGCTAAACCTACCCACTTCCTAATAATGCTTTCTTTTCCTAATCATCCTAGCTAATCACCTCTTAATCTTAAGTGTGTTCTCACACATGTGTGAGGAATCCTCACACATGTGTGAGAGATGTTCACACTTTCCTCATCCCTCATATCTTGCATGTCTCTTGCACACTTGTCCTCTTGCATGAGAGTCAAGGTGTCTCTCACATGTGTGAGAAGCCATGCCTTCTCACACCTCTTGCACACTTGTCCTCTTGCATGAGAATTAAGTTGTCTCACACATGTGTGAGAAGCCATGCTTCTCACACCTCATTGATCATGTCACCATCAAAGGTTGCTCACACATGTGTGAGAATATTGCCCCCTTTGAATGGTCAAAACCCTAATCCATGTGGAGTCTACTTGTCCTCCACCTCATTGACACCTCATCAATCCTAAAAGATCTTAGCCCTCCATCTTGCATTCGATCTTAGTCGTCTGTTGCATCCATTTTCTTATAAATGGAGAGCCCTCTCCTCATTTTCACATCTACTATCTACCTCATTGTTATGCTATAGGAATAGTGAGCAATCACATCCCATTCGTGATGAAATCATCTCCACCTGATGGTTTCATGAGGTTTGCATAGTGATATTTTGAATGCTTTTATGCTCTTTTTTGTTTCATGTTGTTTATTCACATGTCTTCTTTCATATTTTGAGGTTTTGCATGATAATGTAAGAATGTGCATTAGTTGCTTGATGTTTATTCCTTAGTTACATTTTTATGCAACACATTTTTGGCACGCCTGGTGGGACCCACTTCACGGGTTCAAACTAACGATCTAATGTGTTTTTGAGTGTTTTGTGAGTTTTCAAGTTTGTAGGTTGAAAGCTTGCATTTGGGAATCAAGTTTCATGAGAAATGTCTAATCAAGCCATAAAGCCCATCATTGCATTTGGAGGACCTAAGGGAAGTTTTTTGACATAAAACACTTTATATTTTGCTTATGGCTTTATTTTCAAGTTGTAGGGTACATATGCATTAAATATTCATTATTAGGAAAAAAAATTTAAAAAAAAAAAAAATTATTTTTACTCCTTTGTTTATAGATAACTAGGTTAAAGCAAAAAAAAAGGGAGGGTTTGCTTTATTTTATTAATATGTTGCTTTTATATAGATTGTTTTTCAAAAAAAAATAAAAAAAATATAGGGGTTTAGTTTAATTTAAAAATCTTAAATCTTAAATCTTTAAAAAAAAAAAACGGGGGCTTAATCTTATTCATATATTTTTTAATGCATTGTTAACCTAAATAAATTAAAATTAAAAGAAAAATAAATAAATTAATTAAATTTTAGTGTTGTGTGTGCAGGTTTTGGCCACGAGCGGCACGATCACCACCCGTGAGTGGCGCAATGCCACCTGCGAGCGGTGCCACCGCCGCTGCGGCCCCCGCTCACCCTAGCTGCTCCCTGCCACGGCCCTCGCTCCCCACTTTGCAACTCTCGCCGGCCTGCAGTTCTCGCCTCCCAACACCTCCTCCACTGCTCAGCTGCCTACGCACTTTCGGCATCTGCACCCCCCGCGCCGCCCAGTCCGCAACCCACCATCGCTCCTCCCACAAAAACCCTATCCCTCACTCTGCTCCCTGCGCTGCTATGCCTCCTAGCTACCTCTCTGCCTGTGATCGTCACTTCCATGATACGGCTCTACATTTCCTCGCTCCGCAAAACCTTGCGGCCATGCCGCGACCTCTCTGCACTCACCCACAACTCCTACAGCCCGTAATCCTTCTCCACCCATTCCACAAAACCTTGCTCACCACCATTGATCTCCCTGCCACTGCAACCAAAACTCCCATCCTCGGCTGAGCCACCTCCGCTCCCTACCTATGCCATTTCAAACCCTCGGCCCTAACCCCCCACTCCTCCTCCGCCATACACCCCCACGTTATTTTTTTTTTGAAACTTTTAATATTGTTTCTTTTAAAAAAAAAAAAAAAAAAGAAATACAAAAGGGGAAAAGAAAAAATTTCAAAATCAAAACAAAAAAACAAAAGACCATTTTGACATTTTGTTTAATAATAAAATAAAATAAATTTTTAATATTTTATTTTCTTTTAGAAAAACAAATTTATCTTTTTTTTAATGAATCGTATAGATCTCCTTTTTTCAAAAATGTCCAAAAACAAAAAAAAAATTCCTTGACGTTCTCATAACCATCAATTTTTTGCTCGCAGGTTGCTGATGTCAGCACTGCATCAGCAGTCCACATGCCTTTCTAAGCCATAAGGAGTAGCCTTCACATTTTTGCTCATAACTTGAGCATACGAACTCCGTTTAAAAAAAATAAAATATCACCGAAAAGCTGATTCCAAGCCCATTGCGTTGATGTTGGTTTCATGAGATTTTGATGTTGTTTATATTTCTTTTTTTTTCTATCAAAGTCTAAACTTTGTGTTACCACTTTCCTTGCAAGGTTTTTTGGTGTAAGATAAAACTCCTAGGCTTAGTTTTCCACTCCCACCAAGAGATTTCTCTTATCTCCTAGTATCCTTTGCTTCTATAGGATCTCCTAATAGGATTAGATCATTAACTAAATCCTATTCACTCTTTACTACAAGAGTCACACCTCGAAAACTCCACCTTGGATGATCCACACCTTAATTTTGGTTCTCTTTCTCACTTTCACTTAGATGGATCTAAGTGCCAAATCCACTAAAACCTCACAAATTTCAAACTTCATTGTTGGAACCTTCTTCACATTGAATTAATTCATATTCCATCCCATTTGACTGATTTGGGAAGGTTCTTGGCTCATGGGTTTATCAGATTCAAGATTTCATCAAAAGAGATCTTAAAAATAAGCCTATTTCTAGTAGCCTTTACCAGTCCGTTTTTCCCCTTTTTAGTAAACTTTTCCCAAACAACTCAGAAAAATAAAACTTGATTTGGATACCCTTTTGGAAGTTTTAAAACTTTCATTAAGGGTTCTGGGTCTCAAAGTGACCGTACGCCTCCTTCCTAATATCAAGGAGAAACAGGGCTAAAAGGCCTAGTTTCTAGGACAGTTTGTCTAGGATTGATGAAAAATGCTCAAGACCTATCCTAATGGACTGGTACGACTTACCAATGCTTAGGATGGATGAATAACATGAAAACCTACCATAAAAATTCCTGGGGACGTGCTGTACTTCCCATTCCCCACATGAAATGATTTGATTTCCCCCTGTCAAGCCTCTAACCGGGTATGTCAAACTCGCCTAGGGCCTGATCATAAAGCTAGCTCCCTTTCTCATGATGATTCCTAAGTTTAGATACAATATGTAAAGAGGACCCACTTGAATATTCAACCACTTATTCAGTGTTTCCATGGTTGAAACTCATGTGGGAGCCATTTTTACAAAATCTGTCACAGTGTGACCAAAAGAAAGGCCTGAACTAAAACAACTTGAAAACTATGATAAATCTACTCTAAACCCTTAACACATAAAATGAAAAAGTCTTCAAAATGAATATAGAACACGCCTCAACCACTGTATCAACACGTTTTTGGCTTCAAGTATGACTGTTCCTTCAAAAACCGAAATATCACTTCAAAAACAGAGTTTTCCAGCACTTCATTAACTCAAAACTTTTTTACAAATATACAACCAATGCTTGGAGATTCGAGCCATAACTCCATTAGGTGTCTTCTCCACCATTCTAGGTCCCATTTGGTCGAAAATAACCTCCCACAATCAAAGGAATCCAAGGCTATCCATGTTGCATGGAATATTTGCAATAAGTGCAAAATGCTGTTATGACAACATTCTTACAACACTTGGCAACTTTGATAGATGCCTTAATCCTATATTATAGGCTTCTTATCCTCAAATATTCTGAGGATCCAAGATCATTCATAATCATCATATTTATAAAATAACCATTAACCATTCTTAGGCCTAAGACATATTAATGACTCAATCTCCCTAACTCCTAACATTAAGAAATTAAATGACAACTAACAAAGGCTATTTGTGTGACCTTAGTCTTAGTGACTAATTCACCTAGCCAACATAAAACAAGACCTTCTAAGGTCCTCAACCAAATTACACTAACTTCTTAACTTGGCTAGAGTCAAGTACAAGCCAAAATTGACTAACTAGTAGAGGTTAGCCTAGGTGCTCCTGCACCATTTTTGATGCACTAACTTATGGTTTTGTAGGGATATTTTCTCACTAACCATATTGCTTGCAGATTTTTGCCTTAATTTTTTTTTTTGGGAATGAACTTGTATGCTTAAACACTCATCTTTGAATGCATGGTTAAATGCTAAAACAATCAAATTCAATCTTGAATGCCTTAAAAGAATTGACATGTATGCTTAGGTTAGCAAACATTTCACACAATCAAATTCAATCTTGAATGCCTTAAAGGAATTGACATGTATGCTTAGGTTAGGAATTGACATTGGTGCTTAAAATGAACTCACACAATCTTGAATGCCCTAAGGGAAATTGATTTCATTTTCAACATTTTTCTTATGCCCATGCTCGATTTACTTTCTTGTTGACAAATCTGTGTTTTAATTTACGTTGGCAACATTTCAAGTTGGAAAGAACATTGTATGCTTTAAACACGTGTGTCTTCAAGTAGATTAAAAAACCTAAAGTTTCATTGGGAACGAACGCATGTCTTTTTGAACCCCAAGGCCACTTATGTATTCTCTCCCCTCGCACCTTCGGGTGATCTTGGGTGCACAAGAAATAAGTGGTCTTGTTTTTCTTTTTTTTAGGAGGCCTACTTGGGGATTTCATCACCCCTTGGGAGGACCTCAACTCCATTGTTCTGGCAGAGTATAAAAATTGGGAGGTGAATTGAAAGACACCTCTCTTGGAAGTAAAATATTGTCACTCTTGGCTAAGCCCCAAAGAACTTTATACCTTTTGAAAGTGAAGGAGGAGATTTGGGTTACCATCCCCCCTTGGTTGTCTGGTAGTATTTTCTTTCATCTACAAATTTGGGCCTCACATATCTTGCGTATATCGAGGACACCCTCTAGTTGATCCTTCTACAGCCTAGTTGCAACCTTATAGGTTTGTTGGTGTGTTTGGTGTTCTTGAGTGTTTGAAACACCCTTGCCTTGTACATATTTCATTGTATATATTTTGCATCTTTAAACATAAAAATCCAAAAAAATCCATAAAACATAAAATCCAAAAAATCATAAAACTTCAAAAATCAAAAAAAAAATTCACAAACAACAAAAACAAGTCTTGGTTTAGGGTTCCCCTAGTCAAGTTTTCCACATCACTTCCACATCACTTCTTATTTCCATCATAGTCATCACCCTCATCCATCTCATCTTCATCATTCAAACCATTTTCTTGACATCTTCATCATCTCTATGTTCATCCAAATCATTCCTTATCATTCAATCCAGTCATGCTTCATCATCATCCAAATCCAATTTCCTCCGCCAATCTCATAATGCATTCTTAATTCAATCCTCCACATCATCATTCTTCTAATCCAATCCCTTGTCAAATTCATTCATTTATAGTCAATTTCTTAATTCAATCCATTTACATATTCCTCCATAATCAATCTTCCTAATTTCATTCAAGTTTTCTTCCAATTCAATCTTTCACCAATCTTCTACTTTGGTCATAGGAGCATTTTCATAAACATTGGACTTTAATTCAAATCTCACATTCACTTGGTTAGGGTTTTTTATCAAATCAAATCAAAACCTTATCCATATCATATCCAATCAACATCAACTCAAATCAAATCAAGTCAATATCAAATACAATCCAATCAATACAAAGTCCAAGCTTGCTCCTAGTCCCAAGTTCGTATCCCATCCTTCATCAAATCTTTCATCACTCTTCTTCTAACATCTATGGATTTGAATTTTCTTAATCAAATGGTTGAAAATCTTCAAAGACAATATGGAGTTATGCCTCCTGTTCAACCTACATATCAAATCCATCCTTCAAACTTCATATCCAACTCTCATCCATCTCATGTTCATTATTCTTCTACCTTTGACAAGGGAAATCCACCTCATTATCCTTACGATACATACAATTCCATTCATAGCCCACACACTTCCTAAAACACAAATGCCCTTGCCATGGAAATGGAACAATTAAAGAATTACCTTTTAGCAAGTCAATAGAAAGAGTCAAACTTCCATGCCATGTGTCCTCTTCCCCCATGTTTTGAAGATCCTAGTCCTCATGTCCCATCCATCCCCAACCCTCCATGTAATCCCCTCCCCATAGTTCCACCTTCCCACAATCCTAATCCTCCAAAAACCTCATCCCAACCTCGTAAGGGGTTTTTCACATTGCTCTTGGCTAAGTGTAAAGAACAAGATAAAGCGATCCAATCACCCAAAGTGATACCCCTAATCATGACCTTCATCCAAAGCATGACATTATAGATTCATCTTCTCCTCTAGATCTAAACATTTCTCCATCTCATTGTTCCCCTATCCCTCAAGATCCATTTACCCCTCTTAGTCCATCTCATGATCCCCTTCCTAACCAAGATCAAGGCATTTCATGTACCGCACACATTACCGATTCCACTCCATCTCAAGAGTTAGCCTCCATAGATCCTTCCCTTCATGTAGAAGTTCCTTCCACTCTATCCACTAGCTCTCCTCCATGTCAAGATCAAATCACACTATCTCATGATTCCATCCCCTTCACTCCATCTCATGATCCACTAATTCTGCTATACGATCCTTGTTCAAGTCAAGATTAAAGCACCCCTCCATTTTCCTTTCATGATCCCACCCCATCCCAAGATCCTATTATCCCTCGTGATCCCCCTTGTGATCATAAGCCTCCACATGACCCTATCATACCTATCCAATCCACTCATGTATCCCATCTACCTGGACTCACATCTTGTGTTGAAAATGATAAGTATCCCCTTGGAGAAATACGGTCTCAAGATGTTGGTACACAATCCAAAATTCCTCCTTCCAAACCTAAAACTTCCCATCATTCCTCTTCCAAATCCATTTTAGGACCTTATATCCATATCCCTATTCCTTCCTCACTTCCATCCATTCTAGGTCCTTATATTCCACTGCCAAACCCTTCATCCCTTCCTTCCATTTTAGGTCCTTACATACATCCATCCACTGTATCCATGTCTTCCCCTTCATCCGCTCATGCTCCTAAAAATCAACAAAGGCACACATCCTTGACTTCCTTCCCACATTCACCATCCATCAACTCTCCATACCATTTATCTTCATGCACTCATAACATATCCAATGGAAACAAATCAGATGCTAAAGAAGAAGCAAATGATGCCAAAAATCCACAAAACCCCAAGGATCAACATGTCCCCTCTAAACGACATGTTCAAGAAAAGACAAATCTGATCCAAAGAAAAATCAAAAAGCCACAAAGGTGAAAAATCAAAAATGCAAAATTTTTGTGGATACCAAAGCTACTTAATGTAGCAATGAATCCCAAAGAAAGATTCCAAATGACATCCAATTTTGCTAATCCAAAGGCTTCTCGCATTCATAATCCATCCACGCTTCCATCTTCCATCTCCATTTTGGGTCCTTATGCCCCAAAATCCACCATCCCTAATCCATTGTTGCCTTCTTCTATTTTGGGTCCCTATATCCCAAAATTCAAACTTTCTCCTACCTATCCCCACAATTTCTTCCTTTCCATCACCCTTCAAGGTGTGTGCCAATGATGATCTTTTTGACTCCTTCATCAACTCACTCACAAGCCTTCCAACCTAGCATCCATCAACCATGTCTTCCTCCCACCCACTCCACCCCCTTAATCCAAACTTTTTCATAGGTCATTTTCCTCCATTCACTACACTCCCAACATCTATGAGAACATAATACAAATTCCTTGAAAATAAAAAAGAAAAAGAAAAATAAAATCAAGGGATACCATCCACGTATGTAGATGCTTGAGTCCTCCCTTCATTTTCCTATCATGTATGCATTTCCTTCCACTTCCACTTATCCTTCCATCTATCCACTTTTCCTCTTCCACTTGCACTCTACACTGGGGGCAAGTTCCATCCATACCACTCTTCCTTACCATTCTTCCATAATTCCATTTACCATTCCTTATCCTTTTCCATCTTTGATCTTGACTTTCATTATCCTTTCATCCATCCATATGCACTTTCCATTTCCCTTTCTCCTTATCCATACATCATCCTACGCACTTCCATTCACTTTCACATCCACATCATTGATCTTGACATGTTCTCCATATCTTGCATCCCATAGTCCCTATCATGTTCATTTCATCCATTTTCCATCCATACTCCTGCATAACTTCCATCCTTCTTTCATATGTCCTTGATCTTGGTTATCCCCTCCATTTCATCCACTTCTTATTGCACATTTCATCCATACCCTTCATATCATTATTCCAATTTCATAAACTCCCTCCCATATCCCTTATCCATTCCCCTTGCATGACGAGGCTCGTGATCCATACTAGAGGCACAATATCAAAAGGTTTATACATGCTTTGGAAGAGCACATGCCTTCTCTTCCTCCATACACTAGCCTTCATTCCACCATGCCATTTTCATGCATCCTTTCCTGCCATATTTTCCACCATATTCCTATCCTTGGTATGGGGCATTTGGACTCCTTTGAAACATGGTCCTTGGTTCTGCATTTTTCTGATACCATATCATTTGGCCCCTCATATCCTTTCACCATTCCTATCATCCACCACTTCATGGTGCTTCTCCTCCATTTACCATACCTTGACTCTCCCTTTTCACTAGTTCCATTCTATTCCATTCTATCTCACATTCATTCAATCCATTCATTTTATCCATTCCTTAACACATTCCTCTAATCAATTCATTTCTATCCATTCTACTTGTTCATATCACATTCAATCTAATTCTTCCAATCACTTGAATAAAATTCATTCATTCTCTATTTCAATCACTTTTTCAATTCTTCTAATCCTTTCAGATCAAATCAATTTCAATTCTACTCTCATCATTTTTTCATCCTATCAATATCTATTCTTCCCATCTCATCCATGACCATTCTTCTATTCTCCGTAAAATCAAAAATCAAAAAAACAAATCACTTGTGCAATCAATACTAATTCAATCAATCTAATCTTGCAATCTTGTCCATCAATCTTTAATCAATTCATCACTTTGACCCAATCAACTGATAATCCATTTCTTATATTCAAACATCACTATCATGGGATGACTCTTTCCCAATCCTTGGATGTGCGTTACGCTTAGAATTAGCCTTGCCATCCTTAATCAATCATCATCAATCAATCCATTCATGGGTTTTCAGCTTGACTAGGGGCAAAATGGTGGTTTTATTTTGGTCTTTTGTGCATGGTTACTTGTTACTTGTTTGCATTAGTATTTTTTGCATGTATCATGGTCTTTGCATCCTACTATCCCAGGAATCATGATCTTCCATATCATGGTTTCATAAGGCATATGGTTGTATTAGACCCCTTTTTATCACATACTAGACACATTGTCATCTTGGTTCCTCATACCTTGGTGCATACTGTTAAGTACAATATCAAACTTAGGTCATTCACACCATTGCAGCATAACTTCCTTCCTCTTCCTTTCCATATTGAGAGAACATCCGTGTTATCCTAACTCGCATGTCCTCTCGAGGGGGCATACCCTTTCCACCCTTGTCATCCTTCCTCCTCCTTCCATGACTGGGGCATCATGCTACTAGTCTTATCCTCCTAGCCACTATATTTTATTCTTCTTTGATATAACATTACTAATACTATATCAAAGAGGGGCAAAATGTAGACACCAAAATTTTTCCAAAACCCGTTCCTAGCCAATTAAATAAATATTCATTATTTATTTAATTCTCCTATCTTAATTAAATAAATTTTCTTTTATTTAAGTACTTTTGCCTAACCCTAATTTAAATAAACTAAGGTTTATTTAAATCTTACCCTATTCCCCTTGCATCTAACCCCTTTCACTTTAATTAAGTATGTCATTTACTTAATTAATTCCCTCCTAATCACACTAGGAATTAAATATTGCATTTAATCCTATTTGAGCACATGGCTCCTACATTTAACCCTCACCTAACCTCACTAGCCTACCTAACCCATCATGCTAAACCTACCCACTTCCTAATCATGCTTTCTTTTTCTAATCATCCTAGCCAATCACCTCTTAATCCTAAGTGTGTTCTCACACATGTGTGAAGAATCCTCACACATGTGTGAGTGATGTTGACACTTTCCTCATCCCTCATATCTTGCATGTCTCTTGCACACTTGTCCTCTTGCATGAGAGTCAAGGTGTCTCTCACATGTGTGAGAAGCCATGCCTTCTCACACCTCTTGCACACTTGTCCTCTTTCATGAGAATTAAGTTGTCTCACACATGTGTGAGAAGCTATGCTTCTCACACCTCATTGATCATGTCACCATCAAAGGTTGCTCACACATGTGTGAGCATATTGCCCCCTTTGAATGGTCAAAACCCTAATCCATGTGGAGTCTACTTGTCCTCCACCTTATTGATACCTCATCAATCTTGAGAGATCTTAGCCCTCCATCTTGCATTCAATCTTAGCCATCCGTTGCATCCATTTTCCTATAAATGGAGAGCCCTCTCCTCATTTTCACATCTACTATCTACCTCATTGTTATGCTGCAGGAATAGTGAGCAACCACATCCCATGAGTGATCAAATCATCTTCACTTGATGGTTTTATGAGGTTGCATAGTGATATTTTGAATGCTTTTATGCTCTTTTCTGTTTCATGTTGTTTATTCACATGTCTTCTTTCATATTTTGAGGTTTTGCATGATAATGTAGGAATGTGCATTAGTTGCTTGATGTTTATTCCTTAGTTACATTTTTATGCAACACAGCATCATTAGACCATCATGCATCCTAGTCATCTCTCCGTGCGTAACATTCCAAATCACTGAAGAGATCATCGGTATTAACATAGTAGGAATGTCACTCCTAACATATACTATATCATATGCAGAAAGTAATCTAACATGCAAATAAAAGCATAAGATAACATCATCTAACATATGCTAATCATCAATGAAAGATTACATATCCACCATCATGAAGGACGCATCAGCCATGATGTCTAAATAAATATCAAATGATAAGAGTGGAAAAAAACTACCACCCGACCGCGTGGTACCTAAGTTGTCCACTCCCACCGTGTTGAGGAGATAATCTCAAGTCCCAAATAGGCTATCCAAAAACCACACAGCATAAATCTCTATAAGTTTGGGAATCCTCAAAGTATACAAACTCAAAGGTTCCTAACACAAAATTCGACATCTAATCCCAGAGGCACACAATGACATGTAGGAACCTACTATGCAAGCGAGAAAGTGTCATCGCATTTATCATGTACAAGTTACCCTGGAAGTTAGCTAAACTCCACGAGTCCATACTAATCTCATGTGGCCACTAGTATCTTCTCATACTAATGAGGCATACTATGGAATGCAAGGTCGCAACCATGTGTTCACACTACTCCCATCCTAGTCTATACAAGCACTCAAGGCATGGGCGAGAACCAAAACACTTATCTTTTTAAGTTCATTTAGTTAGTATTAGGTGTGAATGTTATTACTCATTAATCCAACTTACAATGAGTTACCCTAGCAGCCTCTTAGGGCCCCAACCCCTATTGCAAGACACTTCTCGACACTACATGCAGATATCCTACCCTAAGCTCATGGAATCATAAATCTCAAAATAACAAAAGATAATCCATGATAAAATCATCAAATATGCATAAAAGCATCAAATCTCATGAGCAAGCATCCATAAAAAATCATGATCACAATAGCTCTCTATTGGTAATTGAAGTATCACTGATAATCAAAAAGTATCCATTGGTTCTCAATAACAAAAATATATCTCAATGATACTGATCGAAGACTCCAAAATGGTAGAGTCAAGCATGTCACAACATGACATCATCAAGAATAAATCCACATTTCAGTCCCATCATGGCGACTAGAAAATAACCAAGGATAACTGATCGATGACCAAAAATGGTTAAGTCAAGTGTCTCATACATAAGAATCTCAACTATAACAATCAGTAATTACAACCAATACATAGAGCATTCCATCACATAACCATGGTTGGGTTTATAAAGATCAAGATTAAAACATCATCATGATATCACAATCACATAACTCCCCCAAGCCTCTGGTAGATGGCCTATAACTGGTCAACACTAGTCAACCCAAAAACCCAAAACAATAGCATAAAAAATACACAATGGAAACACATGTTTTGGTTTTGCTAAATTTACAAACTTGAATTTAAATGTAAAGGTCTCAGTTTACGTTTTCCAATTTAAATATCAAGTGGATAAGTTTCATGTTTTACTTAACCCATGTATTGTATTGACAGATAAAAGTTTCTCCCCAAAAACTGTTAGACTCAATTTTGTAAATGTTCTAAATGTCTTTTGTATACACATTTTTTTGATAATGACCTCCATCATTTCCAAAATAATAATTGAATTTTTTTTCATATTCCTCTTTCCAAATTAAAAGATTAAAGTGATCCTATATTGCTCAACATTACAAAATAATTTGTTATTAAAAAATTACTCTTTAAATTCCAATCATCTATCAATATATTAATTATTTATTATTAATAATGTATATACATATATATACTTATACACTGCAGTCGCAGGTACATTGTAGACTGCAGGTACTCTATGGTATCGCAGTCCGCATAGGCATTGACGTCAGTAGGGGTGGGAAAATAAGTCCCTCCCGCCCATTCCAAAATTTACTTCTTCTTTTTTTGTATTGCATTTTTTTATAAACGCTTCCCTCCAATGTAAATCACTATGCGTTTAACATTTGCTCGCTGCGAAATATATGTCATTTGACTTTTAATTAAATATATATATGTATATATACATATGTATGTATATCTATAAGTATATGTGTGTGTGTGTGTGTGTGTGTGTGTGTAGAGTTTAATCAAATATCACAGCATATAGACACATATATTTATAATTATATATATATATATATATATATATATATATATATATGTATTCAGATTTAAAAATATAAACATATATATACACAATATATAAATTCCAATTCTCAGAATTTTCCTATAAACTTTTGATCTCAAAATTTACTCAATAGTTTATCTAATGGCTTGGCTACAATTTAATCCCTAGCCCCATGTTCTTTTCTATGCATATAAGATTTTCAAATAAATTTAACTACCCATATTGAGAATGCATACAATAAAAATAAGAGAATCCTTAGAAGACATATGGAAGACACAAAGAAGATAGGGAATGCAAGATGCAAAAATAGTAAAATCACAAGAATCTACCTGGATTCTGATGCTAATTCACTCTTCCTCAGAAAACTCGCATAGCAAGCTCCTCCCTTCTTTAGAGTTCTCGAGTCCTCCAATGCTCCAATTGCTCTCCAATGCTATCTCTAAGCTTCTAGGAATGCCTGAATATAAAGAGCTCTCAAGAAACCTCTAGAATGCTTCTAGAAACAGCTAGAAGGTGTCACCAACTAAGCATGGGTCTTTTCCAACCTTCTAGATGAGCCATAGGGTTGTAGACATCATGTGCTTAATTGATGCACTAACTCCCGTGTTGTTGACATATAAGAAATGAAAAGGTGCGTTAATTCCCATGCAAGCTTATAACTCCAATTTACTTTTTTATATAATTTCTATTTAAATATTTATAACTTTCATTTTAAATTTTTATAACTTTTATTATTATTATTTATTAATTACTTTATTATTATTTTATAATTATTATTAATTTTAATTTCCAATTTTCTTTTATTTAATTCCTTTTTTCTCAATTAATTCTCATTTAATTAATTATAAACAAAATATCAAATATCATGATATTTTATATTATTTTTCTCAAATAATTAATTAATTAAATCTATTTGTTAAGACTTAATTAATAGAAAATTCACCATAGACCTCCAAGATAAAATATGAAAACCCATCATAGAGCAATTCACACAAAATCAGTCTAAAGGGTTAAAAATCATGAATTATGTCATCCGACACATTTGGTAGGTAAAATATCTAGATACTTGTCCTACCTCACTAGGAAAATTGGCTTAAGGGTTTGGGATTTGGACTTGAAAATTTATCTCCCTTCTCTTATCATTGAGATAATATAATAGGGTACGCTCATCTTGGCAATTTAGGGAAGTCCATACCCGGTACCTGCAACCTGTAGAAAAAACCATGCATGTACATACAATATATATAATGCTAAGCTAAACAGACAATGGCAAGAAGTGGTGCATCGTGTAGATCCTGACTAAGCAGGTGACTATGACTCCCTTCCTTAACCATATTAGAAACTTCATAAAATATGAAAACATGCACACCATACACATGCAAGTATGGGGTAAGTATCCATAATAAAACACATGAGATAATAAACCATCTAACTAATCATCAACAATAACTGAAAGCAATATAATGATCATCATGCATACATGAAATGTAAAGTCTAAATGATCTCATCATATAACCACTAAATCGATAACATAATGTCTGATAGTCTCAAAACAATACTACTAATTAATCAACATAAAACTAGTCCAACATAGTGTTGGAAAATGAAGATGGGGTAACTGAGAGGGGAGGGGTGAATCAGTTACCACAAAAACAAATTCAACAGTCCCAAAGATGCCTTAAACTTAGTTGCTGCTGCTACTCGGTAAACACATAAATTACTGCTTAAAACTTGATAGATGTTTAGTTAATTTATTAAGCATTTACTGAAACAAGCGACCATGCAAAAGAAAGTAATCATGAACACAGTAGACACCAGATTTACGTGGAAACCCAATATGGAAAAAACCACCAGCAACTAGTCACCAATTTTCACTCTTCTGACGTGAGCCCTGTTAGGAGCCAATCCTGTTAAAGGTTACAAAACACACTGTTAGGTGTGACCCTGTTAGAGGATTTAATCACCCTGTTAGGAGTGGCCTTGTAAGAGGTCTTTAGAACAATTCAACTAAATTGCCACCCTGTTAAAGGATTTATGGAATGGCTGTTAAACCAACTCTGTTAGGAGATTTTGGAATCACTGTTACAATGGTTAGAAAGCAACAATGAATGATCTGAAAATACATGCAACTTATCTTGCTGAATACAGATCTCATTTTAGCTCCACAAGATCCTTACTGATTAAATATATCTTTGCAGCTCCAAGATTTCCCTCTGCTCAACTCTGCTTAGGCACACACAAGTCTCTTCCTTGCACTTCCTTGCACTATCCATATACACTCTCTATTCCACACTTTTCCGCATCTTGAGCACCTCTTTATATACTATACATAATACTAGGTCGGCCCAACCAACTTGACAAAACATATTCCAAAGTTGGCCTGAACTAACAATCAAAATAAAATTCTTCACTGGCCGACGTTGCTCGGTCAATACAGAACAAAAAAACTGCTTCCTGTGTTAACCGGCAGAACTCGGTAAAAACTACAATTATCAGGGAATTCGGTAAGCCTGCCACTTACTTTGGAAATTGACTAGACTCGGTAAAAGCTGTCTTCGACTACCGAGTGAGCTCGGTGAAAACTAAGCTTTCCTTAGCTTACCGTGCGAACTCGGTTAACACTAACCGTCCGCTACAAAATCCTTTGATACCCGAGTGATCTCGGTAAGAACTAAACTTTCCTTAGCTTACCGTGCGAACTCGGTTAACACTAACTCATTGTGTGACATACAGGAACGCTCGGTATACACTGCAAAAGGCTTTATTGACCGACTGAGCTCGGTAGACTCTGTAAACTGTTTTCCTAACCGACAGAACTCGGTAGACTCTGTCTGATAACTGATATGGCATTTGTGTAATATCAAAGACAATACACAATTACTTAATTGTATCCAACACATAGTCTGATAATAATAGCAACAATGTCCAGAAAAGATGTGAATGAGGGTGGGCACTACAGATACTAGTAGAGGATTAAAAATTTTTCTAAGATTTTTTTCCTAGAAGGTGGATCTTAATGAGAGACTCTAATACCATTCTTAAATGTTAGGACAAAAAAGGATAGTCAGATGTTGATCTAGATAGCATACTAGAGCTAATAAATTTTATTAATGACCTAGCATTTTTTGATGTAGATCTTCAACAGGTGGAGTTTACCTAGTCAAATAGGTAACTAGGTGGGAATTGCATCTAGCTAAGATATTATAGAGCCTTTATCACTCTTGGTTGGATTTCATTTTTTTCCTTCTCTCTATCTTCTTTAGCCATAATTGGTTTAGATCACTCCCCTATTTATCTTAACTTAGAACCATTAAATAATAAAATAAGATTCCCTTTTATATTTGATAAAATTTGGATTTGATACCTTAGTGTTTGGAAAAAGATTATGGTTTTGGTTCATGAAAGTTGAAGTTATCCACATTCAAAGTTGCTATAAAAATCAAGGATGTCAAAGAAAAGATTTGGGTTTGGAAGAAAGATGACTTTGGTAATATCTTTGAGAATGGGGCTGGGATTTTGATGGAAATTTCCTAGATCCAAAATTCTATTGAAAATTTGGGCTATGACCATGAATCCATTGAAATTGAGAAGGCTATACTTTCTTATCATCATGATATAATTATTAAAGAGGAAAATTTCTAGAGACAGAGATAAAGATTTATTTTGTTACAAGAGGGAGATAGAAATACCACAACTTTCCCTATTAAAGCTCTCAAATATAAGTTGGCTAACCTTATCTCAAGACTATTTAAAGATGATAGAATTTTAAGAGAGGAAGGCAACATCATTATGGCAGCAAATATATATTTTTGGATCTTCTTTCTATGGATCCCTCCATTCAAAAGAAAATGAGCACTACCTTTTGTGTAATATCTAGCTAGTCATTGGGGATGATTTGAATAAAAGGCTAATTGATACTCCTTCAAAGAAAGAAGTATAATTTTCTACCTTTTCCTTTGAAAGAGACAAGGCTCCTAGTCTAGATGGCTTCCCCATGATCTTCTTTCAACATATATGGAGCATTGTGAAAAATGATGTAGTGAAGGAATTTCATGAATCTTTTAGATCCAAGAATCTATTTAAGGAGCTCAACACTACATTTTTTTTCCTCATCCCTAATGTGGATGGTGTGGAGACCATGGAAAAATCTTGTCTTATTAGTCTTTGTACTCTTTTTATAATATTATATCCAAGGTTCTTACCATCAGGATTTTTGAAATCTTGTCAATTATCATTTCTCCTTAACAATATGCTTTCACTTTTGGCAGATAGATTTTCTATTCCATTGTTCTCATTCATGAATCTATTCATTCTCTCATGGAAAATGGAGACTAGGGATTTCTACTGAAACTTAATCTATCAAAGGCTTATGATAGAGTCAATTAGAACCTCCTTTTGAGGATTCTTGTGGCATTTTGCTTTGATAATGAGGTGTGCAAAATCATTGCACAACTAATTTATACTATCTCTTTGGAAATTTTGGTGATAGGCATCCCTTCCTAATTCTTCAAAATAACATAGGGTTTGAGACAAGGAGACCCCCTATCACTTTTTCTTTTTATTATTGCTACTGAGTGCTTAGGGAGATTGATTTCTTCTAGCATTAGACTTAATCAACTAAAAGGCATCAAGCTAGCCTTAGATTGTGAAAATTTGTCACATCAAATTTTTTTTCATGATATCAATAATTGAGGTAAGGCTACCATTAAGGAAGGTAATTGAAGCAGGTTTTGAACTATTACTATTAGGTGATTAACCAACTCATTAACTGGAACAATAGTTCTTTTTTTAAATATGTTGATGGACATACAATATAGGATTGTGAGTATTTTGGGTTGTGAAATTTCTACTATGCCTACCATCTACTTAGGCCTCCCTCTTGGGCTAAAAGAACTAGACTCCTTTTGGAACAACCAAGTGGATAAATTTAATAGTAAACTAGCAAGGTGGAAAGGTGTCATTCTTAGTCAAATGGGAAAGGTGCAACTACTGAAATCTAGTCTCTGAAACCCTCCCACATATGTGCTTAGTCTATTTTAGACATCCTTCAAATTTTTTGAAGCCAAAGGATTCAAAAAAATTAAAGACTAGAAAAAGATTTGTCTGATTTTGTGGGACAAGCTTTGTCTACATAAGAAGTACAAGGGTTTTGGGTTGAGGAAGATTCATATGTTCAATTCAGCCATGTTAGCTAATTTTTTTGGGGAATCTTTTAAAGTAATGGGCCTAGGAGTAACATATTTTTTTTCAAAACATCTATTTAATCATCCCCCATTCAAGAGTTTTTGGTTTTTGATTAACCAAGGGCTCTTTTTGCTAAAGGAAAAGTACAAGCCATGTAATGGGAATTTGTCCATTTTTGGGAGAATAATTGGCTTCCTCTAAGTCATCTGGAGCATGTTGATGTGTACAAATAGTGGAATGATCAGTGGGTAAGGATATTTAGAGTTACAATGGAGGACTACTAGAGGGACAATAGTTGGGTTGAAATGGTTATTTTCCTTGTGCTTTGACATCGTAACCTTCTTTTATCTTTTATTTTCTTAAATGATAATCTTGATTCTTTTGTTTGAGAAGCTTTCCCCTTTTTTTTCTATATTTTTTTCTTTTGGATACCAAATTAGGGCTAGTGATCTAACAAAGACTACTTATTAGGAAAGAGCTTGTATTCTAGCCCTCATCCCTAAAATTAACATGTTTTTCTGGATTCTCCTTTAGAATAGAACTCTTACCATGTATAATCATTATAAAAGAGGTTTCCACATCCCCAATATGTGTATTCTATTTTTCTTAGAAGTAGATACTATGAATCATCTTTTTATTCACTATCCTTTTTCTAGAGATATTTGGACTTTCTTTCTAAAAAATTTCAACAAGCCCTAAATCTTACCTGTAGTTATCTCTAATTTATTCTCTTGATGGTCCCCTCCTTGCTTTAATTTTAAGGATTTTGAAATTCTATGATCTTTATCTCTCCCTCATATTTGTTGGGGTATCTTGAGATAAAGGAACAATAGAATATTCAAAGACATAGTGGCTCCTCTTAAGACAGTCTTCTCTAAAATTGAAAATGCTCTTGTCGAGAATCTTAACATCAAATGATCATGGATTGATTTGAAAGGGACTATTGAGAACACATTTTTGAGGAACCCCACTTATAAAATAAGAATGGAATATAAAGAGACTTTTCCACAGGAGGATTGGTGTAGTACCAACTTTTACAGAGAAACCAAGGGAAATCTTAGGTTGGCAGGGTGTGTAGGAGTGATAAGGAATCATGATGGTTGTTTTCTTACAAGGGTGGCTCTCTCCTTGGGAATTTAGTCTAACTATTTCATTGAGGCAATGATCACACTCTATATAACCAAACTAACTAAGGCTTAAGGGATATCTAAGTTATGGTTGGAAGGAGACTCTTTGAATACGATCAGTTATCTGAAGGGCATCTCTCAACCTTCATAGAACATAGATAATATCATTAGGGTGACCATTAACATTCTAAATTATATGGAGAGCTACCATATCACCCATGTATATCATGAATCTAGCATGGTTGTTGATGCCATTGAAAATGTGGTAGTTAGGAGTGAAGAGAAGATGACATGGTAGGGTGATTACATATTATCAATGAATGTCATATCTTGCATTGATTATGATATGATTAGTGGGAAAAAAGGCATAATTATTAGTAAGGATGGGAACATATAGAAGTGATTTTTTTATAAATTTGAGATGTAAGGATAAGAGGAAGGACAATGTTTGGCATTATTTCCTCTTTCTCTCACATGCTTTCAAGGTGATTTTAATGGCTTTTGTAATTTTCATTTCTTTGCATTGTTTTGAAAATTATCCCTATGGAAATTCTCTACATTTCATTATTTTTAATCATTCCATAGTGGGAAAATGTAAACATTGTGAACCATCTAAATATGAAAAATGGAAGAGAAGAATGAAGGTTTCAAAAATTCTATAGAGGGATGGTCTGACTAGTTTCATGGTGTAGCTCCATGATGACTATCTAAATATTACTCAACTCTTTATTTGTAATTGGAATGATGGTATTCTAAACTTGGGTGGCATAAATATCCCTATTATAGAGGAATTAATTTCTATCATGATGGAAATTCCTATGGTTAGATCAAATTTTTTTAGAGACCATAATCTCATGGTTAGATCAAAATTTTGTGTTGTTGAATCATTTCAGGCACGGTATCAAGATTTACATCCCCTTTTATCTTTTATCTTCTTTAACTATAGCATCAATGGTGTAAAGGAGAAATTCCTAGAAACCACTTTCCCCACCTCACCCCATCCCCCTACAAACACCTCTCCATGAGGTTGTAATGATGTTTAGTTACAATCACATTGAAATCCATTCCATCAGTAAATTTTTGGAGGTTAAAGATGTGGAGGTAGATGATATTGATTCAAAGGATTCTCAGGGCATGCATAGCATTGATGATAGTGAAGGGTTGTATTTGGAGGATGATGAGGTAGGGGTTAAAGCTAAGGGAAAGGGGAAAACTATTTCTCATAAATCCCTTGTGTTAACTCTAAAGAAGAATGAATATTGAGTCAAATGAGGAGTTGTATGAGGAGTAGTCTATGGATACTAAGTCTGAAGAAGTTAGATACATCAAGAAAAATAATGGAAAGTGGATGGACATGAAGAGGAAGACTATGTTGACCTTCAAGTATGATAGAACCATTGTGTCTAAAAAATAAAATAAGTTTATTTTTTTGGATGAGTATGAAGACTATAGTGATAAGATGGACATGATCATTGAACAAAAAGACACCAGGAAAATTGCAATAGGGCCAAGAAGATCTAAACTATGATAGAGAGGCCTTGAATGGTGGTCAAAGATTGGTTTCTCCACTATATTTCCTTAAAGACCAGTATGGGAATGCCTCTTCTCTAGAGAAACATGATTCTAATCTTGAGCCCACCCATATTGAGAAGAACATAGTTTCTCAAGGGACTTATACCCCTCCCAAATGTAGAAAGATGGTTTGGAAAAATATGAGTAGTGTCAAAGTAAGGATGGGGATTGTGATGGAGAATTTTAATCTAAAATTTGGTGAGGTGGACTTGGGTACATTGACCTCCAAGCACTTATTGATCTTGCCTTGATCATTCCTAGTGACAATAGTAAGGAGGAGGATATCAGTCTTTTGAAAATTGCTATAAATAGTCTATCAAACAAATTTAGGTCTATCAAATGGATATTTCAAGAGGTGATTGACTTGAAAGAAAGGATGAGGACTATAGAAGGGAAGATTGAGAAAGACAACATTGAGGATGCTATTGGGGGGATAATACTCCTATGGGATTTATCATAGACATGGATACTTTCTGTATGCTATTGGATTAGGTGTTGGAGTTGGATAAAAAAGTTAATAGAATTGAAAGAAACCTTGAGAGTATAGAGGATCAAAGATATTAAATCCTTAAATATTCCACCAAGCATGTCAAAATTCTCATCAATAAATTGGAAGGAAGTTTGGGGGAGAAAGTCATTATCTCTGTCACTAATGATTAGGGGATTGATGTTGATAACAAGGAAGGAACTAGGAGAATGATTATGTCCATCACAAGGAAAATGTCTATTGAAGCCTCCTCATATTTCATTTAGATCAAAGAAGCTACTGAGAACACGGATCAGCTAGAGGAGTAGGCTACTGAGTTGATCAAGATGGGATATGTCCCTTTTAGTGTCCTTCTTCTAGTCCCCATTGTGTTTTATTGGTTGTATCTTTTGCATGCTTGTTGTGATTTTGTAGTTGTCTTTTGACCATTGGCTTTGTCTCTTTTTGTTATGTTGTTATGTTTGGCCTAAATTAAGATCTTTTGATCATTCATGTACAAGGTTTTAGGGTCCCTTCAAAACCTATTTTCATAATTAAAAAGGTATAATTTATCTTGAACTCATATGTTTTACTTTTCCTTGAGATACTAGCCAGTATTTGTGTGAATGAGTGCCTAGTATATTAAGAAGTATAATTTTAGTATTGAAATTGAAGCATTGAAGTACATTGTAAATGGTTCAAGGTTCAATATGACTTATGTAATGATAAATAAGGCATCACATGAATAAGAATATTTCAATTTGGCTCCATTCTATAATTAGGGAGATTTTTGGTATTAGATTGCATGGAGAATCACTATGGTGTTGTCAATTTTTGGAAATACAATGTTGTATAGATAATTGATAGACCATCTTCACAAAGAAATTGATAATAAAATTAGATTTATGATGTATGCAATGTATTAGTGATTCAATCATGATTTCCAAATGTAGTAGTTTTGATGATTTGTGTTGAGATAGTGGGTGTTGCACACATTTCATAATATTGTTATATTGTATTGTTTTATTCTATTATATAATGTTGAAACTAGATGGATGTGCAACATGTAAATATTCCCATGGGATATACTTGATGACTAAAACAAGTTCCTCATCTTATGAAACCATTAATGATAAGATTCAATACATGTACTTTTGGAGTTTAGATAGAAGTAGAATGAGTTTAAGTCTATGAAAATTTTGGGCTATAAAGAGGGTGTGAATCATCAACAAGGAAAAATAAGTACATAAGAGTGCTCCTAGACCTTTTCTAAGAAAAACCCAAAACCTATTCTCATAATAGAGAACTTTGCTTTTGTGGTGAATTAAGAACCTTGCACAAATTCCTTGAAGGTGCACAAGGTGTTCTATCCATAGAGGTGGGTCAAAAATTTTGAAAAAGTAATAATGTGGCAATAATTAACTTAGCACCATTTAGAGTGCCATTTTATATATAATTGGATAATTGGATTTGATTTATTATATTTTAGCATGGTTTTTCCTTTTAAGAGCTCTCACTCTCAATACAAAAAGAGGATATGTTTCCTTATAAATACATGGATGTAATATATACCCTATGCCATTATTTTTATACAATAATATATGTTATTGGTGCTCTCATTCTAGGTGTAGCTATTCTTGTTGGATTGTGTTATTTTTGTGAATTCATGTTCATGAATCATAATGGAGCCAATAGTTTTGTTGTCTTGATTTGATTGTGTGACCTTTTAGTCCTGGTGTTTTCCTTGTGTAAATGAATTCCATTAACGTATGAGTCAGAGAAAAGATCAAATTATTGTTCCTACATAGCTTCCTTTCTTGCATGAGTGCACTTTCTATGGCTTTGTGATTTTATGAGAAGTGAAACATATTTTGGTTATTATTGAGTTCCCATAGATGATTGTATCAGTGGAATTGAAGAAGCACTGCTCCTATTTTCATTGGTTTCCTACCTGATCTTTTCAATGATTTAATTTGTTGACCTATTGTTACCATGGTTTATGTTTGCTATTAATTTCTCTTTTAATTTATTTTCTTTAATCTCTCATCACCTTATATTTTTAATTTTCATTTCTAACACTTGGTTAAATTAGGAATTCATATAGTTGCACCAATAAATTGCATTCATCATAAAACAAAAAATACAAAATTTACATCTCTTTTGTTGTAACTTTTCAAAATAGTAGATCAAACATCTTATCCAAAATTGGTTTGAACCAAAAAAGGCCTCTCTTTTTACAAATAAATTTATCTTCAATTAAGAAAATTCTAGTAGGTTGCAAGATGACCCAAAACCCTAGATATGATCATAGATTAGCTTTTCAAGATGGAGTTCTAAAGGATTCATGTTGTTAAGCATCATAAAAAATGATAGATCAACAATAAGTACAATAGTAAGTGTTTGTTTTATTGTAGAAATGGTACAAAGGGACCTTGAGTAACTAACTTTCCACCTTCTCAAGTATTGCAGACATATCTAACATTTGGTATTAGGGCCTAGTGCTTACAAATAAAAATTTGAAGGTACTTAAAGCTAAATATCATGACGCATAAGAGAGATGTACCCAAGTTGAACAAGGAGAATTGTCCTATATGGTAGACCTTGATGAGGATGCACATATCTAGTATCAATTATGTTTCTATCAATTTCATGGATAATGAATATGTAAAGGTAACCACTTCTGCTCTAATAGTGGAACAACTGAAGCAGAAAGAATAACACAATCAAGCAATGTTGGAGATTGCCTTAGCCCTAAGTTATGCTGAGTTTAAGGACCTAAAAGAATGTGATAATGCAAATAAAATGTGGTATAAATTGAAATCCATATATGGAGGTGATGAAAATTTCCTAAGAGCCAAATTACAAAGCTTGGGACAAGAACTTGATGTCATGAGAATGATAGAAGGTGAGAACATAGTAAAATACTATAAAAGAGTTAGAAAGGTTGTTAATGTTGTTTCTAGTGCAAATGGAGAAATCAAAGATGAAATTGTGATAAGAAAGGTATTGAGGATTCTACTCCCTATCTATGCCATTAGATTATTTGTAATCCAAGAACTGAGATGCCCACCAGGTAACAATTTGACCTTATAAGGTGTAATTGGTAGACTTACTTCTTTTGATATGTCTAACTTTGATAACTACACACATTCCACTATTGAATATGCTTTCATGTCACAACTAGCTCTTAGCAAAAGAAAATGTAAACTGTGAAGAGTCACAATGATAGTTCTAATGATGACATTGATGAAGTTGAAGCCCTTATTGCAAAATATTTGGAAGAGGAAGAGGTAAATACAAAGGTAAATTACCTATAATTTATTTTACATGCAAAAAAGTTGGTCATATTTTTGCTAAGTTTCCAAACAAAGAGGACAAGGATAAAAGGAAGGAAAGAAAGTAGAAAGAAAGAAGAGATGAAAAAGAGTACAAGAGAAGAAAGTATGACAAAGGTAAGAAATCTTTTTATATTTTTGAAGAAGAAATTGACAACGAACCTGAGAGTAATGATGATGAAGTTTTCTATGTTGCTATGAAAGAAGATTCTAATGAAGATAAGAAAAATTCATTAATTTCATAAGTAAAAAAAAGTGATAGATGAATAATAGATAGTGCATGCTACAATCATATGACTGGTGATAAAGAAAAATTTGGAGATATTGGTCCATACAAAGGTGGATGTGTTAAATTTGGTAATGATATTTCATGTGTTGTGAAAGGTAAAGGAACTATTCAACTGACTATCAAGATAACATGTGACAATGTTTATTGGGTTAAAGGACTTAACTATAATCTATTGAGTGTTTCACAACTCAACTAATCAGATTACAGAGTTTCACAATAGGAAGGCTAAGATACATGATTCTGATGGTAAGCTAGTTGGAAGTGGTGATCAAACAAGAGCTAATTTGTTCTATCTAGATCTATCAAGTGAGACATATTTTTTTGCACAACAAGAAGATGTTTGGTTATGGAACAAGAGGTTATGTCATGTGAACTTTGACAAATTAGTGAATAATAGTAAGCTGAAGAAAGTAAGAGGGTTTCCTAAACCAATGAAGCCTAACAATGTGATGTGTAAACAATGTCAATTGGCAAAGATGACCTAGTCTAGTTGCAAGAGCAACACATACACTTTTAGTAATATTTTGGAATTGGTTCATATTGACTTATGTGGAACCATTGATGTTCAAACATATTGTGGAGATATTTTCATTCTATTTGTTGATGACTACTCTAGGATGATGAATGTGATGTCTCTTAAAGCTAAATCTGATGCTTTTTAGTTATTCAAGTGATATTTAACCAGACTTGAGAAAGGAATAGGGATGAGTATAAAGTT
Organism: Cupressus sempervirens; assembly: GCA_028749045.1. NCBI lineage: Eukaryota > Viridiplantae > Streptophyta > Pinopsida > Cupressales > Cupressaceae > Cupressus > Cupressus sempervirens. The sequence continues at coordinate 207,625,467 of CM053790.1, read as the reverse complement.
CTTGAGATTTGATAGACATGGTGAATTCATTTGAAAAGAGTCCAATATATTTTGTAATGATAGAGGAATAAAAAGACAATGTTAGCACCAAAGACCCCTCTTCAAAATGAGATAGTTGAAAGAAGAAACATATCAATAATGGGTTTTTCAAGAACATTAATGATGGAGAAGAGCATGTCAAAGAAGTATTGGAGAGAAGTAGTCAATATAGGTGTTTATACCCTAAGTAGAGTACAATTCAAGAAAGGTACAAAGATTATAGCTTTTGAACTGTGGTATTGTTATGCTCCTAATATGAAGTATTTCAAAATATTTGGAAGTAGATGTTATATACTTAAAGATAATAGGAATGTAAAGCTTGATGTAAAAGTGATTAAAGTATATTACTAGGTTATTCCACCAAGAGCAAAGCATATACGTGTTTAAATTCTAACACTAAAAACATCATGGAAAGTGCAAATGTGAAAGTTGATGAGTTTGCATAACGAAGTAACACCACATGTAAAGAAGAACTTGAAGACTACAATATATTCATCTATGTGGATGATGATGCTCCAAGCACTCCTAATAATCAAGCAAATCAAGGCATAGTCTCTCAGAAAATAAGAAATGATGGAATGCAAATACATATTGCCAAGCATTAGAGATTGGGTGCTAAGCAACAAAATGAAGATCATAAGTCACAAATAGGCAATGTTGACCATCAGATAGAAAATGTTGAGTATGTAGAACATGAAAAAGAACCTGAAAAAGAAAGAGCAAATGAACTTGAGATTATTTTCAAGATGAACTTGTAGAAGAAGAGAGAAGGAAACTACCCATGCTAGAAAAATATGTAAGAAGATGGCATACAATTGAAATTTTTTATTGATGATGCTAAATCAAGTGTTATGATTAGAAAAGGACTCAAAGATGATACATGCTTACTTTTTGAATTTGAGACCAAATTAGTAAAGGATGCTTTACACAATGAAGATTGGATTCAAGAAATGAATAAATAAATTGACCAGATTGAAAAGAACAATACTTAGACCTTAGTGCCAAGACCTAAAGACAAATATGTCACTAGGAAAAAGTGAATTTTTAGGAACAAACTCAAAAAGAATGGAGAAGTAACAAAAAACAAGGCAATATTGGTATGCAAGGGTTATGTTCAAGGAGTTGATTATGGAAAAACTTTTTCTCCTATGGAAAGACTTAAAGGAGTCAGAACTCTGCTTGCATATTCAACCTACAAGTATTTCAAGGTATATCAAATGGTTGTCAAATATGAATTTTTAAATGGTATACTAGAGGAAGAAGTATACATTAAATAGACTGAAAGATGTGTAGATCCAAACAATAAGAACATGTTATGTAAACTAACCAAAGCCCTTTATGGATTGAAGCAAGCCCCAAGAGCATGGTATGAAAGATTACACAACTATTTCATGAAGATTGGTTTTGAAATGACAAATGATAATAGTGACCTATGCTTGAAGAATTGTAAGAACAATGAAGTATTGTTATCTCAAATTTTTTTTGATGATATCATATTTGGAGGAAGAGAAACATTATGCAAATCATTTTTTGATGAATTGAGAATGAATTAAAAATTTCTATGTTTGATGAAACCAAATTCTTTGTTGGATTGCAAGTATGTCAAATGAAGTTTAGTATTTTCATTACACAATCTAAATATAGCAAAGAGATACTAAAGACTTTTGGCATGGAAGATTCTAGGCTAGTAAGTAGACCTATATCTACAAGACATAAGTTATCTAAAATTGATGATTCCACTAATGTGAAATAGGCCATATATAGATCCATGATTGGAGAGGTCTATAATATGTTATTCATATTAGATCAGATTTTGCTTTAGTAGTTGGGATAGTTGCTATATTTTTAGAAAATTCTAAAGATAATCACATGATGGTAGTGAAAAGGATCATGAGATATGTGAAAGGTGTAGAAGACTATGGATTATATTACAAAAGAAATGATAAATTTGAACTAAATGTGTTTACTAACTCAGATTGGGAAGAAAATAATAATGATAGGAAAAGTGATTGGTGTCATGGAAAAGCAAGAAGGAGAATTGTATTTCCTAGAAAAGCGATTGGTGTCATGGAAAAGCAAGAAGGAGAATTGTATTTCCTAATCAACAACTCAAGATAAGTATTTCATAGCTGTAGTAAACTATTCAAATATTATGTGGATCAAACAATTACCAAAAGATATGAAAGAAGAAATTGTAGATCCAATGGTTATCTGTGATAATAAAAATTCTATAAACATTTCAAAGAATCTAGTGATGCACACTAAGAGAAAGAAAATTGATATCAGTTATCACTACTTGAGGTAGTTAGTTCAAGATAAAGAAGTGAAGCTAGAATATGTGAATACTAAAGAAAAAATTATTGAGATATTCACAAAACACTTACCTAAAGATGTTCATGAATATCATAGAGGTAAACTAGGGGTGATTCCCTTAACTAAAGCTTGTTAAGAAGATAAGGTGCATTGCATCACACGTGCTAATCAGAATAACGTATAGAGTGATGCAATCCAACTCTACTTTGGGACATGCCTGAGGTAGATGATTTAGTATAGCATAATAGATCAATAATAGGCAGATGATAGGAACTAACCAAACATGGAAAATCTACATTATTTAGATGTATGAAGAGTTAAACGCTTAGATAACTAAATGTCTTTGGTATTATTATCAAAGATAGAGAAATTACTAGCAGGAGACATTACTACAAAGAGAGAGAGAGATTACCAAATAGCGAGAGTTGTTTCAGAGAGAGGAATTCAAAAAATAGAATCAAAGTGAAATCTATTGGATTGTATAGGAACAAGTGCAAATGGTATTGCAACATATTGAGATGTTGCCATTAATGCCAAAGAGGGAGACTATTGGAAAATTACAATTAGATTAATTGGTGTTTTTTCATTAATGTAAAATCTATTGATAAGACATATTTATACCTAATCTAAATTTCATATCAATTTGATTGAAAAAGAGGATATGCGAATTTTTTTTATAACAATAGAACCTGGATGAAAGGTTGAGTTATGAAATGGTATTTACAATGGACATTTTTTTGGTTAGATTTTGATAAAATAAAGTGATCATTTATGTCAAGAAAGCCAATCCAAGATGAGCAGTAGAATAAAATGCTAAGGAATTTCAAGTAATGCTAGTACCAATTGAGCTATAGTTAGTGCCAAGAAAATCTAGTATTGACCAAGCATTAGCATAAAAAAAGAAAGATAGTTGATGCCAAGCTAGAAATTTTTGTAGCAAATGAGTAATTTAGTGATGACTAAGTGTTAGAATTTAGAGATTTCCAAGTGACAGTATGGGAATGAATTAAAGGAAATCATGGGATCAAGATGACATTGTCAATTTCTTTGGAGATGTAGACTGTGTTGAAGATAACAATTATGAGTTGGATCATTAAATTCAAGGTAAGGATAAGGTAAACACTTGACAGATGGATTCCAAAGAAGTTTCTAAAAGAAGATCAAGAGGATGGATAGATATAATGAATTTAGTTGAACCTAATTAGAAACCCTAAGATCTATGGTGGTTATAGAAAATGGTAAAGAAAGAGTTTCCTTTAAAGAGATACAAACATTAACAAATGCTATTATGTTTGTGTATGTGAAAGTGCTTATGTGAAGAGAGGAATACAAAGAAATGTGGATCAAAATCACACATGTGTTAGTGAATGTGAAGCTAATGGAGAAATTTTGTAGAGATGATGCTAATGTTGATAAGTAAATATGAGTAGAAGGCTTAAGTGTTGATGAGAAGAGTGGATTCATTTCTTGAAGAGTCTCTAAGTGAATCAATATTAGAGATGGAAATGGAAGGCTTATCAGTGAGTCAGCAAAAGAATTGAATAGAGATCTGAACATAAAAAAGTGACTTATAATTAGAGATATCAAAACATACTATTTTCTTTCTAGTCATTGTAAATAGCTTGTATTAAAATCCTTTTCATAGAGGTTGCCCTAACACTCATTTTGAAGACTTAAGATTCTATGTAAATCCTTTAACTAGGTGACATTCAAAATGGAATGATCAAGGTTCTCTAAGAAGGCCACTCCCAATAGGGTGATTAAATCCTTTAACAAGGTCATATTTAGCAATGTTTTTTGTAACCTTTTATAGGGTTGGCTCCTAACAGAGATCACTTTGAAAGAGTGAAAAAGAGTGACATTTTGCTAGGGGTTTTTCCCAAATTGGGTTTCCACATAAAAATCCTAGTGTCAAATTTGTGACAAATGCTTTATATGTTTTCATCATGCAAAGCAAGTTATGTTTAGCATAATATTTTAAGTAGAGATTGAGCAACATTAGGATTAGTAGAATAGTGAGTGTTTCTTTTCTTGTTAAAATGGTACATAAGGACCTTGAGTAACTCTTATTCAAAAAATTATTATCTTAAAACTCATCTTGTACCAATATTGTATCCCAATTACTTGGCTTATCTCCAACTAAAAATGTCAACAGATTACCCAAAGTTCTAATTAGAACCTCTTTCTATCCATCTTTCTATGGATGGAATGTAGAACTAAACTTCAACTTAGTATCCACCTTCTTCGACAAAGTACTCCACAAATAACCAAAAAACTTGTTGTCTCTATGAGAAATAATACTTATTGGTAATCCATGCAATCTAATAATATCTTTGAATAAATTTTTAGCAACATGTACAATATTTTATGTCTTCCTATATGGTATGAAATGTGTCATTTTAGAAAATTTATCCACAAAGAAAAAAAAAAGGAATCATACCCTCTTTTTGTCTTGTAATCCAACCAAAATATCCATACTAATGTCACTCAAGGGTTTCTCAAGAATAGAAATAGGTATATACAATCCAGTATTTTGACTTACTCCTTTTGAAACTTGATAAATTTAACAACTCCTTCCAAACATATGAACATCCTTATACATATGTTTCTAATAATACTTATCATTCAACAAATGCAATGTCTTATCAATTCCAAGATGTCTAGCCAATCCACCAAAATGTTTTTCCTTAATCAAATTAACTCTCATAGAACTTCTTGGTATACACAACTGAATTCCTTTGAAAAAAAATCTTCTTTAATGAAATACTCATCATGCTTACTCATGTGATATGATAGATTTGGTTCTTTGGACTCTTTCTCCTTGCCTTAGAGAAATTAGGTTCAGTATTATATAATTATTTCATTTCATAAAAACAATAACTTCAAGCTTCATCTCAATCAATAGAGAACTTCTTCTACTCAATGCATCAACAACTTGGTTAGTAACTTTACTCTTATTCTTGATCACAAATATGAAACTTTGCAAGTACTCAACTCACTTCATATGTCTCTGATTGAATTTATGTTTACTTCTCAAATATTGTAAAGCTTTCTGATCATTATACAACACAAAATCCTTAGGAATATAATAATGTCTCCACTTCTTCAAGGCTTGAAGAATAGAATAAATTTTTTGATTGTACACATAATGCTTCCTTATAGAATCACTCAACTATTCACTAAAGAAAGCAATAGGCTTACCTTCTTGACTCCACACAACTCCTATTGCATTGTCACTTGCATTACATTCAAATTGAAATACCTTATTGAAATTAGGGAAAGCCAATATAGGTAACTCAACGACCATTTGTTTTTCAGTTTAAAAATTCTTATTAGCTCCATGTGTCTAATTGAAATCCTTTTTAACTCCTCTCACTGTCTTAGTCATAGAATAAAAAACATAATTGAAATTATTTATAAACTAACTATAGAAACTAGCCAAACCATGAAATTATCTTCCTCACCCATATTCTTAGGTGCATGCCATTCTTAAATTTCTTTAACCTTCTCAGGATCCATTCTCAAATAGTTAGTTAAAATAACAAATCTAAAATAAAAAATACCCTCTTGCATAAAGGAACATTTTTTCAAGATAATCATCAGCTTCTCCTCTTTCAATCTCTATACTTGTCTAATATACTTAATATGTTTTTCCTTAGTCAAAATGAATATGAAAATATCATCCAAATAAAGAAAATTACCTAAGAATCTTGTGAGAACTTAATTCATCAAGCTCATGAAATTACTAGATGCATTAGTCAAACCAAAAGGCATTACCAACCATTCATACAAACCATATTTTGGTTTGAAAGTAGTTGTCCATTCATCTTGATTCCAATATGATGATAATCAGTCAATTTTTTTTGGTAAACTACTTTCCTCCATTTAAAAAAAACCATTATGTCATCCATCCTTGACATAGGAGATCGATATTTCACTTTGATCTTCTTAATAGCTCTGGAATCAACACACATCCTCTCTTCTTCATTCTTCTTACATTCTAATACAACATGTACAGAAAACGAACACAAAATTTATCTAATCAAACCTTTATGCAATAACTCTTTCACTTGCCTATTAAGTTCTTAATTCTCTATAGGCATAAATCTATATGGTACTTTATTCAAAAAACTAGCTCTAGGAATAGATCCATATAATGACTTATACTTCTTACTAGTGGTAAACCATTAGGTACATTTTTTGCAACAATTTCTTCATACTCTTTTAGTAATCCTTCAAAATCTACTAGAACTAAATCAATACCACTAGCTTCTATTGTCACTCAGTTACTACTAACCTCTACCGCTTGGTTATTACTATCTATCACTCAGTTATCACTATTTTTTGTCACTCTATTAGGAATGGAGGAGCTCAATCTTCTAGGAATCATGGAAAAATAAATTTCATTCTTCTTATTTTTGGTTTCAAAATTTTTCCCATTGACTACAAAAACTTGAATAGCAGTACAATTAACCTCATCTAGACTTTCAATCAAAGGCAAAAATACTTGTTTTCTTCCACTCACCTAAAGAGTGTATTGATTCAATCTTCCATTATGCATAGCACATATATCATATTCTCAAGGTCTACACAACTAAATATGACAAAAATCCATGGGCATAAGATTACACAACACTTCATCAAAGTAATTTCCAATCTTGAACTTGACAACACATTGTTCACTTACCAATATTGTATGCTCATCCTTGATCCATGAAACATGGTGGAGTTTAGGATACTTTAGCCTTTTCAATTGCAACTTTGTAACTGGCTCCTCTGATGCCAAATTTATTGAACTTCCACTATCAATGATCACCTTGTAGCAATTTCCAACCATCTTACATCTAATTTAGAAAAGACTTCCCCTTAGGACAACTTCCTCATCAATTTCCTTATTACACAATGCTCTTCTCAGCATCATATTTTCTCTAACCTTAGGTCCACTTGTTGAACCCTCAAGATCTTGTTGATTCATATAATTCATTACCTTGTTCATTCTAAAAAGAGTATCTACACTCAAAGGATCTATGTTCTTTTCTAAATCTGAAATAATTACCATGAAAACTACCTATAGAATAAGAATTATGAATTACCTCTTTTTCATGAAGAACTAGTATCTCCTTGGTAAGCATTACCACCTTTCCATTTGACCTTTCCTTTAACATTAGTGTTCCATTCAGATTTTTCTTTATCTTGCACAAGATTATCACATTTTCCACCTTCTCCATAGGATCTACCTTTACCTCTCTAGAATCTACTACCTTACCTCTTTTTCTTTGTTCATGCTTCTTTGTCAATATATCCTCATCTTTCAAGGCATATTGATATGCTTTTTCCACACTTCTTAATTTCACAAAACTTACCTCATCTTGAATTCCATATTTTAATTTTAGATCTCAATCCATTTAGATACCTTGTAACTTTTTAGACTGCATCATCGACATTTCCAATTTGTAGAATTCCTTAGTATACTCCTTCACAATCATGTCCTCTTGTCTCAAATTTTTCATCTTTATTAACAAGCTAACATGGTAATCAATATGAAGGAACTTCTTCTTCATTTTGTTCACATCTTTTAGCCAAGTCCTGATATTATCCTTTCCTCTACTTTGTCTAATGCTCCCAAGAAAATGAGACATGACCTTTCAACCTAGTGACTAAAATTTTCATCTTCCTACTATCATGAGTTTTTTCAAACTCAAATAACTTCTCCATATTAGAGATCCAATAAAACATAGAATTGGTATATAATTTTCCATCATAGGGAACAAATTCTACAACAATCTTTCAATATTCCCTTGACAAAACTCCTAACAATATTTCCTCATCTTGATCTTCCTTAGGTTTTGTATTAGGGTTTGGTGCTATTTCTTTATCATCACTCACATGATCAAGATGTTCTCCTCTCCTCTTTCTTGCATCCACAACATCTAATATGGCTGCAATTTGTCTCAACACATCCATAATAGTAGTGTTAACATTTCCTCTACTCTAAATCATCTATGCAAATAGGTTGCTACAAGATTGGAACCCTCTACAAGTTATAGGTAAAATCCATATATATACCACCCTTCAACCAAATTCAAGTTAGGATTCAACATGATCCAATCTCCACAAGGATAAAAGTCAAGCTTTGATAGCACCTAGTGTAAGGAGAGATATGAATAGCTACGGCTAGAGGCACACCTAACTATCCAACTAGCTTATTGAGTTAACACAATGAAAGAAATCACATAGAGAACAAAACCAAGAAGAGAGAAGAAAACATTTTTATTTATTTCAATCAAATTATCATCATACAAGCTCAGTTGTAAGGCCTTCTAGGTTACGACCAGATACAAAATACAACTTCAAGATCTATGATCCAAATTCAAAATTGTAATTCTAGAAACATACACTCTGAATTTCAAAGTTCTACCTCTTAACTAAACCAAGTACCTCTATTTATACTTTCCAAAATGGCTTATAGAATATTCTATATCATTACATAATAGAAAGGTCAACCTCAAAATCATATACACCCATCCCAAGAAAATATCATATCATTAAATTTGTGATCCAAATTAAATACATGATGCAACTCAAAGTAAGAACCAATCATAGGCAAACTCAATCAAAGAAGGAACTAAGCATAAAAAATATCAGGTTCACTCGGTATATGAAGGAACACTCATTTAACACTATGAACTTGGTTTACATGACATGTTACTACCTAGTTAACATTGTAACTTAGTTAAAATGACACATTACTAATCAATTAAGATTGAAACCTAGTTAACATGACATATTAATACTCATTTAAGATTTCAAGTTGGTCAACATGACATGTTAAGACCCAGTTAACACTATAGGAACTCAGATAAAACTACAAGAATAAATAAAAGAGTAGGATAACAAGGTAACCCAAGATGCTCTTGCATCAAATAGTGTGTAGGAAAAATTCATTAAATATATATCTACCTAATTCTAGAGTTTTATCTGTCAAAGTGAAGTATTAATAAAGATCCAATGAGTTAAATCAGTCACATTGTGAAAAATAGGGAAATCAACAAACAATTTTCTCTAGGTTTGGTAGTCTGGTAATGTCAAAGTCAAAAGATGGATTAGTTGTCTAGTAAATTTTGTTGGGCTGACATCATGACATAAATTTCATGAATTGAATATTTCTCACAAAATTTGAATTACTAGAAGAGCTAACTTTTGGCCATGAACCAAAAATAGTGGGTTACACTTTTTTGGTGGAAGAAATTCCTCCAAAACTGAGAAGGCCAAAACCCCTAAGGACTTTTGATTGAATGCATCTTTTTTAAAGAATGTCTAATCGAAGGTAATTTCTTATGACTACATCAAAAGTATTTAACGTCTAATCAAAGGTAATTTCTTATGACTACATAAAATATATTAATTACTTTTGATGTAAAGTAAATTTTATTGAAAGTACTTGAAATTACTTTCAATAGAAACCTCTTGATTAAACTTAGTTTGTGAATTTCAACAAATTTATGAATAAATCATGGCTTGGGGACTTAATTAGAGGGTTCAAATGGAAAATAAAGATACACCCATTTTCATGATACTAATTTATCATATTTTAGAATTTTTTGACTACTTAAGACAAGTATAAACATGGAGTTATAGATCAAATTGTGGTGACTATTGGTGTGATAATTGATGGTTCAATGATAGTACATAAGTGCGGTTGGGTATTAAGGGAAATTCAAAGAAAAGAATTTCATCCAAAGTTTACTAGAGCTTTCATGCATTAAGTGAAAATAATAGATTACTTTCACTTGTTGATTCTAACATGTTAGCAATAAAAATCCCTTAACTATAATAGGGTCACTCCTAACAATGTGAAAAGGATCTTAGAAGGTCTAAAGTACAAATCCTTTAAAAAGATGACTCTCAAAAAGAGTTTGGAATCCTCTTGACTAGGTATATCCTAATAGGTATTTATAATATATCTTAATTAGACCAAGATACTCTTAACCAAGTATGGCCTTAATCTTGTGGATGTAAATGGTCCTTAAGGGGAAAAATTATTATGATAGTACCAAGATTTGTGGTGTAAATTTCTACCATGTTTTTTCTTTCTAACCAAGGGTTTCTACATGAAAAATATTAGTTTTATCTAGCCTCATGTATGAAGGTTTGTTTTAATTTACTTATATGAATTAGCTTGTACTTAATGTTGGATTTTTGGAAATTATATATTTTTGGATTTATATATTGTACACTAATTGACCCCAATCTCATTGACTTTTAGCATTAACAATTAGTATCATAGAATAGTTCCCTTGAATAATCTTAACAACATAGGGAAGAGCCTTAAGGAAGAGATAGATTTATCTAGATATCTGATAAAATATGAGTATCTTATTGTAGAGGTTGAGGATTCTATTGAAAGGTTGAAGGAGAAACTAAAGAAGTTAAGAGATGAGGAAATAAATTTGTGAAAGACTAGAAGCCTATAGAAACAATAAATCTGAGGAAGATGAAGCTTTTTAGGCTTTGTCACAAGAGAAAGAACAACATCTAGAGAAGGATATAAAGAATATCAAGGATATAAAGGATATAAAGATATATAAGAATAAATGGGTTAAGAGATGGAATAAAGGAATACAGTAAAGGAATCTAGTAATGTTGTAGAGGAAACCCTAAAATCTAAAGATCAAGCCCTGAAGAATAAGATATATGAACTCTTCAAATCTAGAAAAAAGGATGGTACTTTGGATGAATATCTCCATGAGACCAATGAAGAGAAACAAGAACTTCAAAGTGAGATCAATAGTCTACTAATGAGTAATGAAAGACTGGTCTATGAGAATATTATTCTATAAGAAGAAAAAAAAGATGTTAATGATATGTTGAAGAATTTCAATGAGAGTTCTATAAAGATTTATAAGAATATCAAGAACCAAGATATGCAAGGTGATAAGTATGGTCTTAGTAATACTGATTATGAATTTGGTGAATCATATGGATCCAAGAAGACCAAAAAAGATGCCAAGTCTCTAGAAAAGGTGAAATAAAGAAGTCCTAGTAAGAAAGTATATAAATTTGTTTGTCTCAATTTTCATAAGGTGAAACATTTTGTAAATATATGAACAAATATGCCTAGTACTCCAACATATTCAATTTTTCATGAGATGTGTCATAGTAGTAGCATTTATAGGAATACACTTGATATTTTTAATGATCATGCTATAAGTTCAAAATGAATTTGGTCATAGAGATAATGAGTCTGGGACAAGGATGAACAATTAAGGATCATTTGTGAACTAAAAAAGTCCTTATCAAAATGAGAGTGGAATGTAACATGTTCACATTGTCATAACTTTGATCACATGAAAATCAAATATAGATTAAGAACTAACAAAGGAAATATTAGACCTTGGAAATCTACTAAAATCTCATATTTCTATCATCATAAGATTGGACATATTGCAAGATTCTATAGGTAAATAAATCAAGGAAACCAAATGGTAAACAAGAAAAATGACCAAAAGGTGAAGAAAATTGAAATAGTTGAAGAGATGATAAGCTTGATGAGTCAAGTTTGGGTGAACAATGATGAGAACAAATCAAAAGGGTCCACATTTATATTAGGTACAGAGAATTCATATGCTAACTAAGCATGCACTGTCTTGAAGGGATAAAGTATTGATAAATAGGTTTCTAGACCCCCTAAAAGAGTGTGTAGTAAGAGTTCAACTACATAATTAGATGAATAAGGCTTACTTGTGATATGTTACAAATTTTTCTAGCATTTCACCCTACCATAATTTTAATTTGTGGTGTTGGGAAGTGCATACCTATACTCAACTATAAATGCATTAATTGATAGTTTGTAAAGGAATATATAAGGTGTTTTGATCTTTATTTGTTATTTATAAATATAAAGGTAAATCCAAAATCCACATAAGTATTTACTTGATTAATTGAGGGGAATTTGACCAATTAAAATAAGTATTTGTTGGTGATTTGTTGCAGAACTAGAAGTCATGTTCAATTTGACATGACAATAACCCTATTTTTAATGTTTTGAAAGTATTCATTAATCTTGGTACTTGAATATATTAATCTAATCATGGATACACTATTTTTTGCTGATGTGACTGAAAGACCTTGATTGGAGTTCAAAAAGCACCCATTTAAGTTGATTGAGGTTGATCTGATGTGTGTCTTATCTAGTGCTATATCAAAATTCATACACATTAAGGATGTGAGAACTTATATGTATTACAAACCAAAGAATACATGTACAAAAGTGATCTTTTCTCAATATAAGGATCTATGTGATGACAAAATGGTACTAAGAATTGAACATAAGGTTTTGGAAGATAATTGTTTGATAAAGATTATATATTTATTGAAGGAATTTGAGGATGAACAAGTGAGATATGTTCTAAGCTTTGTATATATGATCAATTCATGCATTTTGACCAATGATATAATATCACAAAAGAATAAAACCATGTTATTACTAGTTATTATGCTTTTGGTGAAGTCATAGCATTAAGACATATACAACAAGATGAGGTCACCTGGTTGACCAAATTTTGATGGGGTAGAATGAAAATGAAAATTAATGACTTTACTAATCTAGTGGTGAGATTTTTTTCTATATTGTTTAAAAGATTATTTTACCTATTTTTTGGTTGAATGTTTAGTAGGTAAAAGTTTAGATTAGTAAACTTGGTGTGATTTTTTTTGAGTTCATTTTTTATTCACCACCTCCCCCCTCTCACTAATATGACATGTATTAAAAATTGGTATTATAACTTTGGTTCATTGATTTGGAAACCTTAAAAGATAGGGAAGAAGATCTTAAAGATGTATATGGAAATGAGGAATCTAAGGTCGAAAAGGACAACTTAAATGAATTTGTAAGAAGGATGAGGTTGCATCTATTAGGTCTTGGAGAGAAATAATTAAATCATTGTACAAAAAAGTGCACTACACTTACTGTAACCCTAACTACCAAAGAAACAAGAGAAATGGTGAAAAATAACTTTTTGATGATAGAGATTGCAATTTCTCTATTTGATGTTGAATGCATTGATATTAGGGATGAGGAAAATGCAAAGGACATGTAGGATAAACTAATAAAATTCTATGGAGGTGATGAGTATGTGAAGAAAGATGAGGTGGGAAGTCTCAAAGGAAAATATGATGAAATGGGAACGCAAGAAGATGAAAACTCAACAAAATACTAAAGCAGGTTATTGTTGCAATCAAAGAAGATGGAGATAAATTGAAGAAGATGAAGTTCTAAATGAAGCCTTTAGAACCCGTTTACCTTGGCATGTAATCAAAGTATTTTTTATTCATGAGTTGAGATCTATTAGCCCTGGTAAGTTGCATTACACTCACTAGGTGTAAAATCTATTGCTTTTGAGTTGATTAATTTTGACAATAGTATGCATAAAATTGAATCTTCTTTTCAAACTTCTCTAATATTAGTTTATTAAGAAAATGAAAATAAATGATTATGATTCTATACTAGTTGAGGAAAGAGAACTAGAAGAGTTTGAGGCATTACTAGCTAAGAAATTACCTAAAGGAAAGTAAAGTACAAAGGTAAGAGTCTTCTAGCATGTTGAACTTGCCAATAGACTGGTCACCTATCACATAGATTTCCTAATAATGGAAATAAATGCATGGTAAGAAGGATAAGTTAAAGGGATTCAAGAACTAAAAGAACATGGAAAAGAAACCATGTTACCTAGCATAAAAAATTTTAAGCAATGAAGAATTTGATGGAAATAATGATGAGCAAGAGAGAGAGCATTCATTGCAGTCAAGGAAGTGTTGGAAATATAAGAGAAGTAATTATAAGGGGAGGGAAGAACTAGTTACTACAAAAATAAATCCTAGATCCCTTAGATGTAAATAAAAATTAATACTCTATTTAAATTGTATTTTGTTGTAACTCAGAAAACACACATGCACTTGGTTTACACTAGCAAATACTGTAACTTGGTAATAACTGAATAACAACCATAACTAGGTATGTGCAAGATCATGGTGTGCCAAAAAGTGGTGATCTAAAAATTTTGTAGTTCTAAAATATCTGAAACCATTTCAAAATCTATTCCAACTTTTTTTCCACCCACCCTGATACTAAATGAAAACAATTAATATCTTTATAAGGTATACTATATCTTTTGATACCTAACCTATATGGTCAACTTTAAAAGCATCCTAAAAATATGCTTTTAGCCTATTTTTATGTGATTTTTGCTTCAAACATGTAGCTGAAAACTTTTTTTTCAGCAAAATTTGATGAAATGAAAAGGGTTTCTTAAGAATGTTCTTATATTTTCATAAGTGTAAGGTTTGTCAAATTATGAGTTTAGTAAGTAATTATTACTTATTTTCTAAAGGAGTTACATATAAAGTGTTGACTAGCACACTACTTGAAAAATAACTATAACTTTCAAATGGTAGAACATTTCTTAAATCCAAAAGATGCATCACATTCTATGTTTCTTCTACTATAAGGAAAGAAAATGAAAAGATGAATTTCACAAAGTTTTGAATTAGTTAAGGTGGTTAGACATGAGATTTTTTTTTATTCTAAAAATATTAAAGTCAAAAATTAATTAATTATTATTTATTTAGAATAAAAATGTGCAAAAATATGTGTCACATCTAGGCATGATTCTACTCCTTATATCTAGAATATTATTAAAAAAATATTATCATTTGATTTTGATTAAGGTTGTTAGGCATATGTCTACTTCTTATTTTTGTTCTAAAATTTTTGTAATATTGCATTAAAATTCAAAATTTTGACCAATAAGTTTTTATTTTTTTGAGATAATTCCTAGTAGTTGAGAAACTAGATTGAATTTTCTAGAGATTCTTTTCTCTCAACTTTTGGATATAAAGTTAATAATAAGTAGAAAATTGCACATCAAGTTGACATAACCCTGATTTTCTAATTTTCTATTGCCACTTAAGAGCATGGTTTGGTTGACCATGATCCTAGACATACCCAACTGAACAAATGAAAATCATAAGATGTTTTTTGAGATTAGCCTCATTTAACTTAGTTGAAAACACATAAAAAAAATAGCATGAATACAAGTGATATCAAGATTTAACGTGGAAACCCAATTTGGAAAAAACCACCAATTGCAACTAGTTACTAATTTTCACTATTCTAAAATGAGCCCTATTAGGATCTAACCCTATTAAAGGTTACAAAACACATTGCTAAGTGTGACCCTATTAGGAGATTTAATGAACCTATTAGGAGTGGCCTTGTTAGAGGTCTTTAGACACTTTAAATAGAAATGCCACCTTGTTAGAGGATTCACAAATAGTTGTTAATCCAACTAGGTTAAGAGATTTAAATCACTACTATAGTGGTTATAAAGTAACAATGAGATCACCTAATTTCTTATGCAATTGAATTACTGATTACAAATCTCAATTCTATCTTTTATACATGATCCTTCCTGATTGAGTATATCTTTGCAGCTCAAAAAGGCTATTCTACTTATCCTTCTAATTACTTCCTCTAAGAATCATCAAATCTTATATTCCCTTCCACACATTCAATCCTTAACATGACCTTATATTTATATCTTACACATTTTCAATTTAGCTTGAATACAACTTAGAATACTTAATATTCATCTTATCAGCCAGATAGAAACAACAACTAAATTAATTGAGCTCAATATGCCAAAACAAGAAAATCCTTTGTTAGCTAACCATGCTTGGTAGACAACTAAGAAATAATTTTCCTGTGTTAACCACGTGAACATGGTTAAAATTTCATATTCAAAAATTTCCTTTGGAAGCTAGGTGAGCTTGGTTAACACTAGTTCTATCCAACATTTTATTCATTAACCAAGTGAGATTAGTTAACACTCAACTTCTACAAACTTTCCTTTGACAATAAAGTGAACTTGGTAGACACTATCTTTTGAATGAGACAAACTCTAGAATGCTTGATAGACATAGGAAATTATCTTCATCACTTGAGTGAGCTCAACATATACTAGTAGGCAATGATATGACATTTTGTGTAACATTAAAGACAATCTACAATTAATTAATTGTTTTCAATAATCTCTCACTTTGGCATTGATGACAATATAACATGTCATAATATAATGAAACTTTTAGATAATGAATAAAGTAAGGAACAATGCCTTAGTTTCATTCTAATTCCCATCTATGAGAACTCCCTCTATCAGTATGAAATCCCTCTACCTTTAGTTTCTTCATTTGTCAGTAAAACTCTATCTTCAACATCTTCTTCTAATAGAAAACTTTCCTTCTTTGACATCTCTAAAGTAATAAAATTTGTGAGACATGAAAACAAAATTCTCCCTCTTTTGACATCTCATTCCAAAGACAATATACAATTAATAATTTTTTTAACAAGAAAAAGCATCTAATAGTAAACATGGAGTTAGTAAGGATAAGGCATTGATTACAAGCATGAATAATAATTATGATTAGATAACTAAGAGTGGATGTAAACACCATATGATAGGAGACAAGAACAAGTTCATTTCCATGAAAGAATGTGATGTAGGACATATTAAATTAGGTAATGGATCTCCAAGTGTAATGAGAGGTAAAGGTTCAATTTCACTTAATGATAATATTATATGTGATGAATTTTATTGGGATGATGGCTTGAGGTATAACCTATTGAGTATTTCCTAGTTGAATAATAAAGATATTAGATTTGAATTGAATAATGGAATTTTCATGATATTAGGAAATTTTAGCGAATTGATTACTATTGGTGAATAGAAAATTGGTAACCTATTCAAATAGAACACTTGTAGTGGAAAATTATTGACAACTAAGGTTGAGGACTATTGACATAAAATATTTTTTCATGTCAATTTTGATAATATGATTAGAGTCACTAAGTAGTAAAGAATTCTTGTAGATCTGCACTCTAAGCATACTTCCATTCTAGAACTATCACTGAGATGCTGGTCTAAGAGCTTTCTTAGCAATTGTAGTTAGGGAAACATGAGACACTTGTAGAATTTACATTTTAATAATGATTTATTGGATTTTGTCTAGTTTTTTGTCAGTCTATCTACATTCTACCTTAAACTTTCATGAATACACATTTATATCATGTACAAATTGGCACCCACCATAGGGCTTCAGCTCAAAGCCTCTCTATCTTCAAATCTTTCAATCTAATCTTTTATTTTTAGTTTAGATCTGTGTTTCTTCTTATTTCCCTATGTAGATCTAATCAATTATAGGCTCTACGATGTTCTTAAGGCCTCATATTAGTGAGAACAATGTCCCAAAGTTTTTCCCAAAAAAATAATGGCCAGATCTACATATTTTGACACTTTTGAGCTCTATTTTAACACTTTTGAGAGATATTCTATCACTTATAGACTTTGTTTTAATAAATTTAATATTTCTAAAGTGCATTTGAATAGTTCTATAATGTACTTATATCTTTTTGCAATGATTTTGAATAGTATTGTAATGCATCTAATCATTTCTAAAGCACATATAAGGTCTTTTATAGTTCATTTGATTTTACTATAGCAACATTTGATAGATTAAATAGCACATACAAAGCTTTTTTGTATTTCATATGAGTATTTTTGTAGTGCATCTAGTAAAAATTATAGTTTCCTAAATCTAATTTCTAGATCCAAATATCATTTTATTATAGGTCCCTTTTGAGTTAATGAAAAGCTCTTAGGTTGTAGATGATGTACGATAGGAATGAAGACCCTCCTGAATGCACCTAGCCTTTACTAGCTCTGAATTAGGTAAGAAAAACTTGGTTCTTGTTAATATAAGGTGCAGCATTTCAAAGTTCCAAACATATCTTAATAGAAGCATTCAATCTTGCTGATCCAAATAGAAGTAGGCCTATGTTCTCAACTCCTTCGACTTGATCAGAATGCCTAACCTTTTGTAAAGATTGGTTATAATTGATCAAGGAAAGAATCCACACATGGCTTAACTAGGAGCCCCTCTGTCTTTAGTAGTATAAGGGATGGTGATTAAACATTTTTGTATGTTTTATTTGGAAAGGTAAAATAGTAGGGATATGCTCTCACTCTTCTCAAATGATTAGATTCTCAAACATGTTTGTGATTTTAATTTCCTACTTTCCATTAGGTAAGATTATCTAGCTATAAAAAGCCTACCTCCTGAGTTGCCTTAGTAGGGCTAATGAGAGGGATTGCCTCCCAATATTGTATTCTCAATCAAATGTAAGCCAACCATGTTTGGAATATAGCCCACCTCTAGGGTCCCATACCCATAAGGGATTCCACCAAACCTGCTTAGCATTGATGGGAAGCTCTCTATCACAAGAGAGGTAAATCCAAACATAGTTGGTTAAACACTAAGTCCCACTAGTCACTAGCTTTAGATAACCTTGTTAGGAAGCCCTTTCCTTTCACTTTATAGTTGTGTGTGGTTTTATTTTTTACTTTTATTTTTGCTGCTACTTTGCTTGGATATGTCTTAAAAATTGAATAATGAACACCAGTGTGGACCACTATCCTTTTGGAAGATGTAACTTCAAACTAAACATTGAGAAGCCAAGTCCAAAATAGGAACATTGCTAAAAATTCCTAAAGTGGTGCATATACTACATGAAATAATGCATTTGAACACTAATATGTTACTTTTGATCTTCGTTATAAAGTAGGTTCCTGCAAAACAGCACATCTAAACCTTTAAATGATGAATTTTCATAGTGAAACAATGCATATCAATCGTTAAACAATGCATATGACAATTAGAATAGCACATTTGAGCATTTAAAAAATGTATGTGGTTAGTAAAACAATACATTTGACCCATCTTTTGATGCATCTAAGAAAAAACATAAAATAGGGGCCATCTACATGTATGATAACTATGAACAAGTGACAAATTTGGATACCTTTTTCCTTGTTAGTATTTTACAAGTCTTAGAGATTCCATAATTGACCAAAAACATATTTTTGAGACAAACAAAGTTACAAACATCATTATCAACCTAATAGTTATCATTGCTACATTTTGCACATCAAGCCAGAGATGTTTGGAGATAGACATCTATCATTTACCTAACTTCATGAAAGTGAAACTCATCCTATCAATATTAGAAAACACCTTATCCAAGCTAGCTTGTTACTACAAATGAATCATAGTGAACATAAACCCTCAAATTTCAAAAATACCTAAGAACTAATGGAATCAAATTCATATTTCATGCCACTACATAAAACTAGTATAGCTACAAAACTGAAATGGTCACGTCTACGAGTGAGTGCTAGAATAGCTAGTAAAACCATCAAACACACAAAAACTCTCAACCTCCTTGAACCTACTACAGTAATAAATTGCTCACAAAATGAAATTATTCACAAGTCACCCTCATTCAATTGAAATGTAGAATCCTTAGCCACAATAGGTTCATCTAACATATGGGATGACATGAGTATTGAAACTAAATTTGAAGATTTTAAATAAAATCATGAATTTGTCAACATCTTGGAAAAGATACTCAAGAAACATAAGGAGCCTTATATACTAGTATTAGCACAACAAGATGCAAAATTCCCATCCAATTTTGATGTGACCAACTTGAAACGAGATGAAGAAGAGTCACCCATAGATGTTGTCATGCAAAAGTTACAAAATGCACAAATAGAAATGGAAAAAATGAAGAGAGGAAAAACACAACCCATAGAATTTAGCCTCGATAAGGTGTGTCCTCTCCCTTTTGATAAGAAAATTACCTTCATATGTTTCCACAAAATGTGAAAATACCAAAATATGATAAGTATTTGGGCACATCAGATTTGCAAGACCACCTCACACAAATTCTATACCCTAAGTATGGAATTTTTTCATGACCTGACATACCTAATGTAACTATTCCCTAGAAGCCTTGGAGGGCAAGCCATGGAGTGGTTCTCCAAGGTACTCTCCAATATCAAAACCATTGACCAATTGGCTTCTGTATTCATCTCCCAAATATCCTACAATATTGAAAGTTAAGTCATAATGTTTGCTTTATGCAACACGAAACAACTCCCCAGTGAGTCATTTAAGACCTTCCTACAATGGTGGAGATACAACTTCACAAAGTATCATAGAGACATACTAGACAAAGAGAAGATTGATATCTTCATTAATAGTCTCTCCAAATTGATTAATTACTAGCACCAACTCCAAGGGTGTAAAGATTTCAAAACTAATTTAGAGAATGTTGCTAAGGTAGAAGAAACCTTACTAAATAATGACATTATTAAACTATCAAAAGATGGTAAGGGCTTTTTAAACAACTCCACGTAGACTCATAATTCCTCTAATTAGACAACTAATAAACAAAAGTCATGGTGGAAAAACAACAACAAGAACATTATCAATGATGGGATGGTTGAGTCTAACCACGTCAAACCTCAAATCAACCTAAGTCAATCATATCTTGTCATCAACAATACCAACTCCAACACACCCTGACATGACAATGCTTGCACATTCTACCAATGTAATGTAGAAAATCCCTCAATGTCCAATCAACAAGTTGCTTACAATAAAGCTCCTCCTCCCCATAAATATTGATCCTTTGATATAACCAAGGAATATACTCCTATTGGGGTGTCTTACAAGAGTGCCTTGCAAACCCTCTTGGCTGATGAACTCATTGTACTTCCTAAGGCCAAACCCTATTAGCCTCAAGTCAAGCAAAAGTGGTGGAATGACAAGAATGTTTATGCCTAGCATAAAAATAGTGGACACCTAACAAATAATTATTTTTCCATTAAGGAAGAAATAAAATAATTAATCAATGACAGAATCATCGAAGTGAACAATCTTACCAATAATGAAGACCACATGGCCTTTAAGAACCCCTTCATGAGCCATGAAAGGGGTAATCCTTTGAAGCTAATTAGACTAAGGTTAATTATGTACATCATTACAATAGCAACATTAAGATGATCTCTAGTTTGCTGATGTTGTGAATGTTATAATAGTTAAGGACAAAAACAAAAAAAAATCCTCAAATGTCATTACCCAAGGCCAAGCTTCTAAAGTTTTCTTACCAAGACCCATGATAAATCTTGACCATGCATCTACAAGTACCTCCTTACCCAAGTACAACTTGGTGAACCAATTACTTAAGACTCTCACCCACATCTCCATTTTTGAACTTTTGCAAATCTCCCCAGAGCATAAAGAAATACTCACCAAAGCCTTAGTGCCATTTGACCTAGATGTGAGTAGATTTTAGAACATGGTTAGCAATTTAGTTTCCCCTTACTATGTATCTTTTTTCAGCCCAAAATGACACGTCTTTCATTCAGCCACAAAACTCTCCCTTGCATATTGATGTCTTTATCCACCAAAACAAAGTTAAAAGAGAGTTGGTCAATGGTGGAGCATGGCTCAATATTTTCACGCTCATTCTATTAAAATCCCTAGGGTATTTAGAGGATGTTGTTGAACCAAGAAAGAAAATCACCATCAAAGCCTATGACAATGAGGAGAGATCCTCCAAAGGCATGGTTATTTTTCCAATCAGAGTAGGACCAATTGTGGAAGAAACTATTTATCAAGTCCATGACCTAAAATTAACTTATAACATCCTATAGGGAAGACTATGGATTTATGACATGTACGCTATTCCCTCTACCTACCATCAATTTCTTAAATTTCCTTACATGGATCAAGAGGTCACCATACCCAGAGATCAACATTTTGCTCAATATCATAATTTCCTTGTCCCCCATAATAGGGAAGAAATTGGCACATCGATAGATAACATCATCTAGTCCAAATCTATAAGTACTTCATGCTCTAATAGTAAAAATAACAACCATTCATAAACATCAACTAAGGAAAATGAGAAAGTTAGTTGTTTGGGTTCTTTCATTCCTTCACCATCATCATCCAAAGACCCTAAATAGTCACACTATGAAGAAATGGGTAGATTGATGAAAGAATTTGATAGAAAGTTTAAATTTCAATGCAAAGGGGTGGGCAAGTACTCCATTTCCTTATTTGATCCCCCACTTTATTTAAAATGTCATGGGAAACCATCATCCACCACTATGCCTTATCATACACATTTTATAAAAAGCAAGTGGAACACCTCCACATTTGGTAGAAGAAATCAGCCAAATAAACATTGACATCTCCTCCCATCTACATGGAAAAGGTTTTTTCTCATGAAAAAAAAGGGATATACGGGAGATGGTCCCTTAGGGAAAGAGACATGCATTGTCAAACCTTTGATAGTGCAATTCAGGCCTAATAGGTCCAAAACAAGGGTAGGGAATGGTGACCAAGACAAGACACAAATCTCTTCCAAAGATCATCCTAAGCATAGTGATTCCACCTCTTCCACCTAGGTGTGGGTACCTAAACAAAAGGATGGTAATACCTAGACAAAAAATGACATCATAAATGTAATCCTATCCCTCTCAGGTTCACATTCCACCTATAATGAAGATGATGACAATTCCACTAAATGAGAATTTGAATCATTATCCGAGGAGTCTCTCCACAACAAAGAATGTAATATTGTTCACATACTCACATCTGACAGATTAGCTATAGAAGGAACAATCTCTTGTTTGAGATCCATTTCATTGAAAGTCAGTGTACAATAGAGTAGCTTAGAAGATGATGGACATTTTGAAGGTTTTTGGTTTCAAACCCTATTTCCTAACTTCTTTCCAATAGAAGTTGAAGATGACTACTACAAGCCTCTCACAAGCTCTACTTTTTCTAATACTCTAGAAGAAGCTCATATCATTGATCTAATGAATACAATGCATGAGCCATCCAATGAAGGCATGTCTTTAAACCCTGCTAAACCCTTCTCATATTATGAACCACTCTCCCTAGTCTATCCCAAACCTATTAGCTTGGATACAAATGAGCCTCACCACATTCCTCATTTTGTCACTAACCATCATGTTTTCATCTACCTTAACATAGTTGAACCATTTCTTCAATGAAGAATAGAAGAGATTCATATAGTTGGGTCTGATATCAATAAGCTCAATCTCACTAGAATAGGTCAGGCATTTCATGGCCTTAATGATTATTACCAAGTTGTAAATGATCTCAAGACAAAAATGGAAACAAATAGAAGTGACACATCCCAAAGTGAAAACCCAACTATGGTACACACAAATGGTGTGATTGATACCTTACCAAAATGCTCCAAGGAAAGATCTTCTTTCTTGATTGAACCAAAAAAATAGGTCAATATTAGCATAGAGAAAGAACTAAGGGTCATTTATTTAGCACAGTCCCTAAGCATAGAGGAAAGAAATGAATATTTTCACTTCTTTGAAGAAAGATAGATAAAATTTGTGTGGTCTTATGTAGACATGCCTAGATTAGACCCAACTTTAATTCTCCACCATCTTAATATTTTTTTGGAGGTTGAGCTAGTGAAAAAAAAGCTTTGAAAGATGCATCACCATATAGCTCTACTAGTCAAATTAGAGTTAGAGAAGTTAATCAGCACCAATTTTATCTAGCGCTTGGTGTATGCATCATGTATATCCAACATTGTTCCCATATCAAAGAAGAGTGGTATCATACACATCTGCATTGATTTCCAAGATTTAAAAAAAGCATGTCCCACAAATGGCTTTCGTCTTCCCAACATTGACACCATTGTAGACCTAACAGTAGGCTATTCCATGTTTTTACTTATGGATGGGTTTTTAGGATATAATTAGATTAGGATAGCACTAGAAGATCAAGATAAAACAACCTTTACTTGTGCATGGGGCATGTTCTATAAGGATGTGATGCCCTTTGGGCTAAAAAACATTGGGGCCACCTATCAATGCGCCATGACTACCATCTTTCACAATATGATGCATATCTTTATAGAAGATTATGTGGATGACATCCTCACCAAATCCCATAGTCAAGAAGAACATCTCCCCATATTGGCCAAGATATTCACCCACCTAGAATTATTCAAAGTTAGGCTCCACCCCAAGAAATGTGCTTTTGGCATCAAATCAGGCAAGCTTCTGCGATACATTATCTTAGCCAAAGGGATAGAAGTTGACCTTGAAAAGTTTGAAGAAATAATCAAAATGAAACCTCCAAAAAACCTAAGTTAGTTACATTCTCTTAAAGGTAGGCTTCAATGAGTTCATTGGTTCATTTCTCAGTTGGTAGAAAAGTGTGTACCTTTCACCCACTTACTACATAAAGATATAATTTTTCAGTGGGGTGATTAGTGTCAACAAACTTTTGACGTACTCAAAACCTACTTAATGAATCTACCCATGTTGGTACCTCTAGTATCACAAAAACCTTTTTTATTATACATCTCTCTAATGGATAAATCAATTGGAACCCTCCTAGCACACAAAAATGACCAAGGAAAGGAATGGGCCATCTATTACATCAATCATACCTTGGTCAATTATGAGATCAATTACTCTTTTATTGAAAAGGCATGTCTAGCCATAGTTTTTTCTTCCCAAAAGCTAAGTCATTATCTTCTAACACAAAAACTCAAGCTCATGTCCAAAATTGACCCCTTCAAATATCTTCTCAGCAAAACAACATTAATAGGAAGATTGGCCATATGGGTGATGATCCTAAGTGAATTTGACATTGAGTACATTGATAGGAAAGAAACCAAAGGATAGGCCATTGTCAAAAAAATAGCAAAGTCACCTATAGAGAGTTCAAATCCTATCTTAGTTGATTTCCTAGACATGCACATTCCTTAGACATTATGGTTCCTACACACATTATGGATCACGCGCCACATGCCACTAGGTGTTACCATCCCTAAGTCTTAGAAACTACTTTTCCCTTGCATCAACAACATGACAGAATATAAATCTTTGGTCTTGGGTATTAAACTATCTTTAGAGTGGAAATTGATAGCACTAGAGGTTTATGAAGACTCCTAGTTGATCATCAATTAGGTCACTGACACTTATCAGACTAAAGATTAAAAGTTATTATCTTACAAACATATGGTTGACACCCTCAGGGAATGTTTCATTCATATCACTTTTGAAAAAATTCCTAGAGATAAAAATAGACCAACAAATGTTATGGCCTTCTTGGCCTGCTTACTCTCGCTCCCAGACCAGCACTAGTGATATGATTTCTTAGTAGAAGAGATGGTTCGACCCACATTTATTCAACCTAATTTCCTTATCATTTTCCACTTAGAAAATCTTGATTCCCTTTGGTATAACCCCATCATCACTTACCTTAGTGATAACACCATTTTGTCTAACCTCTCACATAACCAAAAACAAAATTTCATATAAAAAACCTCACATTACACTTTGGTGGCCAATACGCTATATAGGAGGGGTCTTGATGGTACTTTATTTAGATGTCTTGAAAAGAATGAGTCTAGAGTCACTCTATAGGAGGTCCATGTAGGGATTTGTGGGTCACACTCTAGTGGGTTTATATTAGCAAAACAGATTCATAGGATGGGCTATTTCTAGCCAACCATGGAAAAGGATTCTATTGACTATGTTAAAACATTCAAAAGATGACAAATCCATCGTAACCTTGTTCATGCACTAGTACAAGAGCTCAACTCTTTGGCCACACCATGGAATTTTTATTAGTGGGGCTTTGATTTGATTGGAGCCATCCATCCACCTTCCTTTGGTGGATATAAATGGATTATCACCACCATAGAATACTTTACCAAGTGGGTTGAAGCAGTGCCATTTGTTGATTCTACAGGAAAATAAATCTCTTCCTTCATCCTCAACCATATCATTTGTTAATTTGGCATACCTCATGCCATTCTCACAGATAATGCCTTGTAGTTCAAAAATCAAATAATTGATGAACTATGTGAAAAATTTCACATTATACACCACTCCTCATCAATTTATTATCCCCGAGGCAATGGCCAAGCAGAGGCCACCAACAAAACCATAATCAATATCCTTAAAAGGGCCATCAATGATACTGGTAGAGATTGTCATTTACTATTGAACCCCACCCTTTGGGCTTACAAGATGAGTGTTAGGACACCTATAGGTGCAAAAACCTTCTCCTTGGTTTTTGGTTGTGAAGCTATTCGTCCTTTAGAAGTTGAGATCCCATCCTTGAGAGTTACTCTTTGGGGTGTCCTATTAGATGAGGATTATAGAGTGGCCTATCTAGAATAGTTAGAATTATTAGAAGAACATCAGAATGCAACACATGAACATCTCAAAGTATATTAGAATAGATTTTTAAGACATTAAAACAAAAAGGTCAAACCCTGAGTTTTTCAGATTGGTGACCTAGTGCTCCAAGAAAATCCTAAGAACCAAGTGGCTAGAGAAAAGAAAGGTAAGTGGGAAGCTAATTGGATTGGTCCTTACATTATCAAAAAATCCTTTGGGACTATTGCTTACAAACATTTAGATTGTGAAGGCATAGACCTAGAAAAACTCATCAATAACATTCATGTCAAGAGATTTTATGTCTAGAGCCTTCAGAAACACATCAAAAATACCAAGAAAATAAAAAACACCAGGAAATATACCAAAAAAAATATTTGGCTACAAAAATGGTGAGAATGCCACCCTTTGGTTTGAAAAGGAGTGAGAGATAGCACCTTTGGACTTCCCAAAATAACACAAGTCCTTCAATGCTGAAAAAAATCAAGATAACACTCCGCCAACTATCTCTATGACAAGTTTTGCTTGCTTAACGATTATCTAGCACAACAGAGTTAATTTCCCACAATCCAAATAGAGAAACACTTGTGGGTTATAGTTCAGTGGTCCCTTAGCATCCAGTACAACTTGTAGTAGCAAAGATAACTAGTATGATAGCAACAAAGAGAAGAACCACAAATTGGCAAAAATAGGGAGTTAGATTATGCATCGAGATACCATAGACATGAATTGTAGGAAAATCAACGCACATCTTAGCTATCCTCCTTGACCAACGATCTCCAATGTTTATTTTAGCCCTCAACCAACCCACTTGATGTCCCAAACTCCCTTCATTACCTCTTTAGGTACCTCGCATAGTCTTGGTTACCCAAGTATTCCAAAAAATCTCACTCATGTCCTTTGTTCCACCCCCATAGAGCCAAAATAATCCAAAAAAAATTTAAATTTTTTTTTTTTATCAAAAATTATTAGAAAAATTCAAAAGTTGTCAAAAATTATCAAAAAAATTCAACAATTACCAAAAATTATCAAAAAAAATTCAAAAATTGTCCAAACCATTTCAATATTGTCAAAAATGACCAATAACATTTGAAACAAGGTATTCCTTTCCAAACATAGCCGTAAAAGTTCAAAAAATTAACAACACATCAAAATTCCTATCAAACATGGTTTACTTTAGCCCCAAATAGGCAATACAATAGGGCATAAAATATTTGAATCCAATGCACCTCACTAATATTAAGAAGCAGTGTAGTAGCATCCTAAAACATCTCATTGGGCTTTGGAAAATTTTGCACAATGCGTATAGTACAACAGGTGCCCCCTTTTCCTTCCTCTTGTCATGAATAACAATTCCCAATGGATCATTAGTCTTATTTATGTTGCAGTGGCCATGATTGGTCTAGCCCCCTTTAATAAATATATCAATGCTATCTCAAAAGCCTAGATATCTGTCAGACTCTTTCATCATCACTAAACTGGGGGCATAGAATAAGTAAATGTAAGCATGAGAGTTTAGCTCACCCTTAAGTGCCTTGTTTAGGGCCCCTCTAAGCACTTTTTTAGGCCCATCAAATGCCTATTTTGGCCCAAGCACTTTTTTCAGGCTCTTCAAGCACCTTTTTTTGGCCCAAATGCTTTTTTAGGCCCCTCAAATTCCTTTTCATACCCCTCAATACCCTTTTAGGCCCCTCAAACACCTTTTCAAGCTCCTCAAACACTTTTTTCTAGCCCCTCAAACTCCTTTTCATAGGACTTGAGAGTATCCATCTCATAACACACCTAGAGAAACATCCTAATGTTGGCTTTGTAATTATTTGTAATGACTATTAAATGCCTTACATATCATGACTCTCCAAATTTTATGCAAATCTCTACTCATCTTTCATCATGAGTCCATACGAACATTCAATTCCCCACAAATAAGTAACAGTTTTCCTTCCTCAATGGATCGTATTGTTCTCACTTTTATAGAGATTAAAACCTTTCTGACATTTTCCAAAAATCACAAAAATATTCAAATATCTATCCAAAATCCCAAAAAACATTCCCATATTCATCAAAATGGTAAAAACATCCAAGCATATTCTCAAAATACCAAAAACAAATATGATAATATATTACAATCAACATCAGTTGTCCCTTTGCTTGTTGCAACAACAAGCACAAACTTTTATTCTACTATGATGACAATGACAACTTTACATTTGATAAACATTTGGTAGATTATTTATTCTAGCCTCATTAGAGGAGGTGGCAAGATAGGGTGTCCAACCAATGGTGTTTCTTCTAACCTAGCTCCAGAAGAGGAATCTCCTAGTTTCAGTCCTCTATGTACCCACACCACATCCATGGGAATTGGAAACCTCTAGCCACGTAATGACACATTTACTAGTTGCAAGAATTCCCTATCCACAAACTTTGTCTCTTGTTTGTCCTCATTTAATAAGGCCTAATGAAAATGTTCCATATAATAAGTAGCTTCCTGGTGTACCTTTACTATTAGGTGCATTTCCACAAGCACATTCTCCACTAGCTTGTTTACTCCTAGTGCAGTGATCACTTGTTGGGCCACATCCCACTCTTGCTGCATCTAATTAGTCACCATTCACTACCACTCAACGTCTACTTTTTCCTTGCCCAAATGCTACTACAAATATCTAATCTCTCCCTCACTTAATGTTAACCAATCTTGTAGCTTCAATGATACAAATTTTTCTTTTGTAGTCACCTCCCTAGATGACTCAAACTGTGACTACAACAACACCAACTCATTCTGCACACTTTCTAAAACCACTTATGTGATTTTTAGAGATTCTTGCAACCTCTAAGCCCATGAACACTCTACTTGCATTCTCATATCATTTCACTCCACCTATGATTGCTCCACAAGTAGCTCTGCTTCTAGTGATTACACCCACACCCCTTCTACATCTACCACCAATTGCAGCCATCTTGCCTCTATTTGCACTCCATCTTCTTGCTCCTTCATCAATTCCAACAAACATGTGACTTTCTATTTTGCATTTTCTGCTCAGATTCTCTCTACACCCAACATTCTCCATAATTCCTCCACATCACTTAATGCTTGATCTTCACTCCTACTTATAGCAAGGGCTCTTTCACATTTAAATTGCTTGCTTCCCCTTCCATTGACCCTTGTCCTAGAATACTAAGGCTAAGTAACTAGCATAATCAATGCCTCACTCCACTAACACCTCCCACAACCTTCAAAGATTCTCCCAGGGACTATTTAGTATATTTATCCCCCCCATCTCCTCCTCCACTCCCAACATACTCTTTGTCATCCCAAGTAGACTATTTTCCACTAGCAGTCCTAGCTTATCATCCAATACCACTTGCAACACCTATTGCACTGCAATCCTTGACAATATCATTAACACCAACAAGGGCATTTCTTTTTCCTTGCTCCCCACCTCTTTAGGTTGTGATGACCTTTGTCCCACATGAATTGCTTCCCTTGGCTCTAGAAGTACCACTTGTAGTTTTGATTGATACACCAATTCCTTGGAGATTCATCAAATGCACTTTTCTCTTCACTCTTGCCTCATCCACCTTCCCTAGCTAGCATCAAACTCCTGCTACAACTGATTTGGTGAGCCCAACATACTTCCACTTGCATGCTTCCTACAACTTCTCAATATATCCATTAGCCATGTTCTAATTTCCACCTTGCCTTGTTCCATTCCCACAATAATTGCTTACTTATAGCTATCACTCACCTGAGACTTTTTTTCCACTAGTCTTACCATGTATTCACTCTCTACATCCCACTGCACTAGCACTAGGTATAGTTGACCCTTGGCTCTAACACTTAGACACCTTGATTCCCACTGACACACATCATGAGAAAGAATCCATTACTAAATTACTGCTGAAACATCCCACACTTTCTTATCTAGCTAGTACAATAGTTTCTCCTAGGAAAAACTAAACAAACTCAACACTATTATACACAACTGGTAGCTCACCTAGTTTGCAAATAATGTTTTTTTTTACTATTATGTACGTCTAGTGCCTTGATGATATGTTTTACTAAAGGTGTTAAGATGAAGTCATGATATTTTTATTGGGTTTTGCTCTGACATGTGACTATTTGCATGCCTATTTTTATGCTTATGCAGATATATCTTTTTTTTCTAATAATTGTCATATTTTTCATGTATAATGTTCATGTTTTCTAGTACTCCTTGGAATGACACATATTTATAGCACCATAGCTAAGCTAGTGGTGATTGTACATAGTCACTTTTTACTAAATGCTTTATGCAAGAAAGTCTCACAGTTGAGTGGAAGCGATGGAAGATGAGGGTAAGCTGAGGCTTGAAAGGTTTAATGGGCAACACTTTCAGTTACAGAAGATGCAAATGGAAGACTATCTATATCAGAAGGATTTATGGAAGCAATTGGAAGGCAAAGCCAAGAATTAGGGAACAATGTTAGAGGCTGAATGGGATCTTTTGAACAAAAAGGCACTCTGAAGCATTTGGCTATGCTTGGCACCATCGGTGGCATTTAATATTAATAAAGCAAATATGACTAAAGCTTTGATAAAAATCCTAGCGACACTGTATGAAAAATCCTCTACTTCAAACAAGGTATTTCTTATGAAGCATTTATTTAATATGAAAATGGTAGAAGGTGGATCTATTGCAGATCATTTAAATGAGTTTAATACTATTACTAGTTAGTTATCTTCTATGGGTATCAATTTTTATGAAGAAATTAGGGCTCTCTTGATTTTTTGTTCTTTGCCTGAAAGCTAGAATGGCTTGGTAACAACAGTGAGTAATTCTATTCTTAGATCTAGTACCCTAAAATATGATGATGTAATCGATGTTGTTTTGAGTGAGGAAACTCATAGGAAATCCTCAAGTGGATCTACATTAGGAAGTGCTTTGAATGCACAAATTAGGGGTAGAACAACTGAGAGAGGAACTAATTCTGGAAATCATGGGAAATCAAGAGGAAAGTCAAAGGGGAAGAGGTCTCAATCAAGAGGACCAAATGCTTGCTAGTACTATGGGAAACCAGGGCACAAAAAGAAAGATTGCTAGAATTGAAAGAAAAATGAAGGAGATAAATCAAATGGAGACAAGGAGGCAAATGTGGTAAGTAAAAAATCCAAAGAGAATGCTTTGCTTCTATCTTTAGAAAGTGTAGATGATTCATGGGTTTTAGATTCAGGTGGTTCATTTCATGCTACACCTCATAGAGGTTATTTCATTGATTATGTCCAAGGGGATTTTGGGCTTGTTTATTTGGGGGATAATGAACCCTGTCAAATTGTTGGAAAGGGAAAAATTAAGATTAAGTTGCAGAATGGGAATCATTGGCTACTACATGAGGTAAGACATGTTCCAAAGCTGAGTAGGAATTTAATTTCAGCGGGGCAACTCAGTGATGAGGGTTGTGTAGTTACTTTTAATGATAAAAATTGGAAGGTTTCAAAAGGTTCCCTTATAGTAGCACAAGGTGTGAAAGTAGGCACCTTATATCTTTGTACAGGTCATATTGTTCCTTCTACTTTGATTGTTTTAGAGAAAAATGAATGTTCAAGAACAATTGTTGCAGTTGAGTAGGAAGAACAAATAGCTACTGTAGATTCTGATACAACACTATGGCACAATAGACTTGGGCACATGAGTGAGAAAGATATGAAAGTACTTCATTCAAAAAAAGTTTTACCAAGTTTGAAATGTGTTAATATGGATTTCTCTGAAAGTTGTGTGTATGGAAAACAAAAGAGAGTGAGTTTTGTAAAGACTGGGAAGGAAAACAAAAAGGAGAAATTAGAGCTTGTGCATACAGATGTATGGGGAACAACTCAGGTATCTTCCCTTGGTGGCTCTCATTATTATGTTATATTTATTGATGACACAGCTAGAAAAGTATGAGTTTATTTCCTTAGACAGAAATCTGATATATTTCAAACTTTTAAGAAATGGAAATGCTTGGTTAAAAATGAGACTGGTAAGAAATTAAAAAGTCTCAGATCTGATAATGGTGGTGAGTATTGTAGTCATGAATTTGAAGATTATTGCTCCACTAATGGTATTCATAGATAGAAAAATATTCCAAGGACTCCACAGGAAAATGGAGTGGCTGAACGCATGAACAGGACTATAATGGAGCGCGCAAGGAGCATGAGGTTGCATGTTGGGTTTCCCTTACACATGTGAGTAGAGGCTGTCAATACTGTGGTATATTTGATTAATAGAGGTCTCTCTACTCATTTGGGCTATGGTATTCTAGAGGAGGCATGGACTGGTAAGAAGGTGAGTTATTCTTTTCTCAAGACCTTTGGTTGTGAAGCTTTTTCTCATATAGACTCTAAAAATGGAACCAAGCTAGAAGCAAAATCAAAGAAATGTGTCTTTGTTGGATATGACATTAATGAATTTGGTTAAAAGCTTTGGGATTTTGAAAATCATAAAATTGTTAGAAGTCGGGATGTCATATTCAATGAGAAAGTGTTGTACAAAGATCTATTGCAGCAACATGAGAAGAAAGAAGATGATTATGTAGTGATGGATGATACTCCAAAAGCTATTGTTCCAGCCATTCCTCATGATGTGCAACAACTGCAAAAACAAATACCACACACACCAGTGAATGTTAGATGGTCAACGAGGCAAATTAGACCTCCACAAAGATTTTCTCCCTCTTTGTATTTTATTTTACTTACTAATGCTGGTGAACCTGAAAGTTATGATGAAGTTGTGTAGGTGGATACTAAGATTCAATAGGAGTCTGCAATGAAAGATGAAATGGGCTCTTTGTGGAAGAATAAGACATGGGATTTGTGCAAGTTTCCTGTAGGTAAAAAGACTTTACAAAATAAGTGGGTTTATAGGTCGAAAGAGGAGGAAGGAGGTAAGAAAAGATTTAAGGCCAGGTTAGTTGTAAAAGGATTTGAACAAAAAAAGGGAATTGATTTTGATGAGATATTTTCTCCTATTGTTAAAATGAGTTCTATCCATAATGTTTTAAGTCTTGTGGCTTCTGAAGATTTGCATTTAGAGTAGTTGGATGTTAAAATAGCCTTTCTTCATGGTGATTTGGATGAAGAAATATATATGGCTCATCCATAGGGATTTGAGGTCAAAGGTAAGGAGAACTTAGTGTGCAAATTGAAGAAAAGTTTATATGGCTTGAAGCAAGAACCTCAACAATGGTATCTAAAATTTGATAGGTTCATGCATGAGCATGGCTATAACAGGTGTCATTCAAATTATTGTGTTTATTTTAAGAGTTTGGATGATGATAGCTACATTATTTTATTTTTATATGTTGATGATATGCTTGTAGTTGGGTCTAACATGGATCATATTAAGGGGCTGAAACGCTAGTTAGCACATGTATTTGCTATGAAGGATGTGGGGGCAGCAAAACAAATCCTTGGTATGAAGATTTGCAGAGCTAGGAAGAACAGAACATTGACACTATCTCAGGCTAATTATGTTGAGAAGGTGTTGCAACATTTCTCTATGTAGAATGCTAAAGCTATTAGCACACCTTTTCCTGGTCATTTGAAATTGACTAAGGAGATGTGTCCTAAGACACAAGAAGAGGAGGATAAGATTTCCAAGGTACCCTATGCTTTAGCTATAGGAAGCTTGATGTACGCTATGGTATGCACTAGGCTAGATATTCAACATGCAGTGGGAATCGTTAGCAGGTATATGAGTAATCTAAGAATTGAGAATTGGAATGCAGTCAAATGGATTCTCAGATATTTGAGAAGCACATCCAATAAGTGTTTACACTTTGGGGTCTCTACTACTAATTTATAGGGCTATGTTGATTCAAATTTGGTAGGGGATATTGATACTAGGCAGAGTACTATAGGTTATGTCTTTACTGTTGGTGGGGCAGCTATGAGCTGGGTTTCTAGGTTATAGAAGATTAATGCTCTATCCACTACAGAGGCAGCCAAGGAGATGATATGGCTTCAATTATTCTTGGAAGAATTGGGACATCCTTATAAGGATAATTATTTGTTCACAGATAGTCAGAGTGCCATTCATCTTGCTAAGAATTCAGCTCTACATTCTAAGACCAAACACATACAGTTGTGGTACCATTTCATTCAGTCAGTTTTGGAGGATAGATAGTTAAAGCTGGAGAAGATACATACAAATGACAATCCAATAGATATGTTGACAAAGGTTGTAACATGGGAGAAGATAAACTCCTCTTCAGCTTCGGTTGGTCTTTTAGACTGAACATGAATAAAAGAATAGTAGAGTCCAGGATGGTTTGATCCAATGGGATCCCCATGTGGTAGTGGTATTACTACAAGATCAGTCTCCAAGTGGGAGATTGTTGTTTAGTGTGGAGCCTGATCAGTTCCCAAGTGGGAGATTGTTAGATTGTGGTGACTAATTAGGAAAGCACTGTACATACTTCATAATTAGTTTTTGTACTATTCACCATTCATAGATTCACCACTAAAGTTATGGCTAATTTAAGAATAACATGTTATAACCCTAAAGCATACTTGTATAATAGGGTTTAGGGTTGGGTATTTTTCATTATGTTGTGATGCAAAATTGGTTCTACCGGCGGTATTGAGTTGTAAGGGATTGCAGATTGTAATCAGGTTGTAATCACTAAATTGTAATAAGATCAGACTTGTTTTTTGGTGGATGTAGCCTAGGGATTGGGTGAATCACACTAAATCTTGGTGCCTTGTGTTCATTTCTATGTGATCTATTATTTTCTGTTATTGGTTATATTTGAATGTAGTTTCTTATTTCTGTCTGTAGTTTACCCTAACACATTTAGCTTGCATTTTCATCTTGGGTTCTTTAAAAACAAACAATTGGCACATAAAATAGGATTACACAAGAAGACCCTCGCATATTCTGGTAGCACATTCACGACTGGTTATCCAATAATAGACAACAACATCGACATCTATAGCGGTGGTTGTGCATCTGGTAACACCTGTTGTAGCCTTGGTGGCTATCCCTTCTATGGATCTTTGATAGGACCCTATACCTATGGCCTTTTTCACTAGATAAACTAAACATCCTTAAGCAACCTGGCCCTCATCTGCTCTACCCTACCTTGCTTAGCACCTCTGTCAAGCTACCCAATAGTGCACCACCACAGGCTTGGATGCCTCTAATCCTCCCTACACCTACTATAGTAAATTCATAAACCCACATCTATCTATCACCTAGCAATCTATAGTTGACAATCTACCTATTTCCTCTAAGGGCCATGGATACAGTCCTCATACCATGAGCTTGTGCCCACATGCCTATTTTTCATCAAACAAACAACAACATTAGTTTTTCTCACAAGTGATCATCATACATTTGTCTAATATTTATATCTAGCTACTTCGCTACTAGTTCTATCTTGGACTTTTTTACTCATCTTTCTTTGTCTTGAGTTAGACTTGATTGTTTTCCCTACTCTATGTCCTAAGCTGGGGCATCACTCTTTACCTGTATATCATTAGACTAATCCTACAACATCACTTCACAAATACTTGATTACTATTGTTTACTTGTTATGATGGTCCCTAGCTAACAAACCTAGAATCTAGCCTTTTGTGCAATCTTACATGCAACTAAGGCCCTACCCTCAGTTTTTGCACTTCAATAATCATTTACATGCTATTTCCTAGGACATACGTGATACCAAATCCATTAAATATATTAAACCAGGTGGATGCACTATCTTAACATTCAAAAGAACTCTTTTCTACATCATATGCACTATAACATGTC
Organism: Cupressus sempervirens; assembly: GCA_028749045.1. NCBI lineage: Eukaryota > Viridiplantae > Streptophyta > Pinopsida > Cupressales > Cupressaceae > Cupressus > Cupressus sempervirens. Next base: position 207,589,190 of record CM053790.1, on the reverse strand, counting down.
TACACACTTTTAAAATGATCATATGAGCTATTTTACAGGTCAAAAGCACTATTAAAATCATATGCATTGAAATATTACACATATGCACTATAAGACTAATTGTATGTGCTAAATAAAAAAATGCTCTACTAAAACCACTAAAAGCGCTAAATTTTCCATACATGTGCTAATTTACCTACAAACTAGGTTTTTGAATGCATTATTTCATTCTACATATGTGCTAAAGGATCATTCGAATGTGTCAAAATATTTCATATGTGGTAAAAGAAAAGGTAAATGTGCTAAAAGGCTAAAAATACCACATTTATCATAAAAATTTGCACAAAATTCCAAAAACATAGGTACACATGCTCAAATCTTAAAAATGAAGGATCTCGATGACTTACTAAGCACCGTAGTTTGTTGGATGCTCGTACCTATGAACCTTCTCAAATCTATGCTCTCATAAAGGGACCACCATCCTCACTGACTCAGAGCTCCAAATCACCAAATACAAAAAGGGAATGTGAAAATGACAAGGGTAAAAGGTCTTTTGACCTATTTAACCCTCCTTATGGGCAATTATATCACTTTTTCACCTATTTACCCAACATTGGACTTTCTTTTGCTCACTTTTATGAATAGGGTATTGCATCAAATGACCTTGATCATATTTATCCGTCAACTATCCATCATTTCAGAAATAAAATTGGAACCCCCTTAACTTTTTCACATTAATGTTTTCCAATTTCATTTTTGAGGGGGTAGTATATCCATATTAAACTGAGGGATCCAAACTACGGGATCCAAACCAGGGCATCAAAAATATTCAAATATCAAAAAGTGCTACCCCAGCCAAAATTTTAGACATCAAATCTACCAAATCAAAGGTATCCAAGTAAAATCATTAGCAATCAAAACATCAAGTCAACAACAATCAAAACATCAAATCAACGATAATCAAGTCATAAAATCATCAAAGATCAAACATCAAACCATCAACATCCAAACACCATGATAACCAAAAAATGTCAAGACATCACTCAATCATCAGAATTCAACCTAAAATCTAAAAATTAAGACAATCTTTAAACTAATATGCTTCGCATATTAGCTCAAAGAGGGGCACTTGTAGACACCCAAAAATTGGCAAAGACTTGAATCATGTAATTTTGATCAATCAATGAAAACTGAGGAGAAAATCATAAGTATCCAGCAGACTTTCAAATCAAAACCACATTTGGTCATTAATTATCTATCAAATTGACAAGACCTAAATCAACTTTAAAAGAGGAGAAAACAATTCAAATTCATTAAATGAAATTCAAAAAGGGAGGAAGAAAAAGATAAAGTGTTGGAAATAAATAAACATTTATTAAATCAATTATCCTCACAAAAGTGAAAATCTCCCTTTTTCATTTAAAAGAATTAGAAATACCCTCATTTGTCCTCAAAATCAAGTATGTTGAACTCTTCTTCTTGGTCTCTTGTGAGATATTTTTCAGTTTCACTTTCATCCATGAGTCAAAGGTGAAAATCTTGATTCTTACCCCAACCCTTCTAAAATTCTATAAATAGGAGGTAAATCCAAGAGGCAAAGGAGCCAAGTTTTAGGCATTTACGCTATAGGCACACTCTAAGTTATCATTCTAGCAAATTCATAGCATTTTTGCATTGTTTTTATGTCATTTAGCATCATTTATTACATATCAACTCATTGTATTTCCATTTTCATAGCATTCTAAGGGTTGTCATCTTCATATAATCTACATTATAGTCATAGATCTTACATGCATTCGAAGCATACCTTTCCATTCTAGAATTGTCACTAAGATTCTGGTTTGAGAGCTTTCTTAGCTATTGTATTTAGGGAAATATGAGACACTCATAGAATTTACATTTTGATAATTATTTCTTGGGTTTAGTCTAATTCATTGTCAGTCTATCTATATTCTACCTTAAAGTTTCATGAATATGCATTTATACCATGTACACTATGTACAAAGAATATAATCTAGGAAACATGACAAGTTCTAGTGGTACTAGTAAAAATTATTCATCAGAGAAAATTTTGGATCTGGCACACACTAATGTACATGGTCTAATTGGTCTTGAGATATATTCTGATCATAATTATTTTATACAATTTGTTGATGATTATTCAATAATGATGTCATTAACATTTTTGAAAGTTAAGTCTAATGCATTTCACTAGTTTAAGACATGTATAAAGAAAGAGTTAAAAGGGGACAATAAAAATACTAAAATGTCACATATTTGATAGACAAGGTGAATTTACTTCACATGAGTTCCCTATATTTTGTGAAGAGCATTGAATCAAAAGGAAAATGATAACACCTTAAACACCACAACAAAATGGATTTGTAGAGAGGAGAAATATATCAATTATTAAATGTGAAAGGGCAATGTTTTAGCACAAAGGAGTGACATTAATGTTTTGGAGAGAAAATGTGAGTACTACTATTTATACATTGAACAAGGTACAACTCAAAGAAAGTTAAAAATAAAAACCCTATGAAATGTTGTATGGTCATACTCATAATGTCAATTATTTCAAAATATTTGGAAGAAAAGGTTACATAAAGAATAATGAATTAAAAGGAAAGTTAGATTTTAAAAGTGATGAAGAAAAATTTCTTGACCTTTCCACTTTAAGTAAATCTTAAAAGTGTTTGAACAATAGGTCTAAAAAAATGATTTGAGATTGAAAAAGTGAAGATTAAATATTTTTCTGAGAAGAATGAAGAAGACACCAAGAAGGAATCATAAGTCTATACAATTTTTTTAAAAGTTTAATAGGGTCAACTATATATAATACTATAGATGGATGAAGAAGTAAACTATGCACAATTGGTGAACACTGATGAAAGTAACCAAACTTAACTAATACTCCTATGGTATGTTAAACTTAATCATTCTAAAAGTGAAATTATTGGATATGGAAAGGGAAAGTACAAGTTTGTTATCTAATTTTAAACCCAAGATTATAAAAATATGCATTGAAGGGTGATGAATGAATGAAAGAAATAAAAGAAGATCTAGATCAAATTCAAAACAAAAAAACTTGGACTTTGATACCTAGACATATTGACAAAATTGTTATAGGTTGTAAGTGGATTTTTAGGAATAAGCTGAATGAGAAAGGAGAAATGATAAGAAACAAGGAAATACTAGTTTGAAAATGATATACACAAGAGCATGGTCTTGATTATGGCAAGATTTTTTCTACCATTTCTATGCATGAAGGGGTTACGATACCTTTAGCATATACTATCTAGAAAGGATTCAAGGTTTATCAAATGGATGTGAAATATGCATTTTTTATGGAGTATTACAAGAGGAAGTATTTATTGAACAACATGAAGGTTTTGTGTCTTAGAGAGGTAAAGACATCATTTTTAAGTTGCATAAAGAATTGTATAAATTGAAACAAGTACCAAGATCTTTGTATGAAATAATACATGCCTATCTTATCATAATAGATCTCAATTTTGAAAGTGATGATAGGATTGATTGCTGAAATATTTTTAAATGTCATAATATTTTTTGGTAATGAATAAAAGAGGAAGTCATCTCTAGATGAGATGCTAAAGGAAATTGAGATGTTAATGATATGAGGGATCAAATTATTTATTGGAACTTGAGTACGAAAGATGAAGAAAGGGATTTACTTCAGTCAAGTAATATATGTCAAGGATATTTTCTTTTTTTTGGCTAGAAGATGTGAAACTAGTGGAAAAACCTATGATAACAAGCTACAAATTGTCTAAAGAGGGTGAATCTAAAGAGATAAATAATGTTGGAACAATTGATTAATTGTGTATTATCTTTGATATTACACAAAATGTTATGTCGTTATCAATTAGTGTATGTCAAGTTCACTCAAGCATTAAACATAGTTTTCTATTTCTAGCGAGCATTCCAGAGTTGTCTTAACTTAGAAGATGATATCTATTGAGTTCACGTGGGTGCCAAAGGAAATTTTGTGGAAGTTGAGTGTTAACCGAGCTCACTCGATTACAAAAGGGACTTTGCAAGTATGTAGTGTTGACCAAGTTCACTTGGTCAGCATGGGAAAATCATATCTAAGTTAGTATCTATTTTACAAAGTCATCTAACAAAGGATTTTCTTGTTTTGGTATATTAAGTTCAATTGAATTGTCTATTTGTTCTAGCCAACTAAGGAAATGAATATTAATTATTCTAAGTTATATTATAGCTGACTTGAAAATATGAAAGATATAAGTATAAGGTCAAGTTGAGGATTAGAAAGTGTGAATGCATGGAAAAAAATTGAAAATTGATGATGCTAAGAGGAAGCAAATCATAAGGATAAGTAGAATATCCTTGTGGAGCTGAAAAGATGTACTCAACCAAGAAGGATCAAGTATAAGCCAAAATTGAGATCTATAATCAGCAATTTAGTTGCATCAAAATTAGGTCATGTCAGTGTTACTCTGCAACCATTATAGTAGTGATCTAAATCTCTTAACAGAGTTGGCTTAATAACTATTTGTAAATCCTCTAACAAGGTGGCATTTCTATTGAATTATTGAGAGACCTCTAACAAGGCCACTCCTCATAGGGTGATTAAATCCTCCAATAGGGTCACATCTAATAGTGTGTTTTGTAACCTTTAACAAGGTTGGCTCCTAATAGGGCTCACTTCAAAAGAGTTAAAATTAGTAACTAGTTGCAATTGGTGGTTTTTCCCAAATTGGGTTTCAATGTTAAATCTTGGTGTCAAAGGTGTTCATCCTATTTCTCTTATGTATTTGCAACTAATTTAAAGTAATAAGTAATCACTAATAACATCTTGAGATTTTCATGTTAAGTATTTGCCAAGAATTTTTTGTGTGTTTATCGAGCATTAGTAGAATTATGTTTTTATAGAGTTGTTTTGTACTGACATCTAAGGGATCTGAGATTTATTTTAATGTTAATTGATTAACCCTCCCATCTCAATTTTAGATTATGGTAAAAATAGGTTTTGAAGGGACCTCAAAACCCTTTCACATCCTCAAAAAGGAAAAAGCAAGACAATCATCAGGAAAAGAGTCCTTAAACCTACTAGAAGTAGCACCAAAATTAGGTTTTACATGGACTTGAAACCACTTACATAGTTCAATTAAAGTACCCAGGTTTTATAAAGACCTGGAACCTCCAATACAGTTTAAACCAAAAAACTCAAAAATAGGACCAAGCACAAGAACCAAATGTAGCAACCAACAAAAAGGACCTGAACAGGAACCCAACCAAAAAAGAAGACCCAAAGAAACTATTACAGCTCTATAATCATCTTAACTACCTCCTTACCAGTCTTAGCTATATCTTGGATGGAGTTAGTGGCCAAAGAAGTAGCAACAATCAAGGCGTTCTTCCTCAAACTTTGTCTTACCCTCTTGCTAGGACCCTTCGTAGATATGGTTCCTTCATTTTCTCTTTTTCCCAGGCTTGCCACAGTAGCATAGATGCTTGAAGTTACCTACTCCATTTTTGTTCCACTTTCCTTGATAAAAATTCTAAGATTCTACTCATAATCCTTAAGTTCTTTTGGGATGTCTCCCATTTGCACCTCCAAGTTTTTGATGATAGCCTGGTTAGCCTCCTGTTTATGTTGCAAGGTTTCCACTTTATTCTTCAACCCCATTATTTCATTGTAAATCCAAGAATCAACTTGGAGGAAAGAATTAGCTTTAAGTTTAGTAGATTGTAGGAAGGAGAGCTTGGTTTCCCTCTTCAAGGAGTCACCTACATCTTCAGCAGTGGCATGTGGCAGGGACCCAACTTTATCAATTTGTTCCTCCCCATCCAACGACTCCTCCTCTCCAGTCTCTACAAGGTCATGTTGACTAGGGACCTCATTATATTTTCCCTCAATCTCCTTTGTAGGAGTGGAAGCCTTCCCCATGTTTTCCTCATCACTCATAATCACTAGATCATCAATTAAATCATCTTTATCTTTATCACCTCTCCAGGCATAGTCTGAGTACCCTCATTATCAGACTTTCTTTGTTTTGTGTTATCCTCGGTTGTTTCTTCCTCTCTCCCTTTCTCATTTTTGCCTTCCATTTTTGGATAACCTTCTAGGTTAGAGCTAAACTCCCCAATATTCATCCCTTCTTCTTTCTCTATGACATCCTTATCTAAGCCTTTAGTACTCTTTGCCTTAGTATCCTCTTTAACAATATGTCTTCGAGAGCTAGAGGGTTTCAGTTTTGCCTTGTCTTTCTCTTTAACATTCTCATCAATTTTACATTTTCTAGACTAAAAATCCTTATGTTTGCCAATGGAGAGAGATGAAGCAATGGATTTATTTTTACAAAAACCCTCTATGAGCAATATTAGACCTTCATGTAAAATGGGTCATGACTCTTTCATTTTATGGGCATACAAGCTTTGAAGCAAAGAGAAATGCAAATAGAAAGGGAAGGAAATATTGTCCTTATACCTAAAATGGTTAAGAAAAAAAAAGTGGAATTTATCCACCCTTTTATTCCTACCATCAAGGATAAAGTACTCACAAATATAGCCAAGCACATCATGCCAAATACCTTTAATCTGTTGCACATTAAAGAAGTCTCCATTCTTCTCCAATTGCATCTCCTCCTCATCCATCTTTGAGAATTTTTTGTAGGCCGCATTGGAAATACTGGTCTATTTTGAGAATTTAATACCTTTCATGGGGAGCCCAGTAACCTCAGCTATGAATTGCTCAGTAAGCTTCATAGTGACTCTGTGGAGAGTAACTTTGTCATTGACCCAATTTTTGAAGAAGACAGTGGTGACATGGGGTTTCAATCCATGCAACCACTCCAAAAAATTGACCACCTTCCCTTTCTGGAGAATCTTCCAAATGTCCTGCCCAGCCTTCTAGTCATCACATTTTTGGGCTCCTGCTTCCTCGGTTCACCCCCCATTTTACAGAGTGAACAAAAAACCAGAGACACCCAAATACTGATAGTAGAGAGGTTGAAATGAAACCAATTTTTTGTAACTTGAGATCGAGGTCACCTTTTCGATGATATGTGCAGAGAGCACATAACCTTCACATGAATGTATCTCCTCGGGGAAGGTAATTTGATAGTCATAAGGCTACTATAGTAAATCATTAAATTTCTAATCCAAGCAAATTTTTCCCACTTTGGAATGATTAGCATCATAATTAATAATCTCTTTAAGATCCACATGCTTGTTTAGTTCATCAAGCCACCTCACCTTATGCCCCGTTTGAATTGCATGATTGGCTATCTAGTTAGTGGCCACATTGGCTTCTTTATATGTATGGGAAATGATCACTTTTTAAAATTTTTGAAATAAGGTTTTGATTTCCTTAACTATAGCCTCTATAGACCATGAGATAGAATTCTTATTATTTAGGGTATTAATAATATTCAGAGAATCACCTTCCAACCATAATTTGGAATACCCCAAATCAAAAACTAATTTAATGGTATAGAGGGCTGCAATAGCTTTAGCAATATGGCTATTAAAGTGACCAATAGGGATTCCTATAGCATCAATAACATTTCCCACATGATCTTTAAGAACACCTCCACATCCTACTCTTCTCGGGTTTCCCTTAGCAACTCCATCAAAGTTCCCTTTGATCCATCCATTAGGAGGAACAAACCATTTTATGATTATCTAAGATTATGAATTTTCAACTTAGATCCTTGAGATCATAAAGGGTTTGACCAGACTTCCTCTGGGATTTAAAATTCTCCTTGAGGGCTCTAATGATATTCTAACCAAGCACCCATCTTGGAAGATCTTTATTTCTTTCTTTCCAGATGCCCCACCAAAGGTGAGGGAGGGTTAATTTCCAAAGAAATTGAGCATTAGGATCCTTTGAGGTGCATATCCAACTTTTGAAAGAAAGATCCACATTGTTTTGATGGACCCATGTCATGCCCCAAAAATTCAAAATCTCAGTCCAGACTTCCTGGGTATAAGAGAAACTCAAAAACATATGATCTCTATCTTCAAGTCCATTTTTGCATAAAGTACACCTATTAACCACATTTATACCTCTTTTTTGCAAGTTGTCAAGGGTTAGAATTTTTTTTTGGAGAAGAATCCAAAAGAATATGTCAATTTTTGGTATGAGACCCTTAATCCAAGCATATGACCAGAAAGGTTGATTACCCTTATCCTTTGAAGCAAAGATAGATGAGAGTTTAAATTGACCACTAGGATCAAAATGCTAGATAATCTCATCCTCAAGATAAGGGTAAAGAGAGAAAGCATTTAGAGATAGTTGGATATTACTGAAACCTTAATCAACATCAGTTAAATTCACCCAAAAATCATTCTGCCAATAATGACTTACTAGAAAGACAAATCTTTGCTTGCTTCGGTCAACTAAAGCCTTGTCATGAAAGTGCCCAATCAAGGGATGGTCCTTAAGCTAGATATCCTCCCAAAATTTCACCTTTAGTCCATTACCAATTTTCTAGGAGCATCCTTTTTCTAAAGTTTTCTTGGTCCCCTAAACAACTCCCCATATGGAGGAAGAATGAATAACATCAGGAGAGGTGAAGAAATTAGGAAGGGATTTAGCATTGAAGAGATACTTATGTTTCCATATGGTACTCCACTCTTTGTTGTCATGGTAAAATCTCCACCCCTATTTGGATAAAATGGCTTTTGTCATACTTCTAATTTTCCAAATTCCCAATCCCGCTTCACTACGGGGTTTACAAACTTGATCCCAAGCAATTAAAGGCATTCTCCTTTTTTCCTCAGAGCTAGTCCATAGGAAATTTCTTCAAATTTTATCAATTGACTTAGAAAATTTATAAGAAATTCTAAAAAAGACTTAGAGCATAAGTAGGTATGCTTTGGAGATAGGCTTTAAGAAGAGTTAACTTACCAGCTTGGCTTAAAAGATTTCCTTTCCATCCCGCCAATTTCTTGGTGAATTTGTTTATAAGATCTTCCCAGGAAGCATCAGGGACCTTCAAGCCTAGGGGAAGCCCCACGTAAGAGTATGTGAGAGATCCTATAGAGCATCCCAAGATTTTATAAATTTTAATTTTTCTATGGATAGGGGTGTTAATAAAGAACACAACACTTTTACTCCAGTTAACCAATTGTCCTAATGTAGAAGAATATAAGTTAATATCTTGCTTAAAAATTCTAGCTTCCTTCACTTTAACCTTACACATGAAGATGGTATCATCAAAAATTTTTCCATGAGAACAAATTAAAGGATGGGAAGATGGTTGTAAGTTCTTAATCAAACATCTTTGGACCAAGTCCCCAATAAACCTCCCCAAGCAATCAGCCATAATAACAAAAAGGATGGGGGATAAAGGATCACCTTGTCTCAGTCCTCAAGAGGGAAAAAAGAAATGAGATGAGCTACCATTAACCAAGATAGCGATAGAAGAGGTAGAAATTAATTGATGGATAAGACCAACAACCTTATGGTCAAATCCAAAATCAAGAAATATATTATAGAGGAAATACCAATCAACTCTATCATAGGCCTTAGCAATGTCCACTTTCATAATGAAACCCTGATTGTTAGAACAAGACAAGGAATGAATATTCTCATGAGCAAAGATGATAGAAATAAGAATCTATCTACCTGGGATGAATCCATTCTGTTGATCAACAATAATCAATAGGATCACCTGAATAAGTCTGGAGGTGAAAACTTTGGAACTAATTTTGTAAAAAGAATTAGAGAGGCTGATCAGTCTAAATTGATCCGAAGAGTCAACACCAATTTTCTTAGGAATAAGGCATAGAAAGGTGGAATTGACTTCCTTAAGCATCTATTTTGCCCCATAGAATTCCTTAACAACATCACAAACATCTTTACCCTCAACTTTCCAAAGCTTTTGGAAGAAAAAACATGGGGAAACCATCAATACCAAGAGCTTTATCTCCTCCTAGAGAGCAAACAGCTTTGAAGATCTCATCATCCTTAGGAATTGAACATAACATTTTATTCTGTTCCTTTGAAATCAGTGAAGGAATCACTCTAATGAATTCATCTTGACTATCTAGATTGATCTTGGGATCAACCATCATTAGAGAAGAGAAAAAATTCACCATCTCATCCATGATGGCCTTGTCCTCAACAATCTTCACATCTCCTTTTTTTAGGTATGATATGTGAGTTTTGGCCCTATGCTTTAGAGTGGAGAGATGGAATTTTTTAAAATTTTTATCTCTTTCCCTCAACCATATCAACCTTGATCTTTGTCTCCTGTAGATTTCTTCTTTAGTGATGATGTCATGGTATTGAGAAAGCTTTTCATTTTCTTCAAGGAGGAGGTTAGAAGTATATCCTTCCTTCTGGATTTTTTCCTTAATTTTTAGAATATCCTCCTTAACAGCTATTTTGTTCTCAAAAATGTTCCCAAAGCTTTTCTTGTTCCATCTTTTGACTTCCCATAATATATTTTGAAGCTTGGAAGCAACTCTAAAGAGGGTAGTGCCTTCAAAATAAATATTCCATCATTCTTTCAATTTACTTTCAAACTATGGGTGTTGCATCAACATCTTCTCAAATCTAAAAGGAGAATTCATCTTAAGGTTAATCTTTTTAGTAGTGAAGATAAGGGGGAAATGATCCTATCCAATTTTCTAACAAGCTTCCAACTTACAAATGAAGTCTTTAGTCCAATAAAAATAAATAAGAGCATGGTCAAGCCTAGCTTGAATACATTCATTACCAACTCTCTTGTTACTCCAAGTGAACTGAATTCCATAGAGGTCCATATCCATTAAGCCCTCTTTATTTATAAATTCCATTAAAACCAATCTTCCTTCCAACTGAGTAGCATTGCATCCCATTTTCTCATGATCATAAAGAGGGACATTAAAATCTCCCATTCTAATCCATCGTCCAAAATAGTCTTTACTTTTAAAATTAGAAATAGAATCCTAGACTATTTTCCTTAGATGCTTTATTTTTGGAGCATAAGTTTCACAATATACCAACCCTCCTTGTAGTCTATACTAGTAATTTTGGCTATCATAAGATGTTTACTAGCAATCAAAATTGTTCCAAAGAAATAGTTCTTCTTCCATAACATTAGAGTTCCCCTTGATGCCCCTTCTAAATTACTGGCATTTATTGAATAATTTTTAAAAGCTTTAATATGTTCCACTTTCTCTTTATTCATCTTAGTTTCTTGAAGTAGGAAAAAATTAGGCTTTTGTTCTCTAAAAAAATTCCTAACAATGTCCAGTTTATGAGTATTGTTCAACCCCCTAATATTCCAAGTTATGATCTTCATATTTATTTTTTAGGAGTAAAATCTAGAATAGTTGCTTGCCTATTGTCAACAATATTCTGCATACTTTCTAACTCTCTATTTTTCTTAGTAGATTTTCTTCCAATTTTATTTGGGGAACCAACACCCAGTTTCACCTGAGAGTGCTGTTCTACTCTTTTTCCAATTTTATCCAAATTAGAAGCAAAAGGTTTTGCCTTGATATGCTAATCTATTTTGCTGTTTCTAGTCTATACCCCCTTAGTATTGTTCTTTTTTCCAGCCCTTTTACTTTGGTTTGGTTTATGAATTGAGCCATTTTATTTCACATCATCTAGGCGAGGAGGCTCATCCATAGAAAGGTCATTATCAACCTAGGATAGCACCTAGATCTCACTGGATTGAGAAAAAAGAGGATCTCCCTCCTTAGGTAAATTTCCTATGTCATCCAAGATTTCACCTTCCTCAAGCACAATTTTGTCATCAAAATCTCTCCATCATTCTTCTATCCTCTAATAAATAATGATTTTTTTTGATGAATCTTCCTAATCTTCTAATCTCTATTTAGGTAAAGTAGTTTTAGAATTTAAATTAAAACCTTCTTTCTCAGAGTTAGCTTCCTCAGAAGCAAGCTCTTTATCCACCAGCCTGTGGAACTTTAAGTTCTTCATTAATCTTTTGTTCTTGGTGATGGCCTACTTTGGGTTTCCATACTTTCTTTTGTTGAACCTTGTTCTTTTTCCATCCAAACCATTGCTTGACTAATTTTTACTTTTGGAAGGATAGTTTTTAACCAAATGCCCCTGCTTCTTACAAGCATAGCAAGAATTAGGCAGATCTTCAAAGAAGATTTCTTGAGTTTTTTTACCGAACTTGGAAATTAGATCCACCTTTGCTAGGAGATGATTCAGGTCTACCACTTTAACAAAAGGTTTTGCACAATGAAGTTTGGTTCTAGAAGCCGTAGCATTATCCAATGCCACAAGTTCACCAAAAGAATTAGCAATACCTTAAAAAATGTCTTCATGCTAGAATTCTAAAGGGAGTCTAGGAAGTCTAGCCCATATGGGAGTGGTTAAGAAAAAAGAGTCTAAAAGATCCATGTTAGGTTCCCATTTTGTAATGGTGAGAGAGCTTTTACCAAAAGACCACAGTCCTCCACAAGGAACCCTATCCATGTCTTCTTTACAATTGAAGATAAATGAAAAGAAGCCATTCAACATGGGAGCACTATCTACCTCTCCTCTAATAACCCATTTCCTTTTAACCATTTTTTTAAGAGATTCAAGATCTGGTTTTGTGCCTAAAAATTTTCCCACTATGGTGAAATCCATGGAACACATAGAAAAATTAACTAAAGGGTCTGGAATAAAAATTTTAAACTTACCTTTCTCCTAGCAACTCTTAACAGTCACCGGTGGGAAAAGAGACTTTCCAGTGGGTTTCTTCCCAAACACGGATGACCAAGTTTTTAATTCTAAGACCCCTTGCTTCAGCCCTTTAGAGGACTTTTCCTTGAGAGAATCAATGTTATCTTTCTCCTTCTCGAGATCCTATGTCGACACATGAAAAGAAGACAAGGAATCCAATGGTGGGAAACAAACCCTACACAAAGGTTCAAAATCACCCAAAGTCTTTCTATTGTCCACATCGACCAAAGATTCTAACCTTGCAAACTTCTCAGCATCCCCTGCCGTTCCTCCAAGGTCTATACCTCCAGCCAAATTCTCCCTGACTAGTTTCCTGCCTACATGCGAACCAGCTAATTCAAATTTTGAAAGAGCACCCATATCATAAGCCTACTATTAGTTTTGTAATTTTATCAATGGGTACATTACAAATTAACTCATCATGTTGCACACCCTCCCCTCTTAGTTACTCCTCCTATATTTCCAACAATTGGTATCAGAGATTTTGGTGCTTGTAGAGAAGGTTTCATAGACCTAAGCTAAAGACTAGGATGTCTTATAGAAGAGAGATTCCTAGGTTGAACTAATATAACTTTGTAACATGGTAATGCCTTATGAGGTTACATCTACCAACTATCAATGATTTAGGTTGTAAGTATCTTGATGCCAAATACAAGACTCCTACTAGAACATTATTACTTGAAGACATTTCTAAAAAGAAAAATCATAACATCATGATAATTGATATTGCATTTGCTCTTCATTATGCTAAATTTGATGAAGTATAAGACTAAACTACAACTAATGCAATGTGGATCAAATTGAAAGACATATGTGGAGGAGAAAACAATGTAATAAGAGCTAAACCAGAAGGTCTTAGAGGTCAATTTGATTAGATGAAAATGAGAGAAGAAAAAAACATTGTAAAATATGTGGAAACAATCAAAGCAAGTGTGAGCACATTCAAAGCATCTAGAAGAGATATTGATGATAAAATAGTTGTAAGAAAGGTACTCAAAACCCTTCTTCCTATCTATGCAATTAGAGTATCTAATATTCAAGAGATGAGATGTGATCCAAATATCAATATAACTTTGGATGCTCTAGTTGGAAGATTTACAACTTTTGAGTTGAATAACTATGATAACTATGTTTCTAGCTTGAAAGGTATTGAATCTATGTTTAAAGCCAACCTCTCACTCAAGAAAAAGAGTAAGAAATAAAAGGCCAATCAATAAGGAAGTTTAGGAGAAATAGAAGAAAGTTCTACCAGTGATCTTGAAATTGTTGAAGTCTTACTTGAAAGGAAATATTCTAAAGACAAAGGAAAGTACAAAGGTAAGATTCCTCTAATCTTTTTTTCTTGTGAAGAAGTTGGTCACATTTCTGGAAGATTCCTTACAAGGATGAAAATTAAAAAAATAAGTACAAAGATGAAAAAAATGTTGAAAATAACAATAATAAGTACAAGGGCAAGAAGGAATTCAAAAACTACAAGGACTACAAGGAAAAAGGTAATAAATCTTGTTTTATGGCTAAATATTTTGATAACAATGAAGATGAAATGGTATATGTTGTTATAAAAGATGAATCTAATAATGAAGAAGATAATATGGAACTTATCTCTCATGTTAGCAAAAATGATAACTTGATTATTAATAGTGGATACTCACATTAAAATGACTTGACACAAAACAAATTTTGAGCACATGGAATATTATGATGGTGGTAGTGTAACATTTGGAAACAATGGACCTTATTGCATAAAAGGAAAAGGATGTATCTCATTAACCAATAAACTTATAAGTGATAATGCTTATTGGGTTGAAGGACTAAAGGACAATCTACTGAGTATGGTACAATTGAATAACATTAGATTCAAGGTAGAATAAATATGAATGAGAAGGCCATAAAGGAAATCTAGTTAGATTTGACAAACAAAAAAAGGTAATCTATTCTATCTAGATCTTAGTAAAATTTCATGTTTTATTGCTCTAGTAGAAGAAAGCTACTTATGGCACAAAATATTATGTCATGTAAACTTTGATAATTTGGCTAGTATAACAAAACACAGAAGAGTAAGAGGTATTCCTAGCTTAAGGAAATTAGAAAGAAGATAAAATGTTTGAGATTAGATAGAGGTAGTGAATTCATCTCCAATGAACTCAATAAATTATAGATTGAAAAAGGAATTAAAGACAAGTATTATCCCCTAGTAAACCTCAGCAAAATGGTATAGTCAAAAGAAGGAATAGATTCATCATGGATTGTGCAAGAATACTAATTATGGAAAAGAATGTTGCAATCAAATACTAGAAGGAAGCTATCAACATTGCAATTCATACTTTGAAAAAAGTACAACTAAAGAAAGACTCAAATCAAACTCCTTATAAAGTATGGTATGGCTACAAACCTAATGTAAGTTACTTGAAAGTATTTGGTAGCAAATGTTATATCTTGAAAGAATCTAGGAAAGGTAAATTTGATCTCAAAGTTGATGAAGGCATATTCCTAGGATACTCCTATAGAAATAAAGCATACAAGTGTTTGAATTTGTCTACTCATAAAATCATAGAAAGTGCACATGTGAGAATTGATGAGTTTGTAGAAAAGAGCAAAGAAGAAAGCAACAAAGAGCTTGAGGATTACAAAAGATTTATTTACTATGAACCTAATACCATACCAAATCTATTTGCTAGATAGGAGGCTTCATCTCTCAATTCACCATAATCTCCAATAGCTACTGAGTTGCAGATAGTATAATATGAGTCACAGCCTAAAGGACTTGAGTTGCAATTAGAAGCTATTGAGCTACACAAGAAAAAATTGAGTTTGATAGACCTAATTTATAGGGACTTGAGATTAATACTAAAGTTCATGATGAAATTTGGGAAACACACTCCAAATCCAAAGAACCTATGTTATCAAGATATATCAAAAGGCATCATGCACCAGATCAGATCATTGGAGACAAATCAAATGGAACAATGATAAGAAATAAATTGAAAGGTACATGTTTACTTGCTGAATTCAAACCTAGAAATTTTAAAGATGGCTTGGATAATAAAAGTTGGATTGAAGCAATAAATGAAGAAATAGAATATATAGAGAAGAACAAAAGTTGGACTCTTGTTCCTAGACCCAAGGATAAAAATTTAATTGGCACAAAATGGGTATTGAGAAATAAGCTAAATGAAGATGGAAAGGTTTCTAGAAATAAAGCAAGGTTGGTATGTAGAGGTTATTCTCAAGAAGAAGGTATTGATTATGGTGAAATTTTTTCTCTTATTGCAACACTAGAAAGTGTTAGAACTTTACTAGCATATGTAGCTCATAGAGGATTTAAAGTGTATCAAATGGATTTAAAATCTTAATTCTTGATGAGGATGTCCCCATTGAACAACCTAAAGGTTTTATAGATCTTGGCAAATTGGACATGGTCTGTAAACTACACAAGGTATTATATGGTCTCAAGAAAGCTCCCAAAGCTTGGTATGAAAGACTTGTTAGTCTCAGAATGGTTTTGAAATTTGAGTTCCAACACACTTAACCACTTTGTACATTGGAGCCAAGTACACTATGTATGTCGAGTCAGGAAATCCAACAGGTGCCGAGTAGCCTTTAGGTGCTGAGTGAAGATCAGGTGCCAAGTAAAGAACAAGTGTCGAGTGACTTTAGGTGCCGAGCATAATACAAGAGTCGAGTGATATTTAAGTTTCGAGTCATAGAAGATGTCAAGCAAAACAGAAATGCAAAAGGAGCCAAGTAAGCCAGTTTGTTATATTTCCAAGCATTAGGAATCAGTAAGTGTCGAGTAACACATTATGCACATATGAGTTTGAAACTTCACTAATTCAAATGTAAACCATTTTCATGGCTGACATATGACAAATGTTGAAGGATTTAAGTGATAAGATCAAATCTTTAATATTTCCTATGCAATCTACATGTAGCCAATAAGAAAAATGGAGAAGGCATGCAACCAATAACAAAAGTGCAAGGAATGAGTAGGAAACAAAGATTCAATATGGATTGTAGATCCACATCTAACCCTAAGTCTTCGAATGTCTTTATAAGGAAGACAATATCTGATTAAAAAAGGGTTTGGTGGATGAAGGAGTGTATGAAGAAGTTATACTAGAGTTCAAAATAAAGAGTATAAAGACTTAGAGGAAGAGAATAGCAGTTAAAATTCTTAGTTGATTAGAACAAAGCAAGGGATACAAATGAGAATCAGATCTCAAATGATCAAGATCAGAGTAAGAGGATCAAGTGCCTATATTTAGCAATCAAAGGATTGTAAGCTATCAGGTTTATTATGTCTAATACTCTCTAGCCATTGTATTATAAAGGAAATCCTATGTTGATAGGTTAGCTTAACAGCTATTTTGTAGATCCTTTAAATAGGTGATTAAATCCTTTAACAGGGTAACACTTCATGTAAAGTGTTTGTAAATCCTTTAACCAGGTCACTATTGACACAATGTAAAGCCTTTAATAGGGTAGGCCTTTAACAGGGCAGACCATCAGAAGTGGTCAAATATTATTGCTACAATAATTTTGTGGGTATCATCCCCACCCTAGTTTTACCTTCTTATTCCTGGAGGGTTTCTAGGTTACCAAAATCTCAAGTGTTATGTGGTGATGCATGTATGTTTCTCATGATTTCTTAATATTTATATGCATGCATGTTCATTTCAATAATATGTTATTAAGGGTTTAAAAATAGGTTAAAAGCTAGTACTTTTTATTTGCCCCCTTCCCTACCCCCCCGGCCCCATCTTAGAAGCATTCTTTCCATTAATACATTCCAAAAATTGGTATTAGAGCTTAGTTCTCTCCAAAAAAAAAGCCTAATAGCTTGGAGAAAAAGATCTCAAGATGAAAGTTTTCAAACTTGGAAAGATCATTGAGAACCAGGTGATAGATATGCATCTCACTCCACACAAGGTAGAAGAAGCTAGAGTGGAATTAAAAAATTCCTTGAAAAGAAGGAAAGAGATAGCCATAGCTGAAAATGATATAAACTATAGGGAGATTGATACTACACAAGTTTTTGCCAATGGAGACATGAAAGAGTTTGATGTAGCAATAATAGAACTGATGGAGAAAAACAAAGTTCAAGCATAAGAGATAAGATCTCTTAAGATGGAATATGAAGCATAGGCCATAATGTTATGTGAAATCATTGAACAAAAGAAAAGAGAAGTTGAGGATAGAGTCATGATGGAATATGGCAAAAGAAATCTTGCAAATAGACTTGAAGAAAAATGTACTAAATTAACAAGGATCTCAAACATGTAGATGGATACACTTGCCCAAATGATGAACCTTTATCATGAACTCAATATGAAAGATATTGAGATATCTACTTTGAAGATGCAAAAAGAACAACTGCAGAATGAATTGAACACAGAAAAAAAGGTAGCAGAGAATCTCAACAAGTCAAGTGAAGCCATCAAGTACATTGAACAGTTGATAAAATTCCCAAGATCCACCCACGATACATCAGGACTTGGATACAATAGCACTAAAATTGGAGAATCATAAAAGAGTGGTGAGCAAAGAAATGAAAAAGTTAAGGATTCTAAATCCACTTGTCATTATTGTAACAAAAAGGGGCATACTGCTAATGTTTGTAGGAGTAGAATAATTAATCAGCCAAACACACCCAAAAGAAAGGGTTACTGTCACAAGTGCAACATGCAAGGACATATGACACAAGATTGTAGGTCCAAAGTCACAAGGACACAAAGATTTGATGGACATTGCCATAATTGCAAGAAGTATGGACATAGAGTCTTTGAATGTAGATCAAAGCCTATGTGGACACCAAACTAGCATGTAAGAAGGGACAACTAAGAACACCATTACAATTGGGACTACAATACAAGGCAAAGTTGTCACTATTGTCAAGAGTATGGACATATACCATAGAATTTCATAAGGACACATTTCAAGGGGAACTATAAAAGATGGTTGAACCAAACTACTTGCTTTAGTTACTTCAAAACTGGACATGTCAATAGGAATTGTCCAACAAAAGCCAAGGCACCCAAGACTAAAGTAAATAAGGGCAAAGAAAAGATTAATGTGGAACACATCAGAGCATACATGAAGAAGACATGGCAGAAAAAAGATGGATCATGTACATCCAATGAAAGGATCGCTTCACCCATAAGATCAAGTGATCATTTCTCATCCAATTAATCACAAGATGAGCCTACAGAGCTGATACATATAAGGAAGTACCATACATCAGCCCTAAACCATGAAGAAGCACTGGAAAGTATAAATCTACATGAGATAAGATGCTAAGACTAAACTTGAATGATGATGCCAAGCTATCTTTGGATGCCTAGTGAATCTGCTTTGGATGTCGAGTTGAGAAGGGAAGAGGAGGTTGAATTATTAACAAAGTAAGTCGATAAGTATAGCTGCCAAGTGGATGCCAAGTTGAAAAACCTTTGGAAGCTGAGTGATAGATGTAGGTACAAAAATGCATTAAATGCAAGGTTTTTGTGTCGCTTAAAGGTGAAAATCGATTCATTTTTTAGCCATTCAAACAAAGAGCGATTACCAGGAGCACAACTGAGCAATTTCCAAGCTTTCAATTAGTGTTTTGTAGCGATTCAACATCTACCCAAGTGATCTAAGCATTTATCCAGGTATTTCCTTTAGGTGCCAAGTTTTACAATTTGTGAAGTTTTCTTTAATCATTAAACCCTAGTTCAGTTATAAATTGTGTCTAGTTCAAAGATGACCCAAGGGAAAATGAGCCATGAGATTCAACTTGTCAGCAATGAGGTTAAGAAACCTAAGTTTAGACCTATACTAGAAGTTACATATAAAAATGATTCCATTGGTGCCCTATCCACCATCCCTGAAAAATTCATTATGGTTCACGATGTGCAAAAGTGTTATAAGTATAAAATAGGAGCCATAGGAGACTTGGAAATCTTTAATGCCTTTGAAAAACTCTATGATAATGGTATATTAAAAGATGATTTTTCTATCATAGAGAAGAAGGGTTTAACCAAAGCCCTAGTTTTTCCAATCGTATTCAAAACTGAGTGGACATGTATAATATTTAGCAGAATCCATGATGGAGCATTCTAGTTAGAACAATGACCAGTCAAGATTACCAAGAAAATGGTTCATAGGGTTACAAGATTTCCAACCCTAGATCGACCCAAGACATTGAGAAGTGAAAAGAAGGAAACAATAGAGAAGAATACATGAGCAAATTGGAACAATAGAGGCATGACCATAGACACCATAACTGATCCTCTTCTAAAATTTTCTGTAAGGATCATATCACATAAGTTTTATCAATCTAGCAAGTTGAATAGTGTACCTTGCATAGCAGTGGATGTGGCATATAAGCTTGTAAAGAAAGATCACACCTATGACCTTGCAGAGCTCATGTTGCAACAAATCAATGAAAATCTTGGAGCTATTAGAAAGTCCAAGGGAACACAATGTAAATTTGGTTTAGTGTTGGTTTGTATGTTATTTTATGCAATGAATTAATTCTCTTCATTTGGAAAAGTCAATTGGAGTTAGAATAAAACTATTGTTGATCAAATAAATGATTTCATTGCACAAATGGGAGATAACTTTGATGATCAAATGACTATCTATTTTGATGATTTAAAAAATGCAATGAAGAAAAGAATGAGGATACTAGTTTCACTTGTGGAAAAGCATGTAATTGACATATGCTTTCTGATTGACAACAAATTATACTTACATTCAAGCAGTCCTTCCAAGAACAAGATGGCTTAGACCATTGGGATGTGAGCTTGATGTTGTCCAAGCTTTTGCAGCCATCACATCATTACTTGCTGAGGAAATGGACAAATTTACAAAGGCATTTGGAACATTTGACATTGTCAAATCAAGAGTTGTTACAGAACTCAAGACAACCTTAGCAGTAAAGAAGAAGGACAAGCTAGTGAAGAAGATAAAGAAGAAATTTGGTGTTAAATAAACAAGTGCAGTAGGCAAAGTAGAGGAGATTAGTGAAGGAGAAGATGATTATGATAAAGAGAAAGATGAGGATGAGCCAAAACAAGGGCCATTTGAATTTTCACAAGGCCAAGGAGAAGACAAAGATGAGAGTGCCAAGGAAGAAGAAACCAAGGAAGCACCCATAAAAGGTAGAGTCACCAAAAGGAAGGAAAAGACACCTCTTACTTCTCAGCCTTCACCAAAGAAAGCTGCCATGCAAACACACAAGAAGCCAACAATAATAGCTACAGCAAGGGCCTCTACACAAAAGGCCAAAGAGGAAGTGACAAAGAAAAAGAAGTCAATCAAGAAGGAACAGGAAGAGCCAAGGAAAAAGAAAAGATATGTGGCTCAACTTGATATTGATGAAGAAGATCAGACTAAAAAGGTAATTCATCGTCCTAAGTCTTCAGTTGATATATTATGTGAGAAGATTAGGAATGGAGACTTAAGTGAAATAAAAGAGATTGATTTCAATAAGTTCAATAAAGAGTAACAAAATAGCATTGAAGAATTAGTCTATGCATTAATGGCATAGTTCAAGTATACACCTCTTGAACTAGATGGACAATTGCCAAAGGAATTGTCTAAAATTGTAGAAGACAGATGGCATTTCTATCTAATGATGGAGAAAGAGATGAGGGAATCAATGCTAGCAAACATACTACCTAATTTGACAAAGGAACAGGTATCTCAAGTAGTGAAATGACATAGTAAAAGGTTTACACCTAAATATAGGGCATTCTCCATATCACAAAACAAAATTGAAGAAGTTGTACAAAGAACTACAAGAGCATGGAAGAATTTATATAAGAAGACTGAAGATGTGCTTGAAGAGGAGTACAAAGAAGAAGCTATTGCTAAACCTGAAGAAAGGAGGAAGAGAAGGGAAGAGAAGATAGAAGAAGAGAAAAAGGTTGAAGAAGAGGAAAACAAGAAAGAAAGAGAGGAGGAAGGAAAAGATGAAGACAAAGGTACTAATGAGCAGAAAAATGTGCAAGTCACACAACTTTCACCTCCTAGTCCTCCTCAGTATACTACTGCACTTGTAGAAACCATAAAGATTAAGGATGTTGTTGATACCTCATGTCAAATCATCAATCCATTAACTGCAAAGGATCTTACTAAGACCCTTGACCAAACAACTCTACAAGCACAATTATGTACAAGTCCCATATTGATCAGTGTGGATGATCTCCAAAAGTCAGTAGACAAACTCAAAGAAACCAAGGTGTCACCACAAGAATCACCTCAAATCATTCAAACTAATGGGCTTACATTTCTACCACCTCCATCACCACCAAGAATAGCTATTCAAGCTTATCAAGAGCCAAGTGCAACAATAGAGGAAGTCACAAGTATAATAGTACAGACATCAAGTACACCTCTAGTAGTAGTGACACAAGAAGTGGATAAGGAAGAAACATAGGATAAGGAGGAGTCTACAATACAAAATTTGGTTGAATTACCAAAAATAAGAACTCCTACCAAACCTATTCAGAAGCCAAGTACTGAAATGATGACCTTACATATCAATACACCAAGCTCAAGTTCTACTAGGGTAGCCAAGACCATTCATTATGGCATTCCTGAGCTTGATGAAGAAATTAAAATACCCTATTATGGTTCCAGCACTCTAAATGATGAAAAGATGAATGAAATACAGAGTGCATTGGATAAGAGGAGGCAAGAGGCAATGAGAAAATACTACAAATACAAGAAGGAAATGAATGAGATCAAAGATATATTCATGGATGCCTTCAGCCTACAACCTCCAAATGCAAACAGGCCAATTCTTGAGCAACTATCTGATATAGTTGACCAAGTGAATAATGAAGACCATGATACTAATGTAAAACTAATGGAATGGTCAAAAAAGAAGTTTGTAGGAAAAGTCAAGCAAAAGATAGCTAATAACATAATTTTTGGACAGGTTGACCTAGCTAAGAAATTGGATACTATAAATATTGTATTAGGGAACATCTTTTCCCTTTATAGAAAATTGTGTGATTTTTCCAGGTTCACACAAGAAATAAATCCAAAAAAGTTGAACGTTGAGAGTAAATTAAAGCTCTCTAGCATGCAACCACCCTCAATTCCTGCACAGAGTGAAAAGCTATTTTCTCAAACACTTCAGACTCAGAGGGAATTAGCTGCATTATTAGAAGAAGAGGCCACTATTAAAGAAAAGCTAATGCAAATACAAGCCTCTATCACTCCTCACTTGGAAGTATTAAACAAGGAGTAAATGTATGCAAAAATAGTCTTGAAGAAGGATCCAAATATTTCTACACATAAAAGACTTGTTGATCTAGTAGCAGAGCTTGTAATCCAACAAAAGTCATTGGATATTGCCTTGAATAACTAGGATGCAGCTGTCAAAATACTCCTTGAGGTTAAAAAGACATTTTTGGCCAAGCATAGCATTACCATTTAGGACCCTTTGACATAAGTGTCAAAAAGGGCTAGATATTATAAGATGAATGGAGGAGACAAGATAAAAAGGGGGAGATAAGATATACAGCATAAAATTTTGGTTACCAAGATAGCACAGAAAATGACACAGTCAATTCAGGGGGAGTTACAATAATTTTGAGCTATATATATTGTAAGTTACAAAATTTGATCAATTTTTCTTTAACCTCTACATATACAGAGTAGACTAGTGAATGTACTCATAAGGTCAGATAAATAATGCTTAGTTAAGTGTTTTTGTCACTCATGTCAAAGGGGGAGATTGTTAGTTTTAGAATGGTTTTGAAATTTGAGTGGGAACACACTTAACCACTTTCTACATTGGAGCCGAGCACACTATGAATGCCGAGTCAGGAAATCCAACAGGTGTCATGTGATCTTTAAGTGTCGAGTAGCCTTTAGGTGTCGAGTGAAGATCACGTACTGAGTAAAGAACAAGTGCCCAGTGACTTCAGGTGCCAAGCATGTTACAAGAGCCAAGTGATATTTAAGTGTCAAGTCACAAACGATGCCAAGAAAAATAGAAATGCAATAGGAGCCAAGTAAGCCAATTTTTTATATGTGTCGAGCATCAAGAATCAGTAAGTGCCGAGTAATACAAAATGCACATATGAGTTTGAAACTTCACTAATTTAGATGTAAACCATTTTTATGGCCAACATATGATGAATCTTAAAGGATTTAAGTGATAAGATTGAATCTTTTATATTTCCTATTCAAGCTACATGCAACCAATAAGATAAATGGAGAAGGCATGCAACCAATAACAAAAGTGCAAGGAATGAGCAAGAAACAAAGATTCAATATGGATCATAGATCCACATCTAACCCTAAGTCTTTGAATGTCTTTATAAGGAAGAAAAAATCTCATTAAAAAAGGGTGTGGTGGATGAAGGAGTGTATGAAGAAGTTATACTGGAGTTCAGAGTAAAGAGTATAAAGACTTAGAGGAAGGGAATAGCAGTTAAAATACTCAGTTGATCAGAAAAAAGCAAGGGATACAAATGAGAATCATATCTCAAAGGATCAAGATTAGAGTAAGAAAATCAAGTGCCTATATTCAAAAATCAAAGGATTGTAAGCTATCAGGTTTATTATGTCTAATACTCTCAAGCCATTGTATTAGAAAGGAAATCCTATGTTGATAGGTTAGCTTAACAGCTATTTTGTAGATCCTTTAAATAGGTGATTAAACCCTTTAATAGGGTAACATTTCATGTAAAGTGTTTGTAAGTCCTTTAACTAGGTCACTATTGACACAGTGTAAAGTGTTTAATAGGGCAGGCCTTTAACAGGGCAGACCATCAGAAGTGGTCAAACGTTATTGCTGCAGTAATTTTGTGGGTATCATCCCCACCCCAGTTTTACCTTCTTATTCCTTGAGGGTTTTTGGGTTTCAAATATGTTATTAAAGGTTTAAAAGTAGGTTAAAGCTAGTAATTTTGATTCCCCACCCCCCCAGAAGCATTCTTTCCACTAAGACATTCCAACAAGACTTTGTAACTATTTGATATAGATTGGTTTTCAAAGAAAAAATGATAATAGTATCTTGTACATTAAATAAGGACTAGATAAGAAGATTATGTTGGCAAAAAAATTTGTGGATGACACTTTATTCATAGGAAATGATGACTTGTGCAAGTCATTTTTAGAAGAAATGAGTAAAGAATTTGAGATTTCTATGTTTAGTGAGACAATATTCTTTGTTGGATTGTAAATTCAATAGAAGAGAGATGGTATCTACATTACTCAATCTAAATATATCAAAGAGATATTAAAAAAATTTGGAATGAAGTATTCAAGACTAGTTGGGATCCCTATGTCTACTAGACATAAAATTTCTAAAAATCATGACTCCAAAGAGGTAGATCAGAGCACATCTAGATCAATGATTGGAAAATTGTAGTATGTAGTGCATCCAAGGCTTGATATTGCATTAGTATTCAATATGGTTGAAAGATTCTCAGAAATTTATTAAGAAAATCACATGATAATAGTCAAGAATCATGAGATATCTAAAAGGTACTGAAGAATATGGTTTATGGTACAAAATAGGAGGCAATTTGGACTTCAAAGTATTCATAAATCTTGATTGGGTAGGAAGTATTGATGACAAAAAAGCACCAATGGTGGAGCATTCTTTCTTGGTAAAAGTGTAGTATCTTGGACAAGAAATAAACAATATTATATCTCTCAGTTTACAATAGAGGCAAAATATGTGGCATCAATCATCAATTGTTCTAATATTGTTTGGTTCAAAAAACTATTAGTAGGTATGAAGATAGAGAAGATCTATTAGTCATATATTGTGACAACACCAGTGCAATCAATATATCAAAGGATAAAATGATGCATACCAAAACAAAAGACATTGTTATAAAATAGCACTTATTAAGAGAATTGGTACACGATAAAGAAGTAAGGTTGGAATATGTGAATAAAAAAGAACAAATTATAGACATAATTACGAAGAAATTACCTAAGGATGTATTTATATATCTAAGAGGTAAGCTAGGGGTCATTCCCCTATCTAAAGCTCACTAAATAAAGTTTAGTGATGCATCAACTAGAGCATGTTGAAGATCAATCAATTGGTGCAGTATTAACAAGGGGCATATTGTAAATAAATCAATATTTGAGGTACATTAATATTCACTTATTATTTTCTTTTGCATGATATGTCAAAGAGGGAGAATTTTGTTGTCATATCATAGAAAGTTTTAGAATTAGAAAGAAAAAGAGATGTCAAAGAAGAATAATGAACCTAGTTTGATATCAAAGATAGAGTTTTCTATCAGAAGAAGTTGTAGCAGACAAAAGTTTGCTAATAGAGGGAGAAATTGAAGGTAGAAAGAGTTCACACTAATAGAGGGAGTTCTCATGGATGATAATCTGAATGAAACTAAGGATATGTTTCTTACTTTATTCTTGCTCTAAAATTTTATTGTATTATGACATGTTGTGTTTCCATCGATGCCAAAGAGGGAGATTGTTGGAACAATTGATTGATTGTGTAACATATTTGATGTTACACAAAATGTCATGTCATCACTAGTTAGTGTATGATGAGCTCACTCAAGCATTGAAGACAATTTTCTTTTTCTACCAAGAATTCTAGTGTTTTCCTAGTTTAGAAGACAATATCTAATGAGTTCACTTGGGTGTGAAAGGAAATTTTGTGAAAATTGAGTGTTAACTAAGCTCACTCAGTTAATGAAGGAAATGTTAGATGGAACTAGTGTTAACCAAGATCACTCAGTTACCAAAGGGACTTTGTAAGTATGTAGTGTTGATTGAGTTCACTTGGTTAACATAGGAAAATCATTTCTAAGTTAGTATTTGCTAGGCAATGTTGGCTAACAAAGTGTTTTCTTGTTTTGACATATTAAGTTCAATTGAATTGTTTGTTGGTTCTAGCCAATTGAGGAAATAAATATTAATTATTCTAAGTTATATTCTAGTTGACTTGAAAATATGAAAGATATAAGTATAAGGTCAAGTTGAGGATTAGAAATTGTGAATACATGAAAAAAATTTAAGATTTTGATGATGCTAAGAGGAAGAAAATTAGAAGGATAAGAAGAATATCCTTGTGGAGTTGAAAAGATGTATTTGATCAAGAAGGATAAAGTATAAGCTAGAATTGAGATCTATAATTAGCAATTCAGTTGCATCCAAATTAGGTCATGTCATTGTTACTCTCTAACCATTTTAGCAATGATCTAAATCTCTTAACAAAGTTGGCTTAACAGCTATTTATAAATCCTCTAACAAGGTGGCATTGCTATTGAATTGTCCAAAGACCTCTAACAAGGCCACTCCTAATAGGGTGATTAAATCCTCTAATAGGGTCATACCTAATAGTGTGTTTTGTAACCTTTAATAAGCTTGGCTCCTAACAATGTTCACTTTAGAAGAGTGAAAATCAGTAACTAGTTGAAATTGAGAGTTTTTCCCAAATTGGGTTTCCATGTTAAATTTTGGTGTCGAATGTGTTCATGACATTTATCTTATATATTTGGAATATAATTTAAAGTAATAACTAATAATAGATAACATCTTAATATTTTTAAGTTAAGTATTTATTGAGCATTTTCTATATGTTTACTAAGCATAAAAAAAAAAAAGTTTTTATAGAGTTGTTTTATACTGACATTTAAGGGATCTAGGATTTATTGTAGTGGTAACTGATTCACCCCTCCCCACTTTGTTACTCTTATATTTCCAGAAAAATAAAACATTATATAGATAAATGATAAGAAAGTTATAGTACGTTCTTCATAGTAAACTAGATATTTCTCATCTAGTTGGCATAGTGACAATGTTTTCTTCAAATCCTAAAGAATCACAATTGGTTTCTATGAAGAGGATATTTAGATATCTCAAACAAACAAAATATTATGGCCTATGGTATGCCAAACATGAAAATTTTAGTTTGAAAATATTTATTGATGCTAAATGGGATGGAAATGTGGATGATAGGAAAAAAAGGCGGTGAAGCTTTGAGTCTTTATGAAACATTAGTGTCATAAACAAGTAAAATGAGAAATTGCATTTCTCAATCTATCATAAAGAGAAAAAGAAAATGTTGTTATTGCTACAAATTATCAATAATTAATATGGGTTGAATAGACTCTTGAAGGGATTCATGAAAAGGTTACAAAACCATTTATTATTAATTATGATAACAATAGTGGAGTAGCTATATCTAAGCATAAAGTGATGCATTCAAATAAATAATATATAACAATAAATTATTAGTTTCTAGACATGTATAGGAGAAAGAGACAAGGCTTGAGTATGTTCCTACTAAAGAGAATGGTCATGACATATTACCAAGACACTACCAAAAGATAGTTTTAAATATTTTAGAGGTAAATTGGGGGTCATTCGCCAATCTCTAATCAATTAAAGGTTGATTTTGATTGCATCAATTAATATGTGTTAATTAGAATATCATATGTATGAATTGATGTAGATATGGACTAATCGACTATGTGAGAGGTCCTAGTATATTTTTGGGACAAATCTAAGTATGATATTGCATTGTTGTAATGAGAATTAAAAAATAAAGATACAACAAAGCATAATTAGAGGTTGGTTATAAGAGTGATCGTGTAACAAATAGATAGAAATCAAGGAGTATAAGTGTTTATAATTGTTGGAAATATGAGGTAGGAAAGGTTACTGAGAGGGGAGTGGTGAATTAGGAACCAATAAAACTTAATCTTATTTCAACAATTAATCCTTCGTACAATATTCCAATCTAATTGCATGCATGAAAGAATGAAAGAAAGTAAACATTCATAGTAATTTGACATAAGATATGGTGACCTAGAAACCTTGCAAATAGAAAGTAAAACTAGGGTGGGGATGAAACCCATAAGCTTTAGTACTATGGTATAAAGTTGGCCTAATAAGGCTTATAATTGATCACTTCTAGTGATCTACCCTTTTAGGAGCAGTAAGGACTGTAAGGTCTAACTTGTCAAAGGATTTACAAAACATACAATGAAGTATGCACTTGGTAAAGAGATTTATCAAAGACTATTAAGTCTACCCTATTAAAGGATTTGAATAATGCACCTATTAGGATGAGCTAGTGGCTAATCTCTGATGTGCAATTCTAACTTTTTGGTTGAGATTCCTCAAATTTTAATGATCACCTTGATGTGATAGATAATACTTTATTGTCCCTTATACTTCTTCTATTCTTCTTTAGTTCACACTTCTAACTCATCATATTCTTACACTTCTTATTTGGATATGATACAATGCACTACATATATACCAATTGAAATCATAACTTATAGGAGTCATATACAATACAAGTTTCACCAAAATCCATAAAGTTGGCCCAACTATTATAACTCTAGTTCTAAAGACAAACTCAGTAGTGTTATGATACTCAATAGCCACTATCAACACTCACCATCTTCTTGAACTCAATTAAAAAAGAGGCTCAATTTATACTAATCACTTTGTTCACACTCCATGGCTCAGCCAACACTAGATTCACATTGCTAACACTATTGGCTCGGCAGACACTCGAGAACAAGGTTAACACTATGAAACTCACTTAACACTATGGAAGTTGGTTAACACTATGGAACTCAATTAACATTGGAGTTTCTATTACTTGTGCCAAACAACTCAGTAAACACTTCTACACTCACTATAAATTATACATAGGTTCTATAGCTTAGTGGTAATTGTATATTGACTAAGTGTGAGTCACTAATGAACAAATTGACCTTACTTTTAACAAAAAATAAGAACATTAAAAGATGAATTAATAACTATAATGAGATAAAGTAGGGTGAGATAAAGAAGGAAGAGAAAGGAAGAAAAAATAGAGAACCAAACTAATGAGGTGAAGAAAAGAAAAATAGGTACATATAAGATTGACTTATTACCTTTGTCATTTTTGTCAAAGGGATAGGCTAAACCTTATGGACTAGACTAGTAAAAGAGGGGGAGATTGGTAATGAAAAGGAATAGTCAAAGGACTAAATTGGTGAATGACAAGGTGAAAGGAGGGAGATGCATGAAAAGGTGAATGACAAAAAGTTGTTGCAAGAAAGAGAAATGGAATATTAACTTAGGGGGCACATATACAAAAGGGGAGATCATGTACAAAAAATAGAAAAAGATGGGTAGAAGTTGAAACATTGAAAAACTTGGCTATGATTCACCATGATGAGAAGTGTTTCCATAAAATAGTAGTTATAGTATTTCAATCAATGTCAAAGGAGGAGATTGTTGGCATAATTGATTTGGTAATGAAATTATTAGTGATTGGGTGAAATTGTTGATGATGAGATTGTTCACACAATTGATGAGGAGACTATTAGAGTGATTTTATATGATGAGTTGGTGATGAATTGGTATAGATTTGATGACAACTAAATCTATTATTAGTTGTCATTAATGTCAACTCTTTGACTATGTGTTTATAGCATGTTACCATATGTCTATTGGAAATATAAGAGGAGTA
Organism: Cupressus sempervirens; assembly: GCA_028749045.1. Taxonomy (NCBI): domain Eukaryota; kingdom Viridiplantae; phylum Streptophyta; class Pinopsida; order Cupressales; family Cupressaceae; genus Cupressus; species Cupressus sempervirens. The sequence goes on along the minus strand of CM053790.1, from coordinate 207,559,062 downwards.
ACTAAGAGGGGAGGGGTGAATCAGTTACCACTAAAATAATTCCAAATTCCTTAGATCTCAATAAAAAAATCTCACATCTCGATTAGAACTAGAAATCCAATGTAAGTCAATTAACAAAGCAGCCTTGAAATATTTATGTGAATTAAACTTTAGTAATTTAGTTTCATAAAGATAAAGTAGTAAGAAAATGTTGGTCTCGGAATGGTTTTGACATTTGAGTGACAACACACTTAACCACTTTTCATATAGAAGCTGAGTACACTATATATGCTAAGCTACAGTATGTGTCGAGCTAGAATTCCAATAGGTACTAAGTGACTTTAGGTGCTAATAATTATTCAGGTGTTGAGTTCTATATAGGTGTCAAATCATAATTGACCTCAAGCAAGTCAGAATGCTTCATGTGTCGAGTGAGCTAGAACTATGCATGTGCCGAGCAAGACAAAATGTAATAGGTGCCGAGCAAACTAGGATCAAACATGTGCTAGAATCAACATAAAAGTTTGTGCCTTCACAAACTTAGATATAAACCATTTTTTGAGCTGACATTGAAGGATCTTGAAGGAAAATAAGGATAAGAATGAATCTTTTATATTCCCTATGCAATCAACATGCATCCAATAAGAAAAATGGAGAAGGCATGCAACCAATGAGAAAAGTGGAAGGAATGAGTGAGAATTAAAGATTCAATATGGATCATAGATCCATACCTAATCCTAAGTCTATGAAGTCTTTATAAGAAGGCTTAGAACCCATGATTTTAAGTTGCTAATAGAAGTTAAGGAAGTTGCTAAGTAGATAGGAAAATTGCAGAATGGGCAAGCAACAGGAGTATCAAACAGATAGTGAATTGAGCAGCAATTACTTATTTAGTTGATCATAATAGAACAAGGGCGATGAATAGATATTAGATCAAGAAAGGATCACATTACATTGAGTAGATCAAGTGCCTAAAATCAACAATTGAAGATTGTAAGCAATCAAGTCAAAAGATTTCTAATACTTTAAAAACAATTGTATTAGATAGTGGTAATACCTATGTTGATAGGTTAGCTTAACATCTATTTTGTAGAACCTTTGAAGAGGTGACTAAATCCTTCAATAGGGTGACACTTCATGTAAAGTGTTTTAAATACTTTAACCAAGTCACTATTGACATAGTGTAAAGCCTTTAACAGGGCGGGCCTTTCACAATGTAAACCATCATAAGTGGTTAGAAAATTATTGCTATAGTGATTTTGTGGGTATCATCCCCACCCTAGTTTTACCTTCTTATTCCTAGAGGGTTTTTGGGTTACCAAAATTCTAGTGTTATCTATGTTGATGCATGTGTTTACTTTATGTTTATTTAATATGTTTACATGCATATAGTTTACTTTCAGTTATTTCTTTTAAAGGATTTGAAAAGGTTAAAGTGTGGTACTTCTGATTCATCCCCCTCTCAGAAGTACTCTTTCCATTTGAATATTCCAACAATTGGTATCAAAACAAGGTTCTCACTAGGCAAAACATATCAGCTTAGAGAAAAGATCTGAAGATGGAAGTCTTCAAACTTGGGAAGATCATAGACAATCAAGTGATTGATGTGCACCTCACTCTACACCAATTGGAGGAAGCTAGAGAAGAATTAAGAAAGTCCTTGAAAGGAAGGTAGGATATAGCCATAATTGATAATGACACACACTAGAAGGAAATTGACACCACACTGGTGTTTCCCAATGGAAATTCCAAGGAATTTAATGTAGCAATAGCTAAATTGATGAAAAAGAATAGAGCTCAAGAAGAAGAGATAAGGTCTCTTAAAATTGAGCAAGAGTCACAAGCCATGATGCTATGTGAGATAATAGAACAAAAGAAAAGAGCCATTAAGGATAGGGCCATGCTTGAGGATGATAAAAGAAACCTTGCAAACAAACTGGACAAAAAGTCTATAGAGCTTGCAAAAGTCTCCAACATGTAGTTAGATACCCTTAGCCAAATGATGAATTCTCATCATGAGCTAAACATGAAGGAAATTGAGCTCTCCACCTTTAAAATGAAAAATGAACAATTGCAGAATGAATTAAGGAGAGAGAAGGAGATAAAAGAAAGCTTCAACAAATCAAGTGAAGGGATCAAGCACTTTGAGCAATTACTAAAATCACCAAGGGCCAGCAATGATACTTTAGGACTTGGTTACACTAGTACTAAACAAGAAGAATCATCCAAGACTGTAGAAAAAAGGAGTAAAAAAAGTAAGAACACCAAACCTAATTGTAATTTTTGTGGTAAAAAGGGGCACACTACTAATGTATGTAGGAGTAGGAAGACCAATCAGCAAGACAAACCCAAGAACAAGGGTTATTGTCACAAATGCAATAAGCAAGGACACTTAACACAAGAATGCAAGACCAAGACCATGAGGACACTAAGATTTGATGGTCACTGCTACAATTGCAAAAAGTATGGACATAGAGCTTTTCAATGCAGATTAGATTCTATGTAGACACCTAATTAGCCTACAAGGAGAAACAACCATGCACACCACTACAACTAGGATTACAATACTAGGCAAGGCTATCATTATTGTTAGGAGTATGTGCATGTTCTTGAGAATTGCATCATAACACACTTTAGAGGGAACTATAGAAGGTGGTTGAGTCAAACCACATGTTTTAGTTGCTTGAAGATTGGTCATATTAACAGGAATTGCCCAACAAAGTCAAAAGCACCCAAGTTAGAAGTCAAAAAAGGAAAAGAGAAGGTTGATGTGGAACACATTAGAGGACAAATGAACAAGGCTTGGACAAAAAAATATGAGTGCAACACATCAAATTGAGGAATCACTTCACCCAAGAGGTCAAGATGTCACATCTCATCTGACTAAGCAAGGGTAGGTGTATGGGACTAATATAAAAAGTTATATCATACATTAGTCCCAAGAAAAAGCAGAACTACAAAGAAGAAATCAGCAGGAGCAAAGATGCCAAGTCAAAATTTGAAGTTTTTGTGAATACTTTCGAGTTGTCCTCAGATGCCGAGTAAAGCTCCAGTACATGCCAAGTTTCTAGTAGTGACCGAGATGATGGTTCATGCCAAGTGAAGAGGAAATCTACTAGAAGCCAAGTGAACAAAATCTAATGGAAGTTGAGTCATGTTGAAACCTTCAAGTTCAAAGTGTATAGCTATATGCATTATGCATTTAATGCTAGATTTTCAGGAGTATAAGGTCAAATTTTGATCATTTTTACACCATTCAAACAAGAAGAGTGTAAAAGTGATCAAACAGTAACCTTGAAGCCTTTTGCACCAATTTCAACAATGATTCAACATAAAAAATTTCAATCTAAGGTGTTTATCAAGTGTCAAGCTGCATAGTGTTAAAGTTTTAATATATTGAAACCCTAGATCAATATAATGGCTTGTAGTTCTAAGAACCCCAAGGGAAAGGAAATTCATGAGGTCTAGCTAGTTAGTAATGAAGTAAAACAACCTAAGTTTAGACCCATTCTTGAGGTAGCCTACAAGAATGACCCTGCCAGTGCGTTGTCCATAATTCCACCCAAGGTTATCATGGTGTAGGATGTAAGGAAGTTTTACAACATAAGATAGGGACTATAGGTGACCTTGAGATTTTTAAAATGTATGACAAGCTGTGTGACAATAGGATTCTGAAGGATGAGTTTCAAATAGTTGAGAAGAGCTTTTCCCATGGTATTCAAAATAGAATGGATATGGATTGTCTTGAATAGAATACAAAATGGCTATCTGTGGCTAGAAATAAAACCACTTAAGATTACCAAGAGGATAGTACATAGGGTTATGGGTTTCCCAACCCTAGATCAGCCTAAGACCCTAAGAATTAATTCAAAAGAGGCCATTGAAAGGAATACAGGGGCTAAGTGGAATAAGAGGGGTATGATAATTGATACTGTAATAGATACTCTTCTAGATTTTGTAGTGAGAGTCATCTCACACAAGTTCTACCAATCTAGCAAGAAAGATCATACATATGATCTAGTAGAACTAATGTTGTAGTAGATAAATGAGAACCTAGGAGCAATAATTAGGTCAAAAGGTGCTCAATGCAAGCTTGGTTTAGTTATTGTTTGCATATTTTTCTATGTCATGGAAGAGTTTCCTTCAATTGGAAAGGTAAACTAGAATCCAAGCAAAACTACTATCTCTCAAATCAATGAATACATTGAATAGATGGGTGACAACTTTGAAGCCCAAATGACAAGCTATTTTGAGGATACCAGTTTCCCTAGTGGAACAACATGCCAATGATATCTATTTCTCAGTGGACATTGACTAAACCTACATACAAGAAATAGTTCCAAGGGTGAGATGGCTAAGGCCATTAGATTATGAACTTGATGTAGATGAAGCATCAGTAGCAATCATTGCATTGGTTGTAGAAGAAATAGACAAGACTACCAAACATTTTGGCACATATCATGTTGTGAAATCTAAAGTTGAAATAGAGTGAAGATAGCCTCTATAATTAAGAGGAAAGATAAACTAGTGAAGAAGATAAAGAAGAAATTTGTTGTAAAAATTGAAGTGGCACTAGGTGCTGAAAAGAAAGAAGAAGAAGAAGGTGAGAGTGAAGAAGAAGAAGAACAAGGGAAAGGCCCTATGGAATTGTCTAGAGCTAAGGTGAAGATAAGGAGGAAGGTGCAGAGGAAGAAGAAGTTGAGGAAGCATCTACACAAGCCAAGTCAAAGAAGATAAAGGCTAAAAATCAACCTCCAACCCAGCCAAAAGAGAAAAATAAGGCTACAAAAACAACTCAAGCCAAGCCAGCACTAGTAACAAGAGCTAACACAAGGGCCTCTACTGAAAAGCGCAAGCAACAAGCAAAAGAGAAGAAGAAGGCCACTAAATAAATTGGTGAAGTGCAAAAGAAAATAAGAAAGTATGTTGTACAGCTAGATTTTGATGACAAGGAGAGAACAAAATCAGAGGATATCAACCAATTTAGAGTTGTAAGCCATCCTCACAAATCTACCATAGATAAAATTTATGAAAATGTTAAGAATGTAGATTTGACTAATTTGAAAAGCCTTGAATTTAACAAGGAATATATATATGTCATGATGGCTAAATTTAAGAACACACCTTTATAGCTAGACCATACCATGCCTAGGGAGTTATATGAGATAGTTGAAAACAAATGGCACTATTTTCTCAAAATGAAGAAAGAGATCAGGGAATCTATCTTAGCACAAGTGATGCCTAACCTAACAAGAAGTTAAATGAGTAAGGCTAATAGAAAACATGGTAGAAAATTTGCACCTAAACATAGAGCCTTGAACATATTACATAATAAGATTGAGGATGGAGTAAATAAATCCACAAAATTGTGGAATTCAATATACAAATTGACTAATGATAAAGATGAAGAAGAGGGATAGGATAAGGATGTAAATAAGGCTAAAGAAAGTGAGAAGGAAAAGAAAGCCAAAGTAGTGGAAGAGGAAAACAAAATAGAAGAGAAGGCAGAAGAGGAGACAATAATAAAAGGAAAAGAAGAGAAGAAAGAGGAAGAGGATAAGGAAAAAGGAGAGGAGGAAATAGAAAAGGGAGATGTAATGCAAATAGTTGAGTAGAAAAAACAAGAGGAACATGGTGTGCAAGACACACAATTGCCACCTCCTAGCCCTCCTCATGCAACCATCACACCTGCAAACACTATAACAATCAAGGATGTTCTTGACAATTTTGCTCAAAACATAAATCCCCTAACTATAAAGGATCTCTCCAAGATCCTTCACCAATCAACTCTATAGGCATAATTATGTACAAATCTTGTATTGGTGAGTGTGGATGAGTTGAAAAAGGCAATAGCAGAACCAATAAAAAGAAAAGGTGAAACCACAAGAACCACCTTCCATTTCCAACAATTCGAGCAAGCGACACCATTTAGAAGCTAAGTGCAGAAGAAGGGAAGGATACAAAAACATGGCCAATAGGAAAAATTGATACATCTAATCCTATATTACAACTCTAAGGTACACCCCAAGTAATCATCATTGATCAAGGGAATTATGATGAGGAAAAGGAGGATACATCAAAGAAAGAGGAGTAGGCCACCGTTTAGACATTGGTAGAGTTACCAAAAATAGGCACTCATACAAAAACTCTTTAGAAGCCAAGCACTGAAGCCATACCTTTTCAAATATCAACACCAAGCTCAAGCTCAACCAAGGTGACCAGGGTAATTCACTATGGAGACCTTGAGCTAGATGAAGAGATAGCAATACCTTTGTATTACTCTAAAACTATTATTATTGAACAGATTACAGAGATGTAGAATGCATTGGACAAAAAAAAGAAGCAAGAAATACTCAGAAAGTAGTATAAGTACAAGCAAGCACTACTTGAGATAAAGGACATCTTTATGAATGCCTTCAACTTGTAGTTACTAGATGAGTCAAAGCCTATAATGGAACAATTATTGGATATAGTTGACCAGGTGACAAGCAGAGGCTAGGAAACAAATGTCAAACTTATGGAGTCTTCTAAAAGGAAATTTTAGGGAAAGGTAAATGAGAAAATATCAAGTGAAATAAAACTTGCACAAGTAGAATTGGCCAATAAAATTGAAAAGGTAAAAACTATACTTGAGAATATTTTCTCACTATACAAAAAGTTGTGTGATTTTTCTAGTTTCACAAAAGAAATAGGCTAGAGGATATTGAGCTTGGAGAGAAACCTTAAGATTTCTAGCATGCAATTACCAAGAGACTTTGAACAAGACACAATCAACTCAGGGGGATTTATGAGGTATTTTGAACAAATTTTGAAAATTTCTATACATGCAAAGTAGAATTATTAATGTACTCATAAGGTTAGATCAATAATGTTTAGTTAAGTGTTTTTGACACTCATGTCAAAGGGGGAGATTTTTGGTCTTAAAATAATTTTGACATTTGAGTGTTAACACACTTAACCACTTTTCATAGAGAAGCTAAGTACACTATATATGTCGAGCTATAGTATGTGTCAAGCTAGAATTCCAATAGGTGCTAAGTGACTTTAGGTGCCAAGCATTAAATAGGTGTTGAGTGATATATAGGTGCTGAGTCATAGTTGATGTCGAGAAAGTTAGATTGCTTCATGTGCTAAGTGAGCTAGAACTATGCATGTGTCAAGCAATATAGAATGTAATAGGTGCCAAGCAAACTAGGATCAAACATGTATTGAGCATTAGTAATCCAGTATGTGCCAACTAACACAGAATCAACATACAAGTTTGTTCCTTCACAAATTTAGATGTAAACTATTTTTTTAGTTGACATTGAAGGATATCAAAGGAAAATAAGGATAAGAAGAAATCTTTAATATTCCCTATGTAATCAACATGCAACCAATAAAAAAATGGAGAAGGCATGCAACTAATGAGAAAAGTTGAAGGAATGAGTGGGAATTAAAGATCAATACCTAATACTAAGTCTACAAAGTCTTTATAAAAAGGCTTAGACCCCATGATTTTAAGTTTTTGATAGAAGTCAAGGAAGTTGCTAAGCAGATAACAAAATTGTAGAATAGGGAAAGTAGCAAGGTTATCAAAGACTTAGTGAATTGAGCAACAATTACTTATCCAGTTGATCAGAATAGAATAAGGGCTACAAACAGATATCAAATCAAGCAAGGATCACATCAGAATGAGTAGATCAAGTGCTTGAAATCAGCAATTGAAGATTGTAAGCAATCATGTCAAAATATTTCTAATACTTTCTAGCAATTGTATTAGATAGTGGTAAATCTTGTGTTGATAGATTAGCTTAATAGCTATTTTTTAGAACCTTTGAAGAGGTGACTAAATCTTTAATAGGTTAACACTTCATGTATAGTGTTTTAAATCCTTTAACCAAGTCACTATTGATACAGTGTAAAGCCTTTAATAGGGTAGACCATCAGAAGTGGTCAAACAATTATTGCTGCAGTAATTTTGTTGGTATCATCCCCACCCCAATTTTACCTTCTTATCCGTAGAGGGTTTCTAGGTTACCAAAATGTTGGTGTTATGTGTGTTGATGCATGTGTTTACTTTATGTTTATTTAATATGTTTACATGCATGCATGTAGTTTACTTTCAATTATTTCTTTTAAAGGATTTGAAAAGGTTAAAGTTTGGTTCTTCTTATTCACCCCCTCCCCTCCTCCTAGAAGTACTCTTCCCATTTGAATATTCCAACAAGAAAATAACATGAACACAAGAGAAGCCAGGATTTAACATGGAAACCTAATTTGGGAAAACTACCAATGCAACTAATTACAACTTTTCACTCTTCTAACATGAGCCCTGTTAGGAGCCAACCCTATTAAAGGTTACAAAATACATTGTTAAGTGTAACCTTGTTCAAGGATTTGAATTACCCTATTAGGATTGGTGTTGTTATAGGCCTTAAGACACTTCAATCTAGAAATGCCAACTTTGTTAAGAGATTTCATCGCTGCTACAATTGTCAGAAAGTAATAATGATTGACCTATTTGATGAAGCAACTATATTGCAAATTCAAATAACTTTTCTAGTTATCCTCTAGATCATTCCTAATCAAAATATTCTTTGCATCTCATTGGATAGTCTTCCCTTAATCAGACATCCTTCTTGATTCACATCTTATCTTCTTTCCACACCTTCTCCTATTTCAACCCACAACTTGCCCTTTCATATATATGAAATACAATGTCAAGTCAGCTTGAATGCCCTTATAAATAAGCAATTAACATTAATTAAGCTGGCTTGCATAAATCAGACAACAAAAGAAATTTATTATGGTGCAGGTTAGTTTGAGTTGAAACTTAGTCACTTAGTTACCATAGAGTTCCTTTGTAACTGATCTTACTCAATTTATACTAAACTTCTAATTCAATTACAACTAAACTCCTTTGGTAACTAGTCTAGATTGACTTCAACTAGATTACTAAAATTGTCTTCTACTTAGCTGATATAGGAGTCTACTGAGTTTGATTCTAACTTGTAGTGCTCAGCTATATTGTAAAATTTGTGTAACATCAATGGCAATATTCAATTGAATAATTGCTATCAACAATCCCCCTCTTTGGCATTGATGGCAATAAAACATGTCATAAGAAAATAATTCTTTTGGAGAAAATATCCTTTGTTTGATTCTATTTCTTCAATCATAAAAACTTTCTTTGTGATTCTCCCTCTTTTATCTTATCTTTAGATTCCATTGGATTAAGTTCTCTATGTTTCTAATATGTAGATAACTTTATCTAACTCTTTTGAATACATTAATTTTTCCCTCAATAAGTGCACGAGATGATTCAATATCTCCCAAATACAATATTTTTATAATGTACCAAATGTACTAATTCTTATGTAATAAGCTCTGACTATTTTACATCAACTTGATAGATCTTCAATATTGTTTGGTTGATGAATCACTAATGTGTACTCTAGTGAGAATTAGATAGGGGAATGATCCCTAGCTTTCCTCTTAGATAAAAAAATGCATTCTTAGGTAATGGTTTGGTAAATATGTCAAAAACCTACTCTTTTGTGTTACATAACATTCTTACCTCTTTATCTTGAACTAATTCTATCATAAAATGATACTTGATTGCAATATGCTTTGCCTTGGTGTGGAATTTTTGGATATGCTGATTGCACTTGTCTTATCACAATAGATAACCACTGGATCCTTTATTTATTCCTTCATCCCTTAAATTTTTTTCATTAACCACATTATGTTGGAACAATTAACTATTTTTGCAACATATTGTGCTTCTACTATAGACTGATAGATGCGATTCTACTTTTTGCATGTCCATGTGATACTAATGTCTTTCCAAGAATGAATGTTCCTCCACTAGTGCTCTTGTTATCATCAATGCTTCCAACTCAATCAAGATTAGTAAAGGATTTCAACTCAAAGTATCCTCCCTTTTTGTACCATAGACCATAGTCCTAAGTGCCTTTTAGATATCACATGATTCTTTTAATTGCCATCATATAATTTTCTCTAGGATTTGCAGAAAATATTGCAATTATAGCCAATAGCTTTAATGCAATGTTAGTTCTTGTGGAAGCACATATTGAAGTTTCCCAATCATAGATCTATAGGTTGTCTAATTTACCTTATTGGAATCATCATTCTTGGATAGTTTATGTCTAGTAGACATAGGTGTTCCAACTAGTTCAAAATCTTTCATTCCAAATGTCTTCAATATCTCCTTGATATATTTTGACTGTGTACTATAGATGTCATCTTTCATTGGATGAACTTGCAAGTTGGAAAAGAATTTTATTTCTCCAAACATTGACATTTCAAATTCTTTCCTCATTTCTTCAAATAGTGACTTGCATAAGTCATCATGACCTATGAAAAAGATATCATCCACACATTTTTTGCTAACAAAATTTTGTTCGTGGTCCTTCTTTGATATATAGACTACTATTATCATTTGTTATTTGAAAACCAATCTTCACAAAATATCCATGTAGTCTCTCATACCATTCTCTAGGAGCTTTCTTTAGACCATATAAAGCTTTTTGTAATTTTTAGACCATGTGTCTTTTCTTTGGATCAATGAAACCTTCAGGCTGATCAATATAAAATTCCTCTTCTAGAATTCCTTTCAAGAAAGCCCATGTTACATCCATTTGATATACTTTGAATACTCTAAATGTAGCATATGCAAGTAGTGTCATTACACATTCAATTCTAGTAATAGGACAAAATGGTTGTCCATAGTCTATGCCTTCTTCTTGAGCATATACTTTGTACACTAACCTTTCCATATTCTTTGAGACTTCTCCGTTGTCATTCAACTTCTTTCTAAATACCCACTTTGTGCAAATTAAATTTTTGTCCTTGGGTCTAGTAAGAAGAGTCCAATTACTCTTCCTTTCAAATTGGTTAATCTCCTCATTCATTGCCTTAATTCAACTATCTTTATTTAATGCATATTTAACAATTCGAGGTTCAAATTTAGTAAGAAAACATGTACCTTTCAATTTGATATTTTTCATTGTTCCTTCTATCTAATCTCTAATAATTTTCTCAGGTGTATGATTCCTTCTAACATATCTAGCAAGTGGAGGTACATTCTTTTTGAATTTTGGACTTGATTCACTTGGTTCACCATGCTCAGAGATTCTGAGATCTTCTGACTCCTACTCGGGTCCCACTATTTGAGACTTGGGTTACTTTTTTTATGACTCAAGTGCCTCTATTTGTTACTCGAGTTTCTCAAAATGTGACTTGGGTTGCATAGGCTGCAACTTAGATTGAACTAGTGAATTTAGGGACTCAAGTGGTGAAGTATGTTGATTTCCAATTGTATTTTCTTGAGCAATAGGTAAAGTATCATGCTCAAAGTAAATAAAGGTTTTTTAGTCTTCAAGTTCCTTGTTTCTTTGTTCTTCACTCCTTTTTGTGAACTCATTGATCTTTACATGTGCACTTTCTATAACCTTGTGAGTGGTAAGATTCAAAAATTTATATACTTTGCTCTTGTTGGAGTACCCTAGGAATATGCCTTCATCACTTTTCACATCAAACTTTCCTTTTCTTGTCTCTATTAGGATATAAAATTTGCTTCCAAATACTTTGAAATAATAGATATCAGGTTTATAGACATACCACAATTCATAAGGTGTTTGATTTGTACCTTGCTTTAGTTAAATTGGGTTTAGGGTATGAATTGCAGTGCTAATTGCTTCCTTTGATTATTTGGTTGCAACATTTTTCTCTATCATAAGTGTCCTTGCACAATCGATGATGGATCTATTTCATCTTACTTCTATGCTATTGTGTTGAGGTGTACTAGGTGTAGATACTTATTGTTTGATTCCATTTTCATTGAAGAATTTATTGAATTCATTAGAGATGAATTCTCCTCCTCTATTTTATCTTAGAAATTTTAACTTCATTCATGTTTATTTCTCAACTCTAGCTAGAGACCACTTGAATTTTTGAAAAGCTTCAGATTTCTCTTATTATTACATTATTATAATTATCCTAGAATAATAATTAACAAACAAAATGAAAAAAAATCTCAAGTGTAGCTCTTTGTAGCCATTGGTCCATAAAGATCTATATGAAGTTGTTTCAAGACTTTTTCAGTATTGAATTTTTTTACTTTTGAAGCTATTTTTACCCATCTTTCCAATCTAACATTGTTTGCATATGCCCATTTTAGGTTTCTTCAGATTTGGAATACCTCATACTCTTTTGTTCTTACTTATAGTAACTAGATTATCAAATTTTATACGACACATTATTTGATGCCATAATCGAATTATCTCTACTTGTGCAAAAAAGCATGAACTTTCAATGAGATCAAGGTAGAATAAATTACCTTTTGACTAATTTCTAGTTGCAACTAGGTTTCCTTTACCATCTAGAAGCCTGGCCTTCCCATTCATGAATTGTACCTTGAATCCAATATTATTCAAATGTGCCACACTTAGAATATTGTGTCTCGATCCTTCAACCTAGTAAGAATTGTCACATTTGAGTTCATTAGTTAATGCAATGCAACCTTTTCCATTTAGATAACATGGTTCATTATTTCATAATTTAACACTTCCACCATCATAGTGCTCCAAGTGTTCAAAATTAGTTTTATCACCAGTCATGTGATGAGAACAACTCATGTCTATTATCCATGGGTTATTCTTGCTAACATGAAAAATAATTGTCATATGTTCATTATCCTTATCATCTAATTCATCCTTAATAGAAATATACACCATTTTATCTTCATTGTCACTATCAAAATCTTTAGCAATATAACAAGATTTCTTACCTTTGTCTTTTAAGTCTTTGAAATATTTCTTGCCTTTGAACTTGTTGGATTTTCTGTCATATTTTCTTTCTTTCTTTGGACACATTGCAATAATGTGACCAACTTCTTCACAAGAAAAAAGAATCAATTGAATTTTTCCTTTATATTTAACTTTTATTTTTGAAAGCCTTCTACAAGTAGGGATTCAATAGCTTCAAGGTCATCATTGGATTCTTCTTCTTCTTCACTATCAAACTATTTGTCTTTTGAGTTTCCTCCCTTTCTACCAATAGTTATTTTGGCTTTGAAAGCTAATTCCATGTTCCAAGATTTAGGATGATAGTTATCAAAGTTATCCAACTAAAAATTTGTTAACCTTCCCACTAGTGCATCCAAAGTTATATCATGTTTGGGATCATGTCTCATCTCTTTAATAGTTGAAACTCTAATTGGATAAATAGAAGAAGAGTTCTTAATACCTTGTTGGCTACTATCACATCATCTATTATTCTTATTGAGACTCTAATTGCACTCACAATTTCTTTCATTCATTTAGTGCAACTTATAATGTCTTCATCTTCTCTCATCTTCATCTAATCAAACTATCCTCTTAGACTCTTTGCTTTAGCTCTTCTTACATTGTCATCTCATCCATATATCTTTTTCACCTTGTTCCACATTTCATGAGCATTAGGAAAATCTTTGACTTCATCAAATTTAGCATAATTGAGAGGAGGAGAAATGTCAATCATCATTGTATTGTGATTCTTCTTTTGTACCATTTAATCAAAAATCAAAGGATTAGTAGGTGACACATACTTGTTGTCTAGAAACTTTACTCCCATGTTGCCACTAGTTTCCATGTGAAGCTTCGTAAGTTCCTACCATGCTTTGAGGTTATATTTGTTCAACTTGGGAATCTCTCTTCTGTAAGACATTGATTTTTAGCTTGTATCCTTCAAACCTTTTTTGAAATCAAAAAATACTCTGATACAAATTTTTATAAATATAAGAGAAGTAAATAAGATGGGAGGGGTGAATTAGTTACCACTAAAACAATTTCAAATATCTTAGATGTCAATACAAAACTCTCACATCTCAGTTAGAACAAGAAATCCACTGTAACTTGGTTAATAAAGAAGTCTTGAAATATTAATGTGAATTAACCTTTAGTAAATTAGGTATAGAAAGATAAGTTAGTAATAAAATAAAATGAACACAAGATACACCAAGATTTAACATGGAAACCCAATATGGAAAAACCACCAATGCAACTTGTTACAACTTTTCACTCTTCTGAAGTGAGCCCTATTAGGAGTCAACCTTGTTAAAGGTTACAAAATACACTATTAGGTGTGATCCTATGAAAAGATTTGAATCACCCTATTAAAAGTGGCCTTGTTAGAGGTATTAAGACACTTCAGTAAAGACATTCCACCTTGCTAGAATATTTACAAAATGATAGTTAACTGTGTTAAGAGATTTCTTCACTGCTACAATTGTTAGAAAGTAACAATGATTAGGCTTTTTGATGAAGAAATTGGATTTCAAATTTAGATCACTATTTTCATTTATCCTCTAGATCCTCCTTGATCAAAATATTCTTTGCACCTCGTTGGATATTCTAACCTTAATCATGTATCCTTCTTAATTCACATCTTATCTTCTTTTCACACCTTCTCATATTTCAACCCACAACTTGACCTTTCATATATATAAAATACAATGTCAAGTTGGATTGAATGCCCTTACAAATAAACAATTAGCATCCATAGTCATCTTGTATAAACCAAATAACAAAAGAAATCTATTCTGATGTAGTTTAGCTTGAACTAAAACTGAGTCACTTAGTTACCACTAATTTCCATAATAAACAATCTGACTTAGTTTACATTGAACTTCTAACTTGGTTTCAACTGAACACCTTTGGTAACCAACCTAGCTTGACTTCACTAGATCACTGAACTTTTCTTCTACTTGGTTGATACAAGAGTCTACTAAGTTTGAATCTAACTAGTACTGCTTGTTAGAGTATAACATTTGTGTAACATCAATGAAAATATACAATTGAATAATTATTATCAACAATATCAAGTAAGTAAAATGATGTATTGAACTATGAGTAAGTGTTATGTCATAGGATGGTTGAAATATGAGTCTTTAAGCTCTAACTATGATAACACCTATTTATGTGAAGATTTGAGTAAGTTATTATTGATGAACTCAAACCTTGTAGTTGCTAAAATAGTTAATGATAAATAATTAATTGATTTGATTGTTACTTAAGATCAGTGAAGTGTTAGTTGGATCAATTGAAGGATATGATTGATGATGATTTAATGATGATATGGTTAAGATAACATCTTATAATGTGTACACTTAAAGGTAGTTTGGTGATTTGGAATTTATACTGAGGAATAGGTAAACATGACAAACAAGTGAACTAGAAAGATAGGTAAGAGTAAAAACAAAAGAAATAGATAAATAGGTGAACTAGAAAAAGATGTAAACAACATAAATAAGTGAATAGGTAGATTTTTAAAGGATGAATATGTGATAAAGAATAATTGATGAATATTTGAGGAGAAATCATGAAATTTGATTTGTTATTAGTTTAAATGATGATTTAGAAGAATATGAAGGTTAGATATGTGTCATCTTATCAAACTTAATTTGGATCATTAGATCTTGAAGTTTTTTAAGGTGGTGGAAAGAGTTTCTATTTAAGAGAAAAATAATAAAAAATTCATTATTGATTGTAAAATTAGAGGAGGATGTGCTTATATAGAAATTACTAGAATTGAGTGTGATTGAGCCAAAGAGTAGATAATCTTAGGTTAGAGATTTATATAGCTTAACTAGATCTAATCATGCATAGGTAGTGTAAATCATAGACCATTTACTCACTATTACTCATTAACCATTTTGAGAGAAAAATTCATTAATGGGGTAGATTCTAACAAGTTCCAATTATAAAATTGTCTAACCAAGTGGCATTACAAAGGATGTTCAAAATTCTCTAAAAATGTCAATCCTAGAAATGAAAAGATTTTAACAGTTCTATAGATAAATTCCTTAATACTATAGCACCTAACAATGGTTTTTGTAAGTCTTAACTAGTGCAAGATCCTGATTGGGCATATTCTAGAAGAGTAAACTATGTATGCATATCATCTGACACTATGGTTTTGGCCCAAAATGGATTTCCATGAGATAAATATGGTGTCCATACTTTGAGATTGATTTTATTATGGTTGCATGTAATTTAAGATTTTTTTTTATCTATAGTATATATTGAATGTTCAAGAGGTTAAAGTTTACATTACCAAACTTGGTGAGATTTATTTGAATTGGTCATTACTAATTCACCTAGGAATTCTTAGTAATTTAGTATGTATTAACACTTCATATATATTGTAAACTAATAACTTATAATATAATATTCATGCTTAACCTCTTTAACATGATTTTACAACAAAAAATATATAATTTAGATCGATTGCAACAGTGTAGAACTTCACTTATAAAAGACAATATTTGTAGTACTCTCCAACACCACCATATCTAGAAAAATAAAATGAAGGAGAAAGATTCCAAATGAAGAAAAAAAAGGAGGTCATGAAAAATACTTGGTATACTTTAATAAATTTTACACATAAAAATGACACTCATATATGATCAAGTTAATTTTTTTTGGAACCTCTAAAGTTAGGTGATCTAAATTTTCTAGATTAAGGTACAATAGAATCTCCTATACCTATTACACTAGTCATAAAAAATTATCAATGTTGATAACACTTACAAAATATAAGAAAATCCATAATAACTAGCTATTAATAGTATATCCTCTTATAACCTTTCTTTACCCAACCTGGACACCCCACTTCTCCATAGGTTGTAACATGTGCATCATAATATTTATTATAAATTTTGTCATAAATTTTTCATAACATGAAACTTGATACTTGCATATCATTATTACAAGATCCTTAAGGTGGGACACCTTCCTTAACATTTACAACACTTGTGTCATATGATCACCCCTAAGTAGGATTCCAAAATTCTTGTGGGTGCCAATAGATGTCTAGACATAAATATAAGAAAATAATCAAACAAAATAATAAATAAATAAGTCAAATATTATAATAACCAATGTAAGGATTTCCAAAGGTCAAGACACCTTAATCCAACATTCTCCCACTTTTTGGAGACTTTTAAATAGTTCATAGGTCCACTATAGGGGTATAAGAGTGATGCAGGAGCATCCTGTGTTACACTTCTATCTTGTGTGTTTTTAGTTTCTATCTTACTATTGAAATTGGGTTCTACTAAAACTGTAATTTTTGGTTTCTAGGTGCCTATTGTAGACTATGTAACTAATTTTTAAAAATTAATTAAGGACTTTGAATTTCAACGATTTGAGAAGGCCTAGTGTACTATCTATGTTCTAAAGTGCAAGTCCTAACTCCCTATAGTTTGAGAGATATGGTAATTCTCCCAAAACATTGATTTCTGGTAGTTCTGCATGACAATTTCCTGTGCCTAACTTTCAAAATGGATGTACACTTTTCCTTAATGAATTAGACCTTGAACACTTAAGGAGTTTTAGAGGGCCTAGATATTTACCCACTATTTGAAATGTACATTCTAACTCAATCAGAGTGAGGAGATATTGTGATTTTGCTCAGAAATCAATTTTAGGATAGTTAATTCTTGATGCAGGCTGACTTTTGTATTTAATTTTGGTTTATTTTCATTTAATACTTGTTGAGAGCTGACTTGTGGCTTCTCCATGTTCTAGAATAATATATAAGCTATTTTGGCTAGTATAAATAGAATTTTTAGGCTTAGAACTAGGCAGAGATTAGGGAGTTGGAGAAAGGATTGCAGAGCAGAATTGGAAACTACGAATTTGTTGTTGGATCTGTGAATGTAAATATATTTGTATTTGGCTATAACCTAGAAGGCATTATAGGTAGGCATGTATGTTGAATATTTGATGAATTAATAAAAGTATTTCAGTCTTCTTCATCCTTTGGTTTCCATTCTTTGTGTTTGCTTCCATTGTGTTAATTCTTGCAAGGTGGTTCAGAGAGCTGGGTGTGTCATTGGCCCTAGCTTTCCCTATCCTTCATTACTTTAGGTGGTATCAGAGATAGGTTCATTCTTGTGGAGATTGGACTTTGTAGAGCCTTCATTTGGATTTGGTTGTAGGGTGTCAGATCTATGGATTTGACCTATAACTTGTAGAGGGTTATGAACTTGCAAGAACCTGATTTGTAAAAATGGTTTGTGGTAGAAGAATTACTGATGATGCTGTATTGTATTAGTTGAGACAAATTGTAGCCAGATTATATGATGTAGAGATAGCCTAGAGGAGAGAGCACATCTTGATGATGTAGGTGATGATAAAGTAAAACCACCAAACCATAATCTAGAACTTGAAGAAGATCAAGATTGATGCATCTGATGCAGGAGCATCTTACATGGGAAAATTAAATTATTAGAAAAAAAAAAAGAGAGGGAAAAAAAAAAAGAGAAAAAAAAAGGGAAAAAAAATAAAAATAAAAAAATTTGTGGAGGAGAGAGAAAGTGACGAAAATGGAAGGAAAATAATTAAAAATAGAAAATAGGAAAAGTGGGGAAAAGAGGAATCTCTATTTTCAAGGTGCATGGGTGGCATAAATAGAAAATAATAAAAATAGTTGTCATTCCATTAATCGAGGTGTGTAGGTGGCAAGTTCCTTAAATCATGCATTTAATATTTGTTGGGTGCTTAGTTGTATTTGGGTGGGAATTTAATATTTATTTAAAGGTAGTTGTATTTACCTTTTATCCCACATTGCTTGTGTTTGTAATGTCTTGGGTTAGAAGTTCCTATTTGAGAAAGGCTTATAATCATTTGTAATCAAGTTGGAGAAATGGAAGCTCTTCTAATGGAAGTTCGAGAAATAGAAGTTCTTGAATTGTAAGCTCTTCAAATGTAATCTCTTCTAGTGGATTTCAAGTATTAATGGATGTTTTATGAGTTTTTTTTTTTGTCATCTCTCTATCTCCATCTTGTTGCATTTTTGGTTGTGAGTTGGTATGGGTGGTGTGGCTCGTCATCAGTGGTATCAGAGTAGGAGTTCTTGAGTGTGCGGACAGATCGCCGAACGTGAGGCAGTTTGCACCAGGACCTTGAGTGGGTGAAGTTTGTCAAGAAGTTCTTGATTGTGTAGACAGATCACCGACTATGAGGCAGTTTGCATGAGGTTCTTGTGTTGCATGAGATTTGTCTTCTAAAGATGTGATTATGGAGAAGAGAAAGAAGAAGATGACTTTTGTGATTGGATGGATTCTGAGGATTCCTCGACTTGAGAAATCTAGAGCAAGAAATCAACAATCATTGTTAGTTGATTTGCAGAAGCAAGTGAATGAATTAGAAGTTGAGTTGCAGAAACAAAGAGCATGTCACCAAAAAAAGGATGTTGATAATTCCTTGGATGTGGAAAAGAAAGATGATCCAGTGGAAGAGAAAGCGGATGAAGAGGAAATTATTTGCAAACCTAAAGTTGAAGAAGATGAACAAGAAGAGGAAGAGCATCAAGATGACAAGATTTATGAACCTGAAGTAGATCAAGATGATTTTAAGATTGCAGCAATGGAGGAAACATATAGTGCCTTCATTGGAGATCAAGCAAGTGGAGTAGTTGCGTGCATTGTTGACGACATAAAAGAGGCAAGCGAAGATGAAGATGTCAAACAGGTAAATTCTTATGAATCATGGGATGTTGTCTTTGATATGAGTTTAAAAGATATTGATGATTTTTTGCATGAGGATCTTGTTAGTCATGTGTGGTATGCAAAGGAAGATTGGTATGGTGTTGCTGGATTTATTATAGGTGTGATTAATTCAACAAGATTGAATGGGGATGAGATTTATGCTTGGATAGAGTTTATTGCAAAGGAGAAATTTCAGCATTGGATACTTGTTCCAGCTATGTGTTGGAGGAAGAGGAAAAAAAAATTATGTCAACAATGGCTACTTCATTTTGTGACTCCATACTCACAAATTTTTTTCCTACCATGGGAGTCGGATGCAGGAGCATCATGCATCAGCAAAAAAAAAGGTGGAAGATTTGCATGTTGGTTTTTTTGTCCTGTTGAGGTGGAAGCTTGTGGTGAAGATGAAGATGGTTGTATATCTTTCTTTTGGCGTTAAAGTGTGGGACACACTTTTCTATCTACCAAGGGAGTCTGATGCAGGAGCATCTTACATGGGAAAATTAAATTATTAGAAAAAAAAAAAAGAGAGAGGGGAAAAAAAAAAGAGAAAAAAAAAGGGGAAAAAAAAAAAAAAAAAAAAAATTGTGGAGGAGAGAGAAAGTGACGAAAATGGAAGGAAAATAATTAAAAATAGAAAATAGGAAAAGTGGGGAAAAGAGGAATCTCTATTTTCAAGGTGCATGGGTGGCATAAATAGAAAATAATAAAAATAGTTGTCATTCCATTAATCGAGGTGTGTAGGTGGCAATTTCCTTAAATCATGCATTTAATATTTGTTGGGTGCTTAGTTGTATTTGGGTGGGAATTTAATATTTATTTAAAGGTAGTTGTATTTACCTTTTATCCCACATTGCTTGTGTTTGTAATGTCTTGGGTTAGAAGTGCCTATTTGAGAAAGGCTTATAATCATTTGTAATCAAGTTGGAAAAATGGAAGCTCTTCTAATGGAAGTTCGAGAAATAGAAGTTCTTGAATTGTAAGCTCTTCAAATGTAATCTCTTCTAGTGGATTTCAAGTATTAATGGATGCTTTATGAAGCATTTTTTTTGTCATCTCTCTATCTCCATCTTGTTGCATTTTTGGTTGTGAGTTGGTACGGGTGGTGTGGCTCGTCATCAAAGATGAGGAAAGATTATTGTGAGTGTTGTCTAGGGAAAATTCAAAGCCTATTGTGGAAGTTGTTAGTTATGATGGAAAGTTGGATACCAATGTTGTGTTAGATTGGATCTCAGATATAGAGAAGTTATTTGAGTATGAAAAAACTCCTAATAATAGAAAGGTGAAGATTGTAGTTACTAGGCTGAAAGGTCATGCATCACTATGGTGGGAGCACTTGCAAATTGATAGAAAAAGGAGAGAAAAGGAGAAGATCAAAACTTCGCCGAAGATGGTGAACAAGGTAAAGAATAAATTCATTCCTATTGATTACCAAGTTAGCTTGTTGAGAAGGATGCAAAATTTGAAACAAAAGGACATGACTATGAAAGAGTATACCAAGGAATTCTATAGATTAGACATCAAATCTAGACATGTCGATGATGATGTTGAGAAGATTGCAAGGTGCATAAATGGATTGAGATCTATAATTCAAGATGAAATAAGTTTTGTGAAGTTGGAAAGTGTTGAAGAAACATAAAAATATGCCTTGAAAGATGAGGAGATCTTAGCAAAGAAGAATGAATAAAGACAAAGAGGTAGAGACAATAGATTCTAGAGAGGTAGAGGTAGGTCTTATGGTGAAGGTGGTAGATCTAAATTTTTTTTGCAAGATAAAGGAAAATCAGAATGGAACAATGATGAAAAAGACAAGACCAATTGGAAAGGTGGTAGTTGATACTAGGGAGGTACTGGATCTTACCAAGGAAGAAGCAATTCCTATTTTGGAGGTGGTTTTCATGGTAATTGTTTCAAATGTGGTAAAGAAGGACATAGATCTTTTGAATGTAGATCTTTTGAAAGTGGGAAGAATAATAGAAATGGTGTGATTGAAGGAGACATTGAGAGTTAGCCAAGTGGACTTGAGGCTAGAGAAAATCTAATAGTGAGGAGAACCTTATGAAATAAGGGAAGCAATGAGGAACCTGACCTTAGAAGAATTCTTTTCAAGACTAGATGTAAGATGAATGGAAAATGCTGCAAGGTGAACATTGACAGTGGAAGTTCTACAAATTTGGCATCAGAAGAGTTGGTTACAAAGTTGTAATTGTACAGGCTAAAACATCCCAAACCCTATCATGTTTCATGTATCAAAGATGAGAATCTAATATTGGTAAGTGTGCAATGCATTGTGAATTTCAAAATTGGACATTACTTTGATGAAGTATTGTGTGATATTATGCCTATGGATTTTTGTTATATTTTTTTGGGTAGACCTTGGCAATATGATAGATATGCTACGTATGATGGAAGATTAAATCAATATCCTCTTTGGGCAAATGGGAAGAAAAAAATATCATTTCCTTTGATTGAAAGTTTAGATAAGGTTAGTTGTACTACAATAAAAGTTTTCATGGTTAATGGAAAGCAATTTGAAAAGGAAGTAAAGAAGAATCAAGTTTGTTTTGCTATAGTTCCTAGAGGACCAAGTGTTGGTAGTAATGACAAAGCAATAGAAGTTGGTAATGATAGAATGACATCAAAAATCAAAGAATTTCTGAATGAGTATAAAGATATTGCTGCTAATGATATTCTTGATGGTTTACCTCCAATAAGAAGTATAAGTCATTGTATGGATCTGATTCTTGGAGCTAGTTTTCCAAACAAAGCACCATATAGATTAACACCTATAGAGAATGGAGAACTTAACAAACAAGTGCATGAGTTATTGAAAAAAGGTTTGATCAGAGAAATCTTGAGTCCATGTGCTATACTTGCTATATTAGAACCTAAAAAGAATGGAGAATGGAGAATATGTACTAATTCTAGAGCTATTAACAAAATCATAGTAAATGTGGTAAAAAAGGACATAGATCTTTTGAAAGTGGGAAGAATAAAAGAAATGTTTTGATTGAAGGAAACATTGAGAGTTCATCAAGTAGAGCTGAGGTTGGAGAAAATCTAATAGTGAGAAGAATCTTATGTAATAAGGGAAGCAATGAGGAACCTATTCTTAGAAGAAGTCTTTTCAAGACCAGATCTAAGATGAATGGAAAATGCTACAAGGTGATCATTGATAGTGGAAGTTCTACAAATTTGGCATTAGAAGAGCTGATTACAAAGCTACAATTGTAAAGGATAAAACATCCCAAACCCTATCATGTTTTATGGATCAAAGATGAGGATAAGATATTGGTAAGTGAGCAATGCATTGTGAAGTTCAAAATTGGACATTACTTTGATGAAGTGTTGTTTGATATTATGCCTATGGATTGTTGTTATATTTTTTTGGGTAGACCTTGGAAATATGACATATATGCTATGTATAATGGAGGATTAAATCAATATACTCTTTTGGTAAATGGAAAGAAACAAACATTGTTGCCTTTGATTAAAAGTTTAGATGAGGTCAATTGTACTGCAATAAAAGTTTGCATGGTTAATGGAAAGCAATTTGAAAAGGAAGTAAAGAAGAATCAAGTTTTTTTTGCTATAGTTCCTAGAAGACCAAGTGTTGGTAGTAATGACCAAGCAACATAAATTGGTAATGATAGAATGACATAAAAAATCAAGGAATTGCTAAATGAGTATAAAGATATTGTTGCTAATGATATTCTTGATGGTTTACCTCCAATAAGAAGTATAAGTCATTGTATGGATATGATTCCTAGAGCTATTTTTCAAAAAAAACTACCATATAGATTAACACCTACAAAGAATGAAGAGCTTAACAAACAAGTGCATGAGTTGATACAAAAAGGTTTGATTAGAGAAAGTTTGAGTCCATGTGCTATACCTACTATATTAGCACCTAAAAATAATGGAGAATGGAGAATGTGTACTAATTATAGATCTATTAACAAAATCATAGTGAAATATAGGTTTCCTATGCCGAGGATGGATGAAATAATGGATTTTTTGAGTGAAGCAAAGTATTTTACTCAGATTAATTTGAACCGTTGATATTATTAGATCAGAATTAGAGAAGGTGATGAATGGAAGACTTATTTCAAGACAAAAGATGGTTTGTATGAATGGTTCGTTATGCCTTTTGGTTTGACTAATGCACCTAATACTTTCATGAGGTTGATGAATGAAGTTTTGAAAAGATTCTTGGGTAAGTTTGTGATTGTTTACTTGGATGATATTTTAATATTTAGTAAGACCAAGGAAGAAAATATTGAGCATATTAGACAAGTATTCAGAGGTTGAAAGAGGAAAAGTTGTTGATTAATTAGAAAAAATGTTTTTTTATGCAAGAGGAGATTGTGTATTTGGGATTTGTAATTTTAGTTGATGTATTGAAGATGGATCCTAAGAAGGTTAAAGAAATTTTTGAGTATCCTACACCTAAGAAGATCATTTCATGGTTTGGCTAGTTTTTACAAAAAAGTTTATAAAGAATTTTAGTTCTATTTGTAATGCTATGATTAAGACAATGAGGGGAGATAAAAAGGAATTCAAGTAGACACATGGAGCTGATAAGAGTTTTGAAACTTTGAAACAAAAGGTTGCTAAATTACCTATATTGGCTTTGCCTAATTTCAACAAAGTATTTCAAGTTGAATGTGATGAAAGTGGTAATGCAAGAGGAGCTATATTAAGTCAAGAAGGTAAACCTATTTCTTTCTTTAGTGAAAAGTTGAATAATGCTAAAAGGAAGTATTCTATGTATGATCAAGAATTTTATGCTATTGTTCAAGCTTTGAAGAAGTGGAGACATTATTTGATTCCTAAGGAGTTTGTGCTCTATACTAATCATAAAGCTTTACAATACTTGGGAAGTCAACATAAATTGAATCAGAGACATACGAAGTGGGTTGAGTATTTGTAGAATGTTACATTTGTGATTAAGCATAAGAGTGGAGTTACTAACAGAGTTGTATGCATTGAGTAGAAGACATTCTTTGTTGATTAAAATGAAGATTGAAGTTCTTGGTTTTGATTAAATGAAAGAGTTATATGATGTTGATCCTAATTTTTCTAATGCATGGAGAGAGTGTAGAGCACCAAATCTAACAAATCAAATAAGTATGATGATTATTTTATTCAAGAAGCTATATTGTTCAAAGGTATTCAATTGTGTATTCCTAGAAGTTTTATGAGGCTGAATCTGATTAAGGAAAAGCACAGTGGTGGATTAGCTGGACATTTTTGAATTGATAAGACATTGAGTTTGCTAAAAGAGAAGTATTATTGGCCACAAATATATAAGGATGTTCAAAAATTTGTAAAGAGTTGTGGAGTTTGTCAAGTTGAAAAAAGAGTGAGTCAAATTGTTGGTTTGTATATAGCTATTATTGTTCCTGAGAAACCTTGGAGTGACATCAGTATAGATTTTGTTCTTGGATAACCTAAGACAATATAGGGGTATGATTCTATATTTTTTGTAGTGGAAATTTTTTTTAAGATGGCTCATTTCATACCATGTAAGGAAACATCAGATCTTGAGCATGTTACTAAAATTTTCTTTAAAGCGATTGTGAGATTGTATGAAGTACCAGGAAGCATTATTTCTGATAGAGATGGTAAGTTTGTTGGTACTTTTTGGAAGACTTTTTGGAAGAAGATAGGTACTAAGTTGAAGTTTAGTTCTGCATTCCATCCATAAATAGATGGATAGATAGAGGTGGTGTATAGAAATTGAGGTAACTTTCTAAGATGCTTAGATGGGAATAAGCCAAGTAATTGGGAGATGGTATTGGCATAAGCTGAATTTGCATACAATAATTTTGTGAATAGGAGTACAGGGAAGACACCTTTTGAGATTGTTACTAGAATGAAGCCTAGAGGAGTATTAGATTTTAGGGATATTACTGGTGAAGAAGAGATAAGTGTTACAGGAGAAGAATTTTTTGATTATATGGAATCTTTGTATAAGGAAGTGAAGTTGAGGTTAGAAAAAAGTAATTGAAAGTGTAAGGAGTATGCTAATCAGTCTAGGAGAAATTATGATTTTTAAGTTACTAATGAGGTGATGGTTCATCTAAAAAAAGGAAGATTCCTAGTTGGAACATATAGTAAGCTAAAGATAAAGAAGTTTGGACCTTGTAAGATCTTGAAGAAATTTGATAGCATAAATGCTTATGAAGTTGAGTTACTCGATGACATGGATATATCTCATATATTCAATGTTGCTGATTTATACAAGTATCATGAGTTAGATGATGAATTTTTTTGTATCAAAGGAATATCCTAAGAAGTAGATTGAAGAAGTTGAATAGATATTGGATTAGAGAATTGGTAAGAACACAAGAGGAAAAGATTATTATGAATATCTAGTCAAGTGGAAGAACAAACCTATAGAAGATGCTCCATGGATTTGTCAATCTGAGTTGGATTCAACTTAGGTTGTGACATCTCAATAATTGAGGAGAATCATTTCTTCAAACCCTAGTTGTCTAATGGGGGAGCATCCTAGGTTGCACTTCTATCGTACATGTTTTCATTTCTATCTTGTTGCTAAAACTGCATTTTATGGTTTCTGGGTGATTGTTATAGACCATGTAACTAATTTTTCAAAATGAATGAAGGGATAAAAACTTTGGAGATTTAATAGGTCCTAGAGAACTCACTAAATTCTAGAGTACAAGTCCTAATTCCTTATGGTTTGGGAGATATGTCAATTCTCCCAAAATATCAACTTTTGGCAGTTATGTATGGCAGTTTCTTGTGCCTGACTTTCAGAATGGATGCACACTTTTTCTTAATGAATTAGACCTTGTGCACTTAAGGGGTTGTAGAGGACCTGGATCTACCAATAGTTCGAAGTGCAAGTTCTAATTCAATTGGAGTGAGGATATATTGTGATTTTTCTTAGACATCAATTTTAGGATAGTTAATTGTTGATGCAAGCCAACTTGTGCATTTAATTTTGGTTTAATTTTATTTAATATTTGATGAGAGAGAAATTGTGGCTTCTCCACATTCTACAATGATCTATAAGCCATTTTGGCTAGTATAAATAGAATGTTTAGGCTTAGAACTAGGTAGAGATAAGGGAGTTGGAGAAAGGATTGTAGAGCAGAATTGGAAACTATGAATTTGCCGTTGGATCTTTGAATGCAAATATATTTGTGTTTGGACTTAACCTAGAAGGCCTTACAAGTGGGAATGTATGTTGAATATTTGATGAATTAATAAAATTATTTCACTCTGCTTCCTCTTTTCGTTGTTGTTATTTGTGTTTGCTTCCATTGTGTTAACTCTTGCAGGGTGGTTTGGGGAGCTTTGTGTGCCATTGGCCCTAGTTTTCCTCATCCTTCCTTGCGTCAAAGAGGCTCATAGAATTGGAAAACCATATAAGATTATATATATTTATAGGTCTTTTTGGTTCATTTGTAACATTTATTAAATTGTTGAAACTTTCTCCAACTTTAAGCTCTCATCCTTTAGCTTATGTAAAAAAGAATTAAAAAATAAATGTCAATTTGGCTTGTTTTGGCATAGAAACTTAGGTGTAGTCTAAAAAAAACATATAAATTGAACTACTCAAGCCAAATTGATTCATTGCAAGGATGAGTAGATATCATATACTCTATTTATGTTATGGACTTGATGTCACTGTAACTTGTTACTTACTAGTCCAACTAATAACACCATATATATAGTAAAAGAATTGCCTCTAGTAGAGAGTCTACTATCAATATTATTGTTGGAATTACATTAGAATAACTAAGGGGAGGGGGAGGGGGGTTGAATTAGTTATTCAATGTCTAGATGTATAAATAAAACTTTTCACAATTTAGTGTACCCATAAAACATTCATACCTACACATGCATCCATTGTGTATTTACTAAAACTTTTATGTTACTGTCAAATTAATTTGTAGAAGTATAAATCACAAAACACAACACATTCATCAACACACTTAACACAATGATTTATGTGGAAATCCAATTTGATAAAAACCACCAGTAACATGCTACTCCTTTTTCACTCTTCTAAAGTGATGCCCTATGAAAGGCCAACCCTATTAAAGTTTATAATACACACTATTAAATTGATGTGGTTAAGGGATTTCAATCACCTTGTTAAAAGTGAGCCTTGTTAGAGGACTTTAGGCCATTCACTTGGAATGCCACCCTATTAAAGGATTTTCTAATGATTGTTAGGTCAACCTTACTCCAAAGGATTAATCCTAGACTCATAAAATTGTTAGAGAGTAACAATAGAGCTTTTTTTTTATACAAATAACAAATTTACTAGTAAATTATAGATCTCTATTCAGTCCTCAATTCTAGTTGGCTTTCATACTTTTCAACTCTGATATCTTATTCACCCTTCAAGCATTCATCTCCTTAAGCCTTCTCACTTAACATGCCATTGTAAACTCTTATCTTGGATCACTTGATGATGCAAAACTCGTAATTCCTTCTCCTCCATAGGTTCTCACACATTACACCAACCATTATACTTAATGACTAGACATTTCTATAAATAGGAAATTAGAATATTTTTCCACTCATTATCCATTGTCCAAATTAGGGTTTTGAATGGATTAGTTAGGATACAATGTATCTACCCCATATCTTTCCTTTTCTAGAAACTTCTCCTAGAATCCATTTGAATTCCTCTAAAAATGGTTTACATCAAATTATGTGCCACTAGTTCATCAATCTTATCTTCCTCCTTGTTCACAAGTTTCAAAAAAGCAAACTTGTGGGCTTGGATTCAGCAAGTCTTTGATCTTTATCATAATGTAGTAGCTTGGCATTATCAAACTTTTGATGCTCAACACATATTCCATTTCTTGACATCAACTATAAAATCACTCAGCATCAACTAAATTTTACCAGTTCTTGACATCAACTAAACTTTACTTGGCATCAACTGTGTTGCTTGACATCCACTAGATTGTTCTTTTACTTGACTCCAACTGACTTTATTCTTGGATTGCACTAACTTTTCTTGGTACCTACTATCCACTCGGTTAAGCTTGGTAGACAAACTTCATTTAACTTATTCTTCTAAACTTTCTAAGTGTAGCTAGCCATTTTGTAACCTTAAGTAGAACATCAATACATCATTTCATCACTTCCTTAACTAATTCTTGTACTTCATTACACAATCATAACTCAACCTTTCTTTTAGGTGATTTTGTTACATCTTACTTATCAAATCCTCCTCATCAATTAACTAAGTGATAGTACTTGAATCTTATAAGCAATTGTCTAACCAAAAAATAGCAGGTTTGACATTAGTGACAAAAAAATGATTGAAACACAAAATCTTCTTCAACAATCTCTTTCTTAACAATCTATTTTTCAATCAAATTTCAACAATCTCCCACTTTGGCATTAATGGCAAACCAAACTAATCAACTAAGTCAATCAAATGATGAACATCTTGTTCAACCAATCTGACTAGGTTAAAATAGTAAGGTAGTACCAAAGAGAGAACTTGTGCTCCTCTGTCTATCAACAACTTCCATCTTTTGATTAGGTTACAAAACACTTTCTTAAAACTCCCTCTAATTTCCTTCTTGTATATCCCTCTTACTAGGTAGATTAGGATTTATCCCTCTTTCTTTTATACTAGATTGATTAGTAGAGTATCTCCCTCTGATGTGTGATCTTTCTACCTCTTTGATCAATGTCTCCCTTTTTGTTCCAACTTGATTCTTGATTTCTTTCTCCCTCTCTGATCAACAAATCAGTTTAGGACTTTTTCCCACTTATCTCTTGCACTTGATGATGATGATCAATTTAATTTACTTTCTCCCTCTTTGAAAAAAATGCCAAATACCTACACCAAAAAAACTTGTCATCCTTAAAATATGTAGGTATAAGGTTTTTAGTTTTGTCAATTTCTCCCTCTATCACCTTTCTTGTGACTAATTTAATTTTTCAGCTCTAAGATTACTTTAGTTAGTGCCTAAAGTAAAATCCATTGTATCAATTTGTACTATATGAACATCAACTCGTTTGATGCAGGGCACTCCTATTTCTTAAATAGCCTTTGACAGGGGTATGAACCCTAGTTTACCTCTTAGATACTCATGAGCATCCTTAGGTAGTGATTTTGTGAAGATATCAGTAATTTGCTCCTTTGAGTTAATATATTCAATCTTCACCTATTTGTCTTGAACTAATTCTCCTACATAATGATACTTTATTGCAATGTGATTTGTCTTTATTTGCATTACTAGATTCTTTGATATGTTGATAACACTTATATTATCATAACAAAATGTCTCTAGTTCTATGATTTCTTCCTTCTTTTCTTTGTGTAGCTATTTCAACCATACAAGTTTTGTGCAATTTATAGTAATAGCAATAGATTCTGCTTTAGAAGTAGATTGTGAAGTCACTTTATTTCTTTCTTGTCCATGTAACTAGTCTCTTGTCTAAGAAAAATGCTCCTCCATTAGTGCTCTTTCTATCATCAATATTTCTAGCCTAGTCAACATTAGTGTAGGCTCTTAAGTCAAACCTTCCATTTTTCTTGTAATATAGACTAAACTCTTATGTTCCTTTCAAGTATCTCATTATTCTCTTTGTAGCCATTAAGTGATTCTCCTTGGGATTAGTAGATAATCTTGTAGCTATCCCTATAGATAATGCAATATTAGGTCTACTATGTACTACATATTTCAATTTGCCAATCATAGACCTATACAATGTTTGATTCACCTCAGTTGAATCATCATTCTTTGACAACTTGTGTCTTGTCACCATAGGTGTACTTACTGGTTTGGAATATTCTAGTCCAAATGTCTTCAATATCTCTTTGACATACTTTGACTGAGTGATGTATATACCATACTTCATCTGACATACTTGCAATCCCACTAAAAATTTGATTTCTCCAAACATAGACATTTCCAATTCTTACTTCATCTGATTTGCAAAATCCTTACATAAAGCATCTTGTCCTCCAAATATGATATCATAAACAAACATTTGAGATAGCAAAATACTTTTCCTTTTTCTATCTTTATTTACAAATTGTTGTTATCATCAATCTTTTCAAATCCAATCTTCACAAGATAAGTATGAAGTCTCTCATACCATGCTCTTGGTTCTCACTTCAATCCATATAGGGCTTTGTGCAGTCTACATACCATATTCTTATTATTATCATTAACAAATCCTTCTAGCTATTCTATGTAGAGTTCCTCTTCTAGCATACTTTTCAAAAATATAGATTTAACATCCATCTAATAAACTTTGAAACCTTTGTATGTAGCATAGGAAAATAGAGTTCTTACTCCTTCCATTCTTGCAATAGGAGCAAATATCCCTCTATAATTAATTCCTTCTTCTTGTGCATATCCCTTAAAAACTAATCTTTCTTTATTTCTTATGACTTCACCATTCTCATCTAACTTGTTTCTAAATACCCACTTTGTACCAATAACATTTTATCTTTTGGTCTAGGAAATAAACTCCATATTTTTTTCTTCTCTATCTATTGAATCTCTTCTCTCATGGCCTTGTACCAGTCATTATCTTCTAATGCATCTTTTATTGATTTGAGCTCCTTCATGCTTAACAAACATGATTCACTTCTCAATTTATTTCTTTTCATTGGCCTATCATCTTTGTTTCAAATGATTTGATCAGTAGGATGATGTCTTTTGACATATTTAGACAATCTTGGCTTAGCTCTAGTTTTTGCATTTTCTCTTTCAGCTTTAGAGTCACTATGTACATCTCTATCAGGTATCTTAGCCTCTCTTTGATGTATACTAATCTCAAAATCAAAATGTGCATCTTCTTCATTTTGTAACTCGACATCTGAATGCAGCTTGGTTCCTAAATACAACTCAACATTCACAAGGTGTGACTCGGTAGTTACTGAAACTTGCTATTGTTTTCCAATCTTATTTGCAACATTTTCTTTAGTAGGCATTCTTTCATAAAAGTATACAAATGTTTTGTATTCTTTTATAGGTTTAGCCTCATGTACTTCTGTAAAATCATCAAAGTTTACATTTGAACTTTCCACAATTTTGTTAGTGTTAGTATTTAAACACTTATAAGCTTTGCTTCTTGTGGAGTATCCAAGAAATATACCTTCTTCACTTTTTATTATCAAACTTTCCATTTGTAACATCTTTAAGAATGTAACACTTACTTCCAAATACCTTAAATTATTTTACATTGGTGGATATCCATACCATAGTTCAAAAGGTGTTGAATGAGTACCTTTCTTGATTTGCACATGGTTCAAGGTATATACGTAGTACTTATGGCTTCTCTATAGTATTTTAGAGCAACATTCTTCTCCATCATAAGTGCTCTGGCATAGTCCATTATAGACTTATTTCTCTTTTCAGAAATTCCATTTTGTGGAGGGGTCCTAGATGTAGATGTCTATCTTTTGATTACTCTATCATTACAGAATGTCTCAAACTCATTTGAATTAAATTCTTTTCCTCTATCTAATCTCAAACATTTCAGACTCTTATCTATCTCTTTCTCAACTCTTGCCAAGTGCCACTTAAACATTTGAAATGCATCAGCATTTTGTTTTAGAAAAATGATTGTTATCATTCTAGAGTAATTATAAAAAAATAGCATTATGTACTTATCTCCTCTCTAGCTTTGCACTTCAATTGGTCTACATAAGTCACTATGAACAATCACTAGTATTTCTTTAGAGGTATGAGCATTACTCTTAAAGCTTGACTTTGACATTTTGCCTAGCTAACATTGTTTGCACACTATATTATCAAGTTTCTTCAACTTAGAAAATCCTCTAACTTTCTTCATGTTACTGATACTAACCAAGTTATGAAAATTAACATGACATAATCTCCTATGCCAAAGCCATACATCATCAAATTTTGCAACAAAACAAGTAGCATTCTCTATATCCAGATAGAATATATGACTTCTAGTTTGATTACCTTTTCTAATGAGTTTCCCATTTGTATCATATATCTTGGTAGTTTTATTCCCAAATTTATCCTTGCATCCCAAATTATTCAATTGTGACACACTTAACAAGACTTTATAATTTAGTCCTTCAACATAGTAAGCATTGTCACTTGAAATCTTGTCTGTAAGTTTGATAGAGCATTTTATTTTTATCAAACATGGTGCATCATTACCAAATCTTACACTATTTCCATAATAAAAAGTTAAGGTAATTGACTTACATTTGTCTCCAGTCATGTGATGTGAGCATCTACTATCAATGATCTATCTATTATTCTTGTTCACACAAGTTACAAGTGCAGTTACCACATCTTCATCAAATTCATCCTTCATTGAAACATATACCACTTCATCACCATGTCCATAAGCAATGTAGTGTATATGTGTAAGTGTGGCCTCTGTTTAACACACACACACTTCAATACGGTCTTTATATGCGGATTCATCTTGGAATGAACATGAGGTTTTTCACCCCATAAGAGTCCTACAAGATGACCTGTTGCCTTCTATCTAGGTGGATTTTGCCTGTTTATGCTCTTAGATTTGAGGTATAAGCAATTAGACCATGCTAGAATGAAGGGTTTAAAATGATGAATCTATATGCACATGCAAGTAATCTAAATAATTATGCAATAAAACTATTAGCATATGAAATAAGATTAACTAAATTTATGCAAATATTAAATCTAAATGATATTAAGATAAGAAATGAAAGTCTATAGAAATAAAATAAGCTTAGATGAGTATGCAATTTAGTAGCAATTTGATAGAAATTTGATTCAACCTCTATAATGAAGAATTATGAGTCCCTTAAATAGAATTCCTAAAATCCATCAATAGGTGAGATCAACTCAGATTGATAGTTAGGATTGAAGCAAAGATTCAGTTAAGATGGAAACATCCTTGTGTAGGTGGAGTTAACTATTTTGGATCTGAGTGTGATGAGTAGTTAACTAGATTGATTCTAATTTTGAGAAGTAGTTCACTTAGAGTCTCCATTTAGAACTGAAGAGAGAATTTTTAATATATTTAATTTAATAAATGAGGCATGACCTCATAAATGCTTTTTCTATTTAATTGAATAATCACATTTAATTAATTAAAGTAAGCATAGTTATTAAATTAAATAAATTGAATTCCTTAATACATTAGCCTTAGGAGATAATTTAATTTAATTAAAGTATAAATACTTCAAATTAAATCAAATATTAATCAAATAGGTTTAATACGACTAATATGAGTCAATACTTTAGGAATTAGATAAAGAGTATGATGAATGTAGATTGAGGGTTTTCTACATTTGACAATTAAGTCAAGTAGCAAGTTAGCATAATAAGAATTACCTAATGAGATAGGTCTTTAGGGTTTATCAGAAATAGACTAGAATTGGTGATCATGGCAATGAGCCAAATTTAGGGGTATTACATTTTTCCCACTTTGAATGAATGTGCGAGTAGCACATTCTATTCAAGAAAATTAGAAAGAATGATGTGAAGATCAAGAGATAAGATTGGTTCCAAAGTTGATGATACAGAGACCAATTGATAAGTTTTTAAGAACCATCTCTAGAATGGAGCTTGATCTTAAGGAATCCAAGTAGAATGCCTAGATAACCAAATTGATAAGCATTTTAAAGGTTCCCTTTAGAACAAAGTTTAACCTTTAAGGATCCAAACTAAATGTCTAGATACCTGAGATTTGATAGCATTGAAAAGATTGTCCCCAGAATGGAGCTTAATCTTTAAGGATCCAGATAGAACACCTAGATACCTAAAAGTGATAGCATTTAAAAGATTGTCTCCAGAATGGAGCTTAATCTTTAAGGATCTAGATAGAATTCTTGGATACTTGAAATTGATAGCATTTAAAAGAATATCTCTAGAATGGAGCTTAACCTTTAAGGATCTAGATAGAACATCTCAATACCTAAAATTGATAAGCATTTAAAACATTATCTCTAGAATGAAGCTTAATCTTTAATGATCTAGATAGGACATCTGGATACCTAAGATTGATAGCATTAAAAAAATTATCTCTAGAATGGAGCTTAATCTTTAAGGATCTAGATAGAACACCTAGATACCTAAGAGTTGATAAGCATTTAAAATATTACCTCTAGAATGGAGCTTAACTTTTAAGGATCTAGATAGAACATCTAGATACCTAAAATTGATAGCATTTTAAAGGTTATCTCTAGAATGAAGCTTAACCTTTAAGGATCCAAATAAAACATCTAGATACTTGAAATTCAAAGATAACATGACCCAATCATGAGCTATAGAGCCATCCCCAAAATGAGGCTTGATCCTCAGGAATCAAGGTTTAGACTGTCTTGATACCTATCCATCGAACTCTAATAGAGATTGTTATAAGATGTGATCGACTAATGAAAAGATGTTAGATAGAGGGGAACAAGATGCCCTAGTGATGAGATGCCCCTAGCAATGAAGATTCAGATTGAGTCAAAATTTAGATTCAATGATATAATCATCCTGCTCCCTTGGGAGAAAAATTGAAAGATGACACACCAGAAATATGATGTAAAGTAGTAGATAAAGATATGTAGAAAAAATTCAAGATTCAAAAGAATGTAGAAGGCATCAGAATTATTAGAAGAAAATATGAAGAGATCAAAACAATCTAAAGAAATATAGAAAAGATCAAAATGATCTGAAGAATATAGAAGAGATCAGAACAATCAGAAGAAAATATGAAGAGATCAAAATAATTTGAAGAAATATAGAAAAGATCATAATGATTTGAAGAATATAGAAGAGATCAGAATGATCAAAAGAAATTTGGAAGTCAATTTGAAGTGATTTTGGGGTCCAAAAGACCAAGTTTGATCAATAGTTGACTAGAGGTGACTTTTTTTTAGAATTATTTTTTGAAAATTTGAATGATTTTGAGTTGAAAAGATTCCAAGAATTGCAAAGTACCAAAAAAAATTGGACTACACAAGTGTTTGATCGCGTTGGTCCCAAAAAAATTTAATGCATTTTTGAGCTACTTAGGCATGTTAGATTTCAAGTTCAATCCTGAAAAATTGGTTTAGAGTACCCAAAGTAGCCAACAGGTTGATTAATCAATCATTTGTGTAGTCATGAAGAAACATGATGCTTTTAAGAAGCTGACAATCCCTCATCACAAATAATGCAAGTAGATCTGTAATTGAACCATGTGCTCATGCAATGCAACCCTATGCTAGATGCAACCCTAGGTCTAATTACCAAGCCTCGACAATTATCATCATTGACCATGTAGAAAAATCCCAAAGTTTGTACAATTCCCACTAACATTACAATCATAGGAATGTGAATATGAATATGACATTTGTTCTAGTTTTGTTGGGATTAATTGTAAGCATTCAACGCACAAGAAGCCAGAATGACAAGAACATTTGTCCCTTTTATTGTAGTAAGTGAACATAAGCATTAAAACATAAATGTTAATATGACCAGAATGTTGCTTACATGGAAAACACACCAAACACAAGAGAGATCCATCTTATGCTAAGTACTTAGTAAGTATTCTATCTGCAATGACCCTTGCATTCGTAACCTAAGATAGAAGTGTGTTGGGTATACTTGCAGTGACCCATACATTCACTTAATAGGATGAGTATTAGTATGTACTATAGCATGAAGAGTTCACTCTAATAGATAAGGACAAAAACCAACATTATTGACATATTTTTATAAAAGGAGTTGAGGTACAACTAGCCATCCAATACAAGATAGAGGCTCTTATAGTGGACACTCCTTTTATAGGAATAGGTCAACTAATTGGAACTAAACCACAAACATAAAGCAAAGAAAAGATCATGCCCCTAGTCATTACTTCTCTAGTTAGAAATGACATCATTGAGTTGCTGGAGGAGACAGAAAGTATGCCATTTCGAGTTCAATATTGTTGGGGTTGATGTCAAGTGTCAGTGTCCAAAACATATATGAAAGAAATATCTTTAATAGCATGACAATAGTAAGAAAATGCAGTCAGAAAAATTGGTGACTAAGGTCAAAGAGAAATCTTTGAGGTGAAGAACCTAAAGGGGATTGAGCAATAGTACATAGAAATAGCAGGATGACTGGTGATTGATGCAAGAGAGATCTTCAAAATAGGAATCTCAAAAAAAATGTGACTCGAGAAATAGTAGGCAGACACAGTTGAAATTGCAAAAGAGATTCAATGAGGCAAATCTTAACAAAGAGTGACATTGGAAATAGTAGGTAGACATAGTGAGGACCACTGGTGACTATCACAATAGAGATTCTATGAGGATAATCATGAAAAGAGTGACAATAGCAATAGTAGACAAACATAGCCAAAATAACTAGTGACTATCACAAAAGGAGATTCTATGAGGAGAATCTCAAAAAGAGCAACACTAAAGGGGAATGCCCCAGAGATGTGACAAGACTTGATCCATGAATACATGAGCAGAAAGTAGGAAAAGTAGTAAAGCAACTGTACATATAGCTAGAAGATACAATGTGAGATGGAGCATTAGGAACAAGAGGTGCCTATTTACCAGGTTTTCACCTTCTTGGTAGGGCTTTTATTTTTTTGCTACCATGATGCCAATTTCTAGATTGTCTCTAATGACACTTTTTCTTGTTTTTCATTTTTTTTGTATTTTTCTCTTTTACGATTTTTTTAATTTTTTATTTTTGAGATTTTTCAATCTTTTTGGTGTTACAACATGCCTATTGCTAGGTTTTCACCAAGGTAACAATCCTTTTAGGACTTCTTTAGATTTTTAGATTTTTCAGGATATTTTCAAATTTTAAGAACTTTTTTTAGAGATTACTAGCTCTCAAGAAGGATTACCTTGATTTTGTTCTAGTGTCTAGCAAGGTGTAGGATGAGATGTAGTAGCAAGCTTGTGGATAAGTGGAGATGGACAGGCAAGGAGTATGAAACGGTGAATGTTACCCTCAAGGAAAGTCTTCACAAGATTACCCAAGCTAGGGAAAAAGATATAACAATATAAGCTCATGTTTTAATGAAGGATGTTACATAAGTAATCCAAGAAAATGACTATGTCAAGAGATTGCTAAGAAGTAAGTTTTCTTCATTCTTTCATTGATCAAGACTGGAGGGTTAAGTGAATATGATAGAAAAGTTTGTTATGAAGGTTATGAGTGAATGACTTTGGGAATGAGGACATCTGAAGGATAAGCAAGATCATGATAGGATGTCATGGATGGAAGAATTATGCATGATGCCTATTTACCAGGTTTTCATCATGGTACTTATCCAAGGTGCCACAAGAAGTGGTTTTCACCATAGGATAGATTTATTTTCCTTTACTTTTGCTACCAAGGTGCCTGTTTCCAAGTTTTCACCGAGGCACATTTTTTTTTTCTTTTTTTTTTCTTTTTTTTTTTGGATTTTTAGAATTTTTGAAAAGAATTCAAGCCTTTCTTAAGTTATATACATGATTATAAGAAAGATAAGTAATGATAAGCCAAGGCCATAGCAAGATACACTCAAAGATGCTGATAAGGTAATGGAAGGGAAATGATAGGAAAATGAGAGGTAGATGGAGGATAAGGTTGTTGGTTTTAGAAGAGATAAATGAGATGGAAGGATAAAAGGTGGGAGGATAGAAGGTGGAGTGTATAGGGTATTGAAAGGGATGTGCAAGGGTAGAACAAAAAGTGGGCAAGATCAACATTGACACATACCTTGAAGGGTAGTGGAATGATGGAGGAAATATGGATGAAATAGTATGAGGTTTAGATGTATGAGGTGACCAAGCAATTTTGAAGAGGGGTGGAGTAGAAGGTTTTGAAACATTTTTAGGAAGATGGTGGGAAGAAGATGGAGTGGAAGCCTTTGGAAGCTTGAATGTCAACTTTGATTTGTTTTCAATATTCAAGTCCTTCAAAAGAGACTTGGGAATCCATATAGCTTTTGATTTTTCATTAGATGCTTTGGAACACATTTCTTCAATAATAGATTTAAGAACCCACACTTTATTTGGTTGAGCTCTTTGAATAGTGGACCTTTGTAGTCTCTTTTGTGTATTTTCCTTCTTGACATTCACATGTCGATTAGAGGAGACATAGTGAAATTTTGAGGATGGATTCATGCACTTGTGTTTGAGTTGATCATCCAAATTACTTCCAAAGGACTTGAGAGTTGTGGATGAATGAGGCCAATATGATTGGTTTAGATGGAAAGGTGGATGTGAAGAGTTCAAGTATGTGTATCTTTGTTGATCTTGGGGTAGGGTAGGAGGAACCTGTAATGAGCTAAGAGTGGAAGTAGTAGATAGAGGAAGATAAGATCCCAATATGGATTTAACGTTTGAAGGTTTTAGCTTAGATGGATAGGGACAAAGGATATATTTAGAAAATGTGCATGGACCATGACTAGGGATATCAACATCTTTAGAGTGAGCAACATAACCAATGCTATCAATAGACTTGTGAGTAAGTGTTATAGGAGTAACACCTTTGACATGAGTATTTAAAGCTTAAGCATAGTTTTGAAGTGAATGTAGTGAGGTAGAACAAGAGGGCGAGGAAACACACTTTTATCTTCAAAAGGAATTTTAGGTGTCATAGGAAATGTATCATTCTCTTGGTCTTTAACAATCCCCTTAGGGATGGTGGAAGAATACCTTGATCTTTCTTAGTAGAGGTGCATGATATGGGAGATGGAGGGATGAGATCTTGGAAGATTTGAAAGGGGGTGTAGGAATCTTGGTCTTGATCAATACTTGTTTCTTCATCATTTAAGTAGTCCTCTTGACATGAAACCAATTTTAAGGATAAGGGAGTATCTGAATCTATATTTGAATCTATTTCTAGAGTCTACATAATAGGCTCTTGAAGTTCAAAAGGAAAATTACTTAGAGTGGACTTCATGGGCATACCAGGGTATGAAGAAGTATGATTTGTGGAGTTAGTGAAAAGACTTGTAGTCCAATATCTATTGGCTTGCATTTCTTTCAAAGGTAGTCCTTGAGGGTACACATAGTCAATAAGGGGAGTAGCAAGTTCTTTGTTTGGTGAATATTTGTCGAAAAGATTGGACACTTTAGAAGGTGGTTGTATGTCGGAAGAGATAAGTGTCACATTTAAACCATTACTAGACTTGGTTTCATGATGTTGATAATTCTTGAGAGTATAATCTATAGTAGATGAGAGCTTAGATTTTCAAATTATGTCATTGTCAAAGAGACCTTAGATCTTGTTTTTAGCTCCTTACAATGCGATGTTTTATATAAATTATGTCTATGATAGGCACAATAGTTACTCATAAAGTAAACTCTCGCCAAAGTGACCTTAGGTAACACAATGAGTTTCTTTTGAAGAATTTCTTCCAAAGTTGATTCATAAGATCTTCCCAAAGGGGTGAAATCATGCTTTGCTTTAGGTTCCCAAAGCTTTTCTTCAAAGATATTTCTAGATTTCTTGGGTGTTTGTGAGTTGTTCTCAGATATCTTGGATTCAAGATCACAAGAATTTGATTTTTGGTTGTCATAGGAGGAAGGGAAATTTTTTCTCAAGGAGAATTTTTTTGATGATGTTTCATCTTCCTCCTTCAGTCTTTGAAGTTGAGCCCTCATTGATGGGATTTATTGCTTCATGTTTGCAATAAGTAGCTCTTCTCCCTCACTAGGATCATTAGATTTAGTGCATTTTTTGTTAGCCATTTTGATGTACTATGTTTCAAGTAGTGACAGCCAAGTTTTAGAACATAAGTCAAGTTGCCACAGTCATAGACAATGGTGAAAAGCAAAAGCTTGGACAAGGACTGCACTAGGACTTAATCTCCAAAAGGATGAAATAAGAGTGTTTTATACTAAGGCACAAATAGTCTAATTTGAAGGCTAGAACAACCAAATATTATGGCTATTGTAGTACAAAATATTATAAGCACT
This sequence comes from Cupressus sempervirens, assembly GCA_028749045.1. NCBI lineage: Eukaryota > Viridiplantae > Streptophyta > Pinopsida > Cupressales > Cupressaceae > Cupressus > Cupressus sempervirens. The sequence goes on along the minus strand of CM053790.1, from coordinate 207,518,662 downwards.
AAAGGACAAGAACCAAGGTACGTAAAAGACGAGACTAGTCAAAGTATGGATCACAAGTCATCAGTTAAGTAGAATGTCATTGTTTGGGACTGTCTGCAAATAGAAAAGAGGTGAAATATTGTAGGAAATAGACTAGACTTAGAGCATTGATAGCTCTGATAAACCAACTTGATAGTTTTGACTCAAGATCCCATGCAAAGATACTTTGGGAACTGCATGAGAAAGTACATAGGCATAGGCAAAGACTCAGAGAAACAATTTAAACTCGCATGAAGAGTTGTATAGAATAACGCAAAATCATTCTAGGACTTGCAAGAAAAATAGAATCCAACAAGACAAGATTGCAAGATCTCACGTAGAGATTTGCATAAGATCATGCAAAAACTTGGACAGGGCCATGTGAAGAAATGATGGGAAAAAAGCTACTCACACAAAATTTTGAAAATTGTGCATGACAATGGAGACTAGATTGATAACTAAACTAGATTTTGAAAAGACTTTGAAGATTTCAAATAGTTTTGGATAGATTGTTGATTCATTTGGTAGATTTTAGACAGATGGCAAGGTTAATTTTCAAGTGTTTAAACAACATTTGGTTTTGAACAAGGTAAGTGTTTTCAAAAAGACATGAGAAGCAACCAATAGTCGAATACAATCCAATTGAGGGCAAAGCAACTCATAGGGACAAGGGATTCTTGACTCTTTAGTTTATTTTATCAAGTTTGGACATGTTGAAGACTTGATAAAAAACACGCTTTATCCCTCAAAATAGAAAATGGTAGAGAAGGAAAAACCTTTGTCCCATATCTTAGGTGCATGCATGTACCTCACACAACTGTGTCACCCCCTAGAGGGCGCTCATTTTTTGGTATATTCAAAGGACTCAATAGTATATGCTGAATGTGTACCCTTTTGGTAAGGGACAAGCATGTATACCACCTTCCGACATAGCATTCCTATGGTGAGTTCTACAGGAGAGATTCTTCTCCCTCCTTACACAAAGATTATGCCTCCTTTTAGAGGTGAACTAGGTGGCTTCTAAGTACAAGGTTTTTACTTGGATTCTATTTGAATTAATCCTTGGTGGCTTTGCAAGCTAAGTTGAGACCAACAGCTCACACCAGCATCTGAGAGTGCACACACTTACTTAGCAAGACTAGGGCCAGTGTTGGCTAGTGCAATAGATAGAGCTTCCCCTTGATAAGTTATATCAAGAATCAAGGGAAAGAAATTAATCTAACTTTGGAGTCTTTCACTCTACAAAGCATCTTGATTATAGTGAGTTGGAATCTTTTGCTAAAGGACTATGCTCACTTGGTTATTCTCAGAGGTTGGATCGCTCTGGTAGGCCCTCTAAAGGATTCACTCAGACTAGTGGTTCGATCACAAGGGTCAAAGTTTCTAATTTCCCTCAAGGGGAAAGAACATACTCCTATACCTTACTTTCTCACCCAAACATGAAAAACAAGTTGATTACCGACTTAGCTTAATCAATCTAGACTTTTCTTTTCTCAAGATGTTGATTCCCTAAAAGGAAACCATCACCCCTTCATAGAAAAAGACTCATACTAGAGAATGACTAAGTTGCTTGCCTTCTTCAAAATGTCATCTTTCAAAAGCATCTAGATTTTTGGTTCACCCTTGGTCATGATCTCCAAGTGGTGAAGAGCATAATCCCCTATTCTTTTTTCATGCAACCTAGGAAGTTCACAAGCCCTAATTAATTTATGTTTTGAAAGAAAGAAAGAAAACATGTTATTTTGTGGGTTTTAAGAGTAGTCTTCATCAAACATATCTTCAGATTTCATCCTAAAAACAAAGGGTCAGTTTCTATTTGAGTGGGTTTTGTAAGGAATCTTTGACAAACATCCTATTGATAACAATTAAGTTGTAGAAAACTAGAGAAACAGAATAATAAAGATTCAAAAAAAAACATGTTAGAAAAATTAAATGAATAGAATGCCAAAAAGTGATAAAATTAAGCTTGCTATGGAAAAATCTCATTCAAAATCTTGTGTATTGTCGCACAAAATCTTTCATCAAGCTGCACAAGAAAATGATGTGTCGCACAAAGACTTGCACAATGGGGCACTTTTTCGCACAATACGGTTTAAAACTTCGTGCGTGAACTTCAAATCCTCGGATGGAAATGGAATGTCTCATGTGAAGATTTGAGTGACTATACAAAATAGTACATATAGAATGCTAAAATAATAGAAAAAAATGTAGATGAGGCCAAAGAAATTGATTTCCTCAACCCTACAGTGAGTGGTAGAAATGCATGTGTAAATGTGGCCTCTGTTTAACACACACATTTCAACACAATCTTTATATGTGGATTCATCCTAGAATGAACATGAGGTTGTTCACCCAAGAGGAGTCCTGCAAGATGACTTGTTCCCTTCTATCTAGGTGGATTTTTCCTATTTATGCTCTAAGATTTGAGGTATAGGTAATCAGACCATGCTAGAATGAAGGGTTTAAAATGATGAATCTATATGCACATTCAAGTAATCTAAATGATTATTCAATTAAGCTATTAACATATGAAATAAGATTAACTAAATGTATGCAAATATTAAATCTAAATGATATTAAGCTAAGAAATGAAAGTCTATAGAAATAAAATAAGCTTAGATGAGTATGCAATTTAGCAACAATTTGATAGCAATTCGATTCAAGCTTCGTAATGAAGAATTATGAGTCCCTTAAATAGAATTCCTTGAATCCATCAATGTGTGAGATCAGCTCAGATTGATGGTTAGGATTGAAGCAAATATTTAGTTAAGATGGAAACTTCCTTGTGTTGGTGGAGCTAACTATTTCAAATTTGAGTGTGATGAGTATTTAACTAGATTGATTCTAATTTTGAGAAGTAGTTCACTTAGAGTTTCCATTTAGAACTAAAGAGAGGATTTTGAAGATATTATTTAATTTAATAAATGAGACATGACCTCATAAGTGTGTTTTCTATTTAATTGAATAATCACATTCAATTAATTAAAGTAAGCATAGTTATTAAATTAAATAAATTGAATTCCTTAATACATTAGCCTTAGGGGATAATTTAATTTAATTAAAGTATAAATACTTCAAATTAAATTAAATATTAATCAAATAGGTTTAATGCAACTAATATGATTCAATACTTTAGGAATTAAATAAAGAGTATGATGAATGTAGATTGAGGTTTTTTTTTTTATTTGACAATTAAGTCAGGTAGCAAGTTAGCAGAATAAGAATTGCCTAATAAAATAGCTTTTTAGGGTTGATTAGAAATAGACCAGAATTGGTGATCATAGCAATGAGCCAATTTCGGGGTGGTGATTCCAATAGCTTTCCTTTGAACTTCCCTTTACTTCTATGAAATCTTCATGCTAGTAGTGATTCCAATTGTTCAATGTATTCCTCATATATATCACTATCACTAGATAGATATCTTATCTTTCCTTTCTTCTTCTTTTGCTTCACCTCATCAGAATCCTTCAATAACAACTTAGCTTTGAAAGTACACTCAAGACTCTTTGGTTTGTAATTGTCAATGTTAAATAGCTCAAAAGTAGTGAGTCTACCTACTGGACCTTAAAGAGTTAGATTATTTCTTGGAATACATCTCAATTCTTGGATTGCAGAAACTATAATAGCATAAATATGCAGTAATGTTCTCAAGACTTTATTGAATACAATATCATCATCTATATGGGTAGTTGCTCCTCTTGTTGCACTAACAACTTCTTTTTTCACCTTTTTCCATTCTCATATCATCCAACTTACCTCTGAGGCTCTTAGATTTGGCTCTTTGAACATTTTTGTCTCCTCCATAGATGGTATTTAGGGCATCCCACATTTTCTTTGTAGTGTTAGAGCCTTTGATATCATCAAATTTGTCATAGCTTAGGGTAGAGGAAATCCCCAACATCACTTGATTGTGTTGTTTTTTCTTCTTCATATCTTCAACAGTTAGGCCTCCAACTAGATCAACATGTTCCATTGTAATGGTATATTGTGCATGATCTCAAAGTCCTCAAAGGTGTACCTTCATCAAACTTTTCCATGCAAGAAAATCATCTCTGTTGAACTTGGGTACTTCTCTTTAAGACATCTCAATCTTTTTGTTTCTAGTACCTTAAAAATAGTCCTCTTGAACAAATGGCTCTAATATCAATTGTTTGAATTACTTTAGAATAACTAAGGGGGGGTGAATCAATTATTAAAGATTTAGATGTATAAATAAAACTTTTCACAATTTAGTGAACCCATGAAACATTCATTCCCATGCATCTGCCCATTGTGTATTTATTAAAACTTGTATGTTACTGTCAAATCAATTTGCAAAAGTGTAAAGCATGAAACACAACACATTCATCAACACACTGGAAACAATGATCTACATGGAAACCCACTTTGGGAAAAGCCACTAGTAACATGCTACTCCTTTTCCACTCTTCTAAAATGATGCCCTATGAAAGGCCAACCCTGTTAAATGTTACAATACACACTATAAAGTGTGACCCAGTTAATTAATTTCAATCACCCTATTAAAAGTGAGCTTTGCTAGAGGACTTTAGGCCATTCACTTGGAATGCCACCCTATTAAAATATTTTCTAATGACTATTAGGTCAACCTTACTCCAAAGGATTTACCCTAGATTGATACAATTGTTCAAGAGTAAAAATAGAGCTATGATCTTATACAACATAAAACTTCACTTGCAGATTAAAGATCTCTATTTAGTTCTCAATTCTACTTTGCTTTCATACTTTGCAACTCTGACAGCTTGTTCACCATTTAAGCATTCATCTCCTTAAGCCTTCTTGCTTAACATGTCATTGTAAACTCTTCTCTTGGATCACTTAATGAAGAAAAACCCTTAATTCCTTCACCTCCTTAGGTTCTTGCACATGACACCAACCTTTTTTTCTTCATGAACAGACATTCCTATAAATAGGAAATTAGAATATTTTTCCACTCATTATCCATTGTCCAAATTAGGGTTTTGGATGGATTAGGTAGGATATATTGTATCTACCCCATATCCTATCTTTTCTAGAAACTTCTCCTAGAATCCTTTTGAATTTTCCTAAAAATAGTTTACACCAATCTCATCTTCCTCCTAGTTCACAAGTTTCAAGAAAACAAACTTGTTGTCTTAGATTTGGTGAATCTTTGATCTTTATCATAATGTAGCAGCTCATTATTATCAAACTTTTGATGCTCAAGGAATATTGCATTGCTCGACATCAATAGTAAAATCACTCGACATCAATTGTCTTGCTCAGCATCCACTATATTTTTCTTTTATTTGGCTCCAACTAACTTTCTACTCAGCTTGCACTAACTTTTCTCAGCTCCTACTATCCACTTGGTCAATTTTGGCAGACAAACTTTGTTTAACTTATTCTTCTTAACTTTCTAATTGTACCCATCCATTTTGTAACCTTGAGTAGATCATCAATACATCATGCCATCACTATCTTAACTGATTCTTGTACTTCATTCCATAATCATAACTCAACCTTTCTTCTAGGTGTTTTTGTTACATGTTATTGATCAAATCCTCCTCATCAATCAACCCAGTGATAGTACTTGAATCTTATATGTAATGGTCTTACTAGAAAATAGTAGGTTTGACATCAGTGACAAAACAATTATTGAAACACAAAATCTTCTTCAACAATCTCCTTCTAAAAAATCTCTTTTTTAATTAGATTTCAACAATTATATACCTAATTAAGAACCAACATGTCCATAGATGCTTATAAAATGTTGAGGTCTAGTATAATAAACATGAAATACAAGGAATTATTTGAATTACCCCTCAAATATGTGAATTCTCTCTTAACTAAAATTAATGCACTATCCAAGATTAGTTAGATATCAAATCAAAACTTATTGTTCATGGCCCATATATAGTCTAGTACAAATGATAACATACATAGTACTTCCAAAATCAATATAAAATAGCACATTGACCATATCCTCAACATCTATATGAGATTTTTTCCACCAAATAATCACCAAATAGATAGTAGACACCCTTCACACCTTGAATGAGAGCATTGTCAATCTGGGGGATTATCTGACTACAGCTAGCCTCGATAGGGAAGTAGAGTAGAAAAAAGAGCAAGGATTCAACCGAGATGAACTTGAAAAAGAGGCCAGTGACCAAGTGAATCAGGGGAACTAGATGAATACTCTTACCAGGATTCAGGATGACATGGCCAGTTAGAAGGACAATGATGCTATAGAAACCTTGCAGGCCATGGACATGGACGACCATTAGCCTATTCACTTGGTTTTTTGGTCTTTGGACTTGGCTATTTGGCTTCGAGCCATTTTTATATCTGGCCTTTTGTTGTTGTTTCTTGTTTGTTTGTACTGTTTCTTTTGTGCTCTTTTTGCTGTTAAACTCTGGGTTTCAGGATCCCTATAAAACCTATTTTACCTAATCAAAAACATCTATATGAGATTTCAAAGAATCCTCCAAATATAAATTTATTCTTAGTAGAATAGGAAGCATCAAATATCTACAACATGCCATAATAAATCTTCCTAGCACTAAATGTACATGCATACTCTAGCTTAACCAAATATTTGAGAACAATATTTGGCTATTCTAATCTTTATCCTAATAATGCACCATGTTGCACCTAAATCATTCCTCTTAATTTTGGCAACAATTAAGACTTCAAATTAGAAATCAAATATCCATTCCCAAATAGTAACCTATCATCCTCATATAATGTGATAATGAGAATGAAATCATTATCAATTTCAAAGTAAATTCAATGATCAAATTTAGTCCTCTACATTCTAAAACTTAACACATAGGTATAAAATTTTTAGTACCATATTCTAAGAGACTATTTTAGACCATACAAAGACTCTAAAATAATTCTAATATTAAAAAAATGTATTAGTTTAAAATATATCTTTTGGAGGGATTTATATTAAACATAAATTTATTTTAGCTACTCAATATGGGAGCATGAGTTGTAGGCTCAAATCCCTTCAATTGCACCTGAATGAGAGCTAGACATTGTGTAGTGTCAATTTTCTATGTTCAAAACATAATATTGATGTCAAATTTAAAGTTATATATAAAACACCAATCATTTGGTTTTGTAATGTCCCCACTAATTAGGACATTAATATCTATAAAACCAATGTTAAAATTTATAGAATAATAAAATATATTTGATTAGTCTACCCTCTATCCTAACCCAACCTTAAAGACGTCTCTAGATAGGGTTACCTAACCCTTAGTTATTCAACTATTTTTTCTAGAGTTCACCATTTAAGGTTCACATATGCATATGTTGACACCATTAGAATATTCTACCATTATATTTCCTTAAATATGTTGATGGGAGGGAGCACCTATTCATATCAACATATCTTGGTTCTTGGCCAAATAGGTATGATACCTATCTATGATACCAACACATATATAACCATTTCTATTGTGTCAATGAAATAGGTAGCTATATCTATCTCTACTAATAGCATCAATAGATTGCAACTTGCTTCATCATATTTTCCAAATGGGAGTTCACTCACCTCTGATACAAATATACAAAGTTATAATCCTTCCTTTAGCAATGAATTCATGATATCCCCTGTAACTTATTTAGTAATGAATTTATTCATTAAATACTACATTACTTTATTAATATGATGTGCCACAAGGTTAATAATAATAAAATTCTCAAACACTTAAGAACATAAGTTATTAATATATTCCTATGAACATTATACACTTACTCTTGCCTTGCTATGCCCATGAGTGGTCCCTGTTCTGTTTGACTTGACAACAGTGGCCCATTGATTGCATATAGACTTGGACTCAATGCTTCTATGGAGTATGTGGACATTGTATAGTATGATGTCATGATGTCTTTATGCCTTACGTTCATTGATTTGAAATGTATTTGTACCAGAGGCTCCTGATTAGATATCGTTCATGTTAAATGGACATTCCATGCTAATTCCTTCTAGGCACTAGCTATGGCCACTACCCAAACTTCTGCATGAATTCCCACATGTACTCATGACAATATAGCATCCTTTCTTACAGATTGACTATATTACTTGAGTACCCAATAGATAAAGTAAATTCATGTCTTATAAAAATACTTTTGTGCAAAGTCTTATAAAATACTTTCATGCTAGATTAACCGATATTTTTTATTACAAAATTTAAATAGTTAAAATGAAGTGATTATATAACAATAAATATTTTTTTATTTTTTATTTTAAATAGTATTATAATATTTTCTAAGAAAATTTTAGTTTGAAATTATATATTAAATTAGTAAACTTTAAAAATAATATAAAGGTACATTTTATTTTTCTAATTTAATAGCTTTTATCAATACTTTCTTTTATAAATGTCTATTAAAAGTAAATTATTACTTTTTTAATATAATTGAATTCAAAATTTAATTTATAAAATATATAAATCTAGTATTACTTTTTTAAATGATGTAATTTTTTAAGGTTATGTAATATTAGTTTAAGTGGAAATAAGAATTTATAATTAAATAAATTTATTAAATTTTTTGAAAAATTCTTATAGAGGGCATTATGGATATAAGTATATCTATTTGAATTCATGTAATAGAATTATAGACAACTTTTTAACTTCATTTTTTTCTTATACATTTTATCAAACTCTAATTATTAAACAAGATAAATTAATCAAAATAAAATCATTCTAAATTTTGTTTTTTTAGAATTTTTAAAATTTAATTTAAAATTATAATTAAAAAATTATTTTTTAATATTTTATAACGAGTTTATTTATATTTCATGCAAATATAAATATACTCATTCATCTTATTTATTTTAAGATTATCTTATTTATTTTGACATTTTATAATAATTAATTTTTATGAATAAAAAAATCAAAGTTCTAATAGACGGAATTAAACATTTTATTTTAAAAATTATAATTTTTTAAAATCAAAACATTTTCTCAAATTTTTTATTTATAAAAAAATTATCTAATACATTATAACTTAAATATTAGTATAGAAAATTTAGGTCTAATTATAATTAAAAATATATTTAAAATTAATTTTGTTTAATTTAATGATTATTTTCAATATTTTATAATTACTCTATTTAAGCAATTCAAGAACAACATTATAATGCATCATCTAAATATTAGTTATGTATTATCTATTTAATTAATTAACCAATTATGAAATCATAATTATCAAGTTATAACCAAAATAACATTAGTGAAAAATGGTAGAGATATCAAAAAATGTGAAAGCAAAAGTAGTGAAAGGCAAGGAAAATGTTCTCAAACTCAGTCATAATAGATACATTAATTATTGTGCTTCTCAAACTTCATGAAGAAACCCTAACAAACAAAATGGAGCCTCCATAAAATTGATCAAATTGTAGAACCAAGTTGAGGTATTAGTATGAAAGCTTGAATAATGCTTGAAGGAATTAGTGGCTCATTATCAAAGAGCAGAAATAGAGAATCACATCCAACAAAACTCAAGAACGACTTAGAACCATTTTTGCAAAGGGAACATTCAAAGTGCCCAAAAACTAATATCAAATGAAGAGGAAGGTTGGAAGTTGGTTTGACCTTGCAAAAAGAATATTACAAGGCCAAAAAAAATTCAAGAGGGGACAACCAAGAATCATGAAGTTAATAGAGGAGAAAGGCAAATAAATAAAGTGCTTTTCTTTGGAAAAACTAGGTATGTAAAAGAGAGTCAATGATTGAGTGAAAATAGGGGAAGAACAATCCTAGGGAATCATCCCCTAAAAGTGGATCATTCATGCCCTAAACCCTCCATTATTTCTAAAGCTAATAACATTCCAATAATATATAATCCTAGAAATAGGCTAAAATAAAAAGAAATAATATCTTGGTGGAGAAAACCGCAGAACCCTTTTACCCTAAATTTCAATTTGGGAACTTTTAGAATAGCATTATATTTGACCAATAGCAAAAAAACCAAAAAATAGAAATGAAGATGGAAAACACGATTATAATCAGTAATAAAATTATAGAAGATAAATGGTTTGAGTGCAAAAGGATAGGACTATATGCTAGCTGGGCTAGCTCGCAATCAGAATGATCAAAGATGATAAATTGGTTCAAAAGGATGGATGCGAATTAGGTAAGTATTTCCTTCCTATCATATTTTTTAATCTATATAAATTATATAGATTTAAAATTTAGAAAAGATTTACTTAGAAGTAAATTAAAATTCTTCAATGGGTATAGTTTAAACTTTGTGAAATAAAAGCCTAATTTCAATGAAATAAAAATTAGAAATCTCAATACACCTAAATGGATAGAATTAAAAATATCTCACTAGAACTTTTTGATTTAGAAATATTCATTAAAATTAGAGAAAAGCAAGGAGATTTAAAGGGATATGAAACTCATCACTCAAAAATAACCTCTATAAAACTATTGATAAATCTAAAACTAGAAATCATAGATCAAGATCAGGTCAAAATAATTACAAATAGATCTGTATACATAATTAAGTATGTGATCTATACTAGGAAAATCAAATTTGTAAATTATCTTAAAGAAGGAATCAGAAGGGTAGCAAGTAGCAAAGATTTTGAGGAAGTAAAAATAGAAGACCAAAATGAAGGGAAAAAATAAAAAAAGGAAAAACATAGTAGAATTATTAAAGGAAACAGATTATACAGAAGGTAGAATACCAAGTAAAATAGATAGCATAGTGATCAAAAAGAATAAGGAGATTGGAAAAGGGGATAAAACTGAACATGAAATCATACATAGTGTGTTGAGAAGCATAGAAAAGAAATCCAAAAAAGTAGAGAAAGAAGACATTAATATAATGACTCAAAGGAGATATAAAGAAGGAATCCAATTGCTAAATACATTAAAGGAAAAAGTTGAAATTTTAAAAAAAGATTTAGAGCATTCAGGGATAGAAATATTAGATATGAAGGAGAATATCAGAGGAATTTAAAAAATGAATGAAGAAATAACCATAAAAATAAATGATGTCATAGATCAAATTGAAATTTTGAACACATCGGTAGGGGATAAAATAAACAATACTTCATCAAATTAAAGGAAAAAAAAAGGAATAAGAATCTATAGAATAAAAATAGAGAAATTCAAAAGACTGAAGAAAATCAGATTCTGACAAGACTACTGGAATGTGAAGATAAGAAAGGACTAGAGTAGAATTAGGGTGTAGTAGATAAGGAGAATTCTTGGTTATTCAAGACAGCAATAAGATAGGAAAAAAATTGATCTACACAACTTGAAGTTAAAATAGCAATAGAAGAAGTAAGAGATGTGGCAAAAGAATCTTCTGGTGAATGGAACATGCAAGAAATTATTCCTCCATCAACCTCAAATCAATGGTGCAATGATACTGTTAGAAAAAGAGCCAAGAAAAGATGTCATAATTTTTGGGAAACTAGAGAATGGAGCAAATCCTTTTGAAGTACAAAATAGAACAAGCTTAGACAAGGAAGAAACAAAAGTAGAGGAGTCAAAAGACCACACTATAATAGAAAAAAGGAATGTCACAAAATAGAGAAAAGATCAAAACAAAGATGAAGAAATGGAGGAAAGCCTATGGTAGGAATGTGAAGAACAAGGAATACTTACAGAAATAAAACACAAGGAAATAGAGGAATTAGACAATGAGGAAAATAGGAAAATGAAGAACAAAGGATCCAAAATAAAGAACAATTGGATTTACTAAAACAAATTATTAAACAATTGGAAAGCAAAAAAGATGAGGAGGAAGATGGAAAGAAAATAGATAGTATTTGCAATGGCCAAGAAAATTTGGAACAACTAGGCATTTCTATCAATCAAGAAGGTATAAAAAACCCCAGATGTGGTAAATAGAAGATGAAGTGAGGAAGAAAATCCCTTAAAGAACTAAGAGAGGCAGATGGTTAGGAAAAAAACAACAAAAGATCAGTCACATTCTTAAGGCAAGTAAGGGGAAGATTCTTCCTAGATCAATATAAGAATAATAACCTGGAATTTTAGCCTAGGGCTTAATGCTCCTAGAAAAAAAATATTAATAAAAAGAAACTTAACTAAATTTGAATCAGAAGTAATATTACTACAAGAAACCAAACTAAACAAAGAAGAAGGTTTAAAATTAGAAAAAGAAGTTGAGAGGCTAGAACATAATCCTACAAGAATCTAGAGGTGCATCTGGAGGATTAGGAATGATATGGAACACAAGGAAAATAAATCTAGATTTAATTAATTCAAATTAGAACTAGATGAGCTATAAACTCAAAAGTGTTAAAAATGATTTACAAATAATTCTTAGTAATATGTATGGCCCTACTCAAAAAAATGACAAAAAAAGAATATAGGAAGAATTAAGCCTTTTCATGAAATATTTTAGTAATAGATTTATAATATTAGGAGGCTTTAATGTAATCTTAAACCTAAGAGAAAAATATAGAGGCATATAACATATTTTGCAAGCCTGCAATGATTTCAAAAACTTGATAAATACTAATAAATTATTAGGTTTTTCAACTAATAATGGAAAATATACTTGGAATAATAAAATGAAAAAATTCACCTATATCACTAAAAAACTAGACAAATTCTTCCTTAAATGAGAATTAAGAAGCATAGATAGGAATCTCCAATCTGTCATCTTACCTATAGCTAGATCTAATCATTTTCTGGTAAGAATCAAAATAACTGAACCTATTATACCTCATAGAGATCCATTCAAATGTGAAAAGATGTGGTTCCTTGATAACAAATTTAAGGATAAGATAAAATTATGGTGGTCACAAGGCAATTTTTAAGGATCGAAAAATATTTTGTTTTGTTGTAAAAATGAAAATGGCAAAAGAGAACATTCTTAAATGGAATATAACACTCTTTAACAATATATTTAAAGAAAAATTAGATAACAAAGTTGATCTAGAAAAACTTTTGGAATACTTTAGAATAAATTAGAGGGGGGAGGGGGGTGAATTAGTTATCCAAGGTCTAGATGTATAAATAAAAAATTTCTTAGCTTAGTGAACCCATAAAACATTTATATTCATGTGTGTATCCATAAGATTATTCAATCACTTAAATCTTGTAGGTTACTATCAAATCAACTTGCATAAATGAAAAGCATGGAACATAATAGTTTCATCAACACACTTGGCATTATTATTTATGTGGAAACTCCATTTGGGAAAAACCACTAGTAACATGCTACTCTTTTCACTTTTCTGAAGTGGTACCCTATTAAAGGTTACAATACACATTGTTAAATGTGACCCTATTAAAGGATTTCAATCACCCTATTAGGAGTGAGCCTTGTTATAGCACTTTAGACCATTCAATTGGAGTGTCACCCAGTTAAAGGATTTACAAATGACTATTAGGTCAACCTTAATCCAAAGGATTTTATGCTAGACTGATACAATTGTTAGAGAGTAATATTAAGGTTTGATCTGATACAACTTGCAACTTTATTTGCAAATTATAGATCACTATTTAGTCCTCCATCCTACTTGGCCTTTATACATTGCAATTTTGATAGCTTGTTTACCCTTCAATCATTCATATCCTTAAGACTTCTTGCTTACCATGCCCATGCAGTCTCCTCTTAGGTCACTTGATGAAGCAGAGCCCTTGACTTCTTATCTTCCTTTGGTTCTCACATCCAAGTCTCTTACTTCATGACCATCCACTCTTATAAATAGGAAATTAAAAAAAAATTCCGCTCATTTTCCATAATCCAATTTAGGGTTACAATGGATTAGGTAGGATACAATTTATCTATCCCACATAATATCACTTGAAATCAACTAAACCTTACTCAACATCTAGTATTCTACTTGTCATACACTAGATTGAACTTTTACTAGGCTCTAACTAATTTTTTTCTCGGCTTGCACTGACTTTTCTCGGCACCTACTATCCACTCGATCAAGCTTGGAAAACAAACTTCATGTAACTTTTTCTTCTAAAACTTTCTTAGTGTAACCAACCTTTGTAACCTTAAGTAGATTATCAATGCATCATGTCATCACTCTCTTAATTGATCCTTGTACTTCATTACATAATCATAACTCAACCTTTCCTCTAGGTGCTATTATTACATCTTTTGATCAAATCATCTTCATCAATTAAATAAGTGATATTACTTAAATCTTAAAAGCAGTTGTCTTACTAACAAATAGCAGGTTTGCATTAGTGACAAAATAATGATTAAAGCATACTTGTATGTTCTCAACAATCTTTCTTTACAATCTCCCTCTTTGATTGGCTTCTTCAATCTATTTTCAACGATCTCCCACTTTGGCATCAATGGTAAACCAAACTGATCAACCAAATCAACAAAATGGCAAAAACCTTATTCAACCAAGTTGACTTGATTAAAATTTTTAAGGCAATACTAATACCAAAAAAAAAAAATTCCTTGTATTGAAATCTCTCTCTATCAACATCTTCCATCTTCTGAATAGGTTGCAAAAATTCTTTTTTGCAACTCCCTCTAAGTTTCATCTTATATCTCCCTTTTACTGGGTAGATATTAAAATTTCTCCCTCTTTCTTTAATTTCTCTATCTCCTTAATTGCTCTTGTATTCTCCTTTGATCAGCAATACTTTGGACATCTCTTAAACAATGATATCTTGATATCTCCCTCTGATGATGATCAATTTAATACTCTTTCTCCTTGAGATGATTATTAGTTGAACTCTTTCTCCCTCTTTGACAACAATGCTAAAGAAATATGTCAAAAACTTATCATCTTAAACATGCAGATATAGGTTTTTTCAGTTTCTTTAGTTTCTCCCTCTATCACTTTGCTTGTGACTATTTGGAAATTTCAGCTTTTTTATTACTTTATGTAATTCTTAAAGTAACAACCTACTGCATCAATTTGTAATAGATGGAAATCATCCTATTTGATGTAGGGCACTCCTTCTGTTACTTAGTTATCTCTTAATAGGGGTATCACCCCTAGTTTACCTCTTTGATACTCATGAGCATCCTTAGGTAATGCATTTGTGAAGATGTCATCAATTTGATCTTTTGTCTTAACACATTCCATCTTCACCTCTTTATCTTGAACTAATTCTCTCAAGTAATGATACTCGATTGCAATGTGCTTAGTCTTTGTGTGCATCATTAGATTTTTTGATATATTGATATTACTTATATTTTCACAATAAACTATCACTGGTTCTATGATTTCTTCCTTTATTCCTTTGAGTATTTGTTTTATCGATACAATGTTTGTACAATTTATAGCAGCAACAACATATTCAGCTTCAATGGTAGTTCGTGAGGGTGTAGTTTTGTTTCATGCTAGTCCATGCAACTAGTCTCTTGCCTAAGAAAAATGCTCCTCCACTAGTGCTTTTTCTATCCTCAATGTTTCCAGCCCAATTAGAAGTAGTGTAGGCTTTCTATTCAATTTTCTCATTCTTCCTATAGTATAGACGAAACTCTTTTGTTCCTTTTAGATATTGCATTATTCTCTTTATAGCCATTAAATTATTCTCCCTAGGATTTGCATAGAATCTTGTAACTATCCCTACCAATAATGCAATATCAGGTCTATTGTGCACTACATATTGTAGCTTGCCAATCATAGAATTATAAAATGTTTGATTTACCTCAACTAAATTATCATTCTTTGACAACTTGTGTCCTATCACCACATGTGTACTTACAAATTTGGAGTCCTCCAATCCAAAGGTTTTCAATATTTCCTTGACATGCTTTGACAGAGTGATGTATATACCATACTTCATCTGATATACTTGCAAACCCACAAAGAACTTGATCTATCCAAACATAGACATTTCAAATTCTAACTTAATTTGATTTGAAAAATATTTACATAAAACATCTTGAGCTCCAAATATGATATCATCATCAAAAATTTCAGATAACAAAATACCTTTATCTTATGTTGTGTGATGTTTTACCTCCATATGTTTAGTTATGTTATCTAATGTTTTATGAACATGTATACTAATGAAGTAGTGTAGAAGTGAATGTAGAATTAACACCTTGGTTATGCAATTTTAAGGGTTAAGAATATGAGTACAAATGAGATAAACAACTAATTATTTGAAAGATGGAGGCTTAATTTATGTGACTTCCATAATAAGTTTTATATATATATATATATATATATATATATATATATATATATATATATATATATACATATATATATATATACATATATATATATATATACATATATATATATATATATATACATATACATAAACATATACATATACATATACATATGTATATATATGTATATATATGTAGATATATCTATCTATCTATATATATATATATATAGATATATCTACATATATATATATATATATATATATATGTATATATATATATGTATATGTATACATATATATGTATATCTATATATATATATGTATATATATGTATACATATTATATATATATATATATGTATACATATATATACATATATATGTATA
Source organism: Cupressus sempervirens (assembly GCA_028749045.1). Lineage (NCBI taxonomy): Eukaryota > Viridiplantae > Streptophyta > Pinopsida > Cupressales > Cupressaceae > Cupressus > Cupressus sempervirens. The sequence continues at coordinate 207,502,161 of CM053790.1, read as the reverse complement.
CTTATACACACACACACACACGTATGTGTGTGTGTGTGTGTATGTATATGTATATATATATATATATGTGTATATATGTATGCAAGATATTTTAGTCAAAAAATTTAACAGAGAAACAAAATTGAATCTTATGTACCATTTGTGGAAACTAGGGTTGAGTCTAACAGGAGATGCAAACCTTGTTGTTCATATTTTATTTGTATCGTGGATTGAATGAATGTATCATTTTGTAATAATTAAGGTTAATGTTTTGTAACAGTGATTTTTTAGTGTCGTTTGACACTTGTGAAGTGTATATGCATTCCAACATGATAGTTAGGGTTAACTGAGTAACCTAAAGATCTAAGTTAGACTAGGTTAGCGACCTTTTTACTAATCAGTTAGTAATCAAGATTAATTACCCTAATCAAGATTGGTGAGTAATCTACCTTTTTGAAGGTTGTTAGAAAGTCCTAAAATTTCCAAGCTTTTGATAGGTCCCTAATTAGTCGTAAAGGCCAAAAATTATTAAAACTAAGTACCTAAGGGGTATGGGAATGGGTTGGGGGCATTTTCTACCCACTAGCCTCTTTTGTTGACTTTTATGGTCACCGAAAAACCCCATTTTTCTTTATTGCAAAAATTGAATGTTTTCATCATGAGTTGGATAACTTTAACTCTACCTTCAAGTTAGCCTTATGACTAGTTGAGCTAGAAGGCTCTAGAACATTTAGGAAAGTGGGGGAGTTATTGCATTTTGGAGGTTGTTGAGTTAGAATCTTATTTAGAGACAAATTTGAGAGAGTATTATTGTTCACCCAACCTCTAGTTTTGGAGAGCAATTCAGGATTGAAGAAGAAGTAGAAGGAAGGGAAGCCCATCTCAAATTGTGTAATTTCCATAACCTTATTGTGAAGGTAGGGATCCCTCAATTCATGTTGTTCAGGTTGTGTTTCATTCTTGAGTAATTTTGGTTACATATGTATGTTCATATATTTGTTGAATCTTATTTGGGAGGTATTGAAATGGGTTTTTTATTTAAAAATTTTCCTTTGTATTTTCCTTTGATTTTTGAAGCAATTGTATAGGTTGTATTGGCATTACTCACCTTTGGATAGGATAGAAGTGGCCATGTATGGGAGGAGGTCTTTAGTTGGACTCTAACAGTTCGAAGTCTCTTTTCAGGATGAGAAGAGGGAGAGAGAGAGTAGGGTTTTATTGGCCCCTACTCGTCAGCACAAACCACATTTTGAGTTTTGAAATTTAAGAAATGGAGCAACAAAAGTTCTTGAGTTTAGAGCCCTAAAAGGGCACCTATTATGGTGTTGTGTCTGACATCTCTTGTTGGAAAAATCCACCTTCTCCCTAGTTTGGTTCAATTTCAAACCTATTGTGCAAACCTGGATGGGAGTGAATGTTTGAATTTTGTCTTCATGTTAGGTTTGGTTGTCTCCTAGTCAGTATTCATTCTCTCCATGATCACCTTATCAGTGTTGTAGACTTTGCAATGGTTCCCCTATTGTGGAGCCAAGAAGAAAATTTAGAACTGTTGCTGAAATTAATTTTTTTTGAGAGATTTCTCCTTAGGATAGTAATCTTATGTAAAAATGTTATTTAAACTTATTGTTGAAATGGAAACAATGCCAGTTTTTCTTCTTGATTCTTTCGCGACAGAGCCTTTGAATCAGGTGGTTCAATAGAAAAATAAATTGACTGAGTAATATTCATGCATATGAGATTTTTGTATTTTATTTTTACATATGTTTACTTGAAATTATATATGATGATGTTTACCTTACTATGAAATTATATTTTACAAAGTCATATTCATTTGATCAAGGTTAATTAGATTAAATGATGATATATATTAAATTATGTAATTTAAGTTCAAAAATATGTTAAGGAATTTGATTTCTCGAATGTTAGATTATCTTGCATCTTTTCATAATTATCTGGAAGCATTATAATATTATTTGAACACTCAAACAAAATATGTAATCTCTATGTTATAATTTAAATTTTTTTTAATAAATATGTTCCCCTTACTATGTAAATTTAATTTGGAATCTAACACCTTGAACAAAAATATATAGAGAAAAAAATGCTCCCCTTGGCAAATTATATAAATTAGAAAATTCCAACACTTAGAAGAAAAAATTTACATCCTAGGAGTAAAAACTCTCTGAATTTTGTATGGAAATAATGAATTATTCCATTGCTGTAACAGAGAATATTTTGGATTGATTCTCTTAGAAAATTTGATTTCTAAATTTTATTAATACCAATAACATTTATAAAAAATAAATAAATACATAAATTAAAATATCTATCTAAGTGTATCTTAGCCTATCCTGACGTCTCACCAATAAATCTTTTTGTAATAACTAGCCTACCCTAACCTTTACCACTTGCCTACATTACTCCCTCACCCATGTGTTGAAATACACTCCTTATCTACTGATAGGCATAGTCCTTGACCTAGAGAAACCAATCAAATGCCAACCTCATCCACTTTCTTCCTATTGGCTCTTAGGCACCACATACCACCCCCCATGCAATTGGGCCTAGCACTAAAAATTTAATTTGAGGGGTGTGTATTGAAGAAAGGGGGGGCGATAGCTTTGAAAGACAACACATTTAAGCACTAGCATGGGGGAAGTGGGGATCGAGCCTTGCCATACTCACATGCCCACATGAATGGCATTGGGTAGCCACCCAAATGCATTGGGAAGGGAGTAAATGATGGGTGGATGGGATAGGTAGTAGGGTGGTTAAGGGAGTTTAGGTGAGAGTTGTGGTTAGTTTGTAGGATGTTAGTGGTCGTATACGGTTAAGTTAGTATTAATTAAGTTGTTGTTAGTATTTGTTAATTTAAGATTAGTTTTAATAAAGTTGTAGTATAGTTGTTTAGTTAGTATATTTTAAATGTTATATTAGTATTTTAATGTTAGTAATTTTATTTATTTTATTAGGTTAGTAAGAGGTTAGTTGTATTTAGTGATGTTAGTTTAGAATTTTAGTATAATTAAAGTTATAGTTTGTTTGTTATTTTATATTTATCACTTCATCATGGGCCTAAATTTCTCACTCTAGGGTGCAGTATGTTTTCCATTCCCTACCACCTTTAGATGGGTAGTTGAGATAGAACTAGTTGCTGAGGATACTTGGGGTAGACAAGAATCATAGGAGCTATCTTAGAACTGAAACTCTAGCTAGCAGATGTTGGAATGTCTTAATGGAAAGAATGCTTCTGAGAGGAGGGGTGAATCAAAAGTACTAGCTTCTGACCTATTTTAAACTCTTAATAACATATTATAGAAATTAACATGCATGCATATCATCATTAAGAAATCATGAGAAACATATATGCATCACCACATAACATCTGAGATTTTGGTAACCCAAAAACCCTTAAGAAATAAGAAGGTAAAACTAGGGTGGGGATGATACCCACAAAATCACTGTAGCAATAATGTTTGACCACTTCTGATGGTCTACCCTGTTAAAGGCCTGCCATGTTAAAGGCTTTACACTGTATCAATAGTGACCTGGTTAAAGGATTTACAAACACTTTACATGAAGTGTTACCCTATTAAAGGATTTAATCACATATTTAAAGGATCTTCAAAATAGCTGTTAAACTAACCTATCACCATAGGGTTTCCTTTCTAATACAATTGCTAAAGAGTATTAGGTACAATAAACTTGATAGCTTACAATCCTTGATTGTTGAATTTAGGCACTTGATCTGCTTTCTCTGATCTGATGTCTATTCATATTCCTTGCTTAGTTCTGATCAACTAAATATTATACTGCTACTCTCTTCCTCTAAGTCTTTTACTCTTCACTTTTAACTCCACTAGAGTTTTGCATTCACTCCTTCATCCATCTCCTTGATTCAATGAGATTTAGTCTTCCTTATAAAGACATTTGAAGACTTAGGGTGAGACATGGATCTATAATCCATATTGAATCTTTGTTTTCCACTCATTCCTTGCACTTTTATTATTGGTTGCATGCCTTCTCCATTTTTCTTATTGGATGCATGTAGATTGCATAGGAAATAGAAAAGATTTGATCTTATCATTTAAATCCTTCAAGATTTGTCATATGTCGGCCATGAAAATGGTTTACATCTGAATCGGTGAAATACAAACTCATATTTGCATTTTGTGTTACTCAGCACTTACTGATTCCTGATGCTTGACATCATCTATGACTCAGCACCTAAATATTACTTGGCACTTGTATTATGCTCGACACCTAAATATTACTCGGCACTTGTATCATGCTTGGCACCAAAATATTACTCAGCACTTGATCTTCACTCGGCACCTGAAAACCACTCCGCACTTGATGGATCTCCTGACTCAGCACAAGCTATGGCTTGGCATACATAGTGTACTTGGCTTCAATGTAGAAAGTGGTTAAGTTGTGTTGGCACTCAAATGTCAAAACCATTTTGAGACTAACAATATCCCCCTTTGACATGAGTGGTAAAAACACTTAACTAAGCATTATTTATCTGACCTTATGAGTACATTTACTAATCTACTTAGTATATATATATAGAGGCTTTTTAAAAAAGAACTTGATCAAAAGTTTTCTAACTTACAATATATATCTCAAAATTATTATAACTCCCCCTGAGTTAATTGAGACATTATCTATTTTGTCTTTTTGACCAAAATTATGTGCTGAATATGTCTCTTATACTGATATTTAACTGATACTCTTTGTTTGTTCTACTCTTTGTCTATTCTTCTCTATTTACAGCTCCCCAAAACATTATATCTCCCTTTTTTATCATTGTCTCCCCCATTTACAACTTTATATCTTCCCTTACTTATTTATATATATCTCCCCCTTTTTGACACAAATGTCAAAGGGCACTAAGGGTTAAGACCATATTTCACCAAAAATGTACTATTTACATCCATAATCATGTTGAGAGCTACATCCCAATTATTCAAGGAAATTTCTAATGATTTATGCTAAATGGCAGTCTCTACAGCAAGGTGAACAAGTCCATCTAAGGTAGAAAGATTAAGATCTTTCTTGAGAATAGTTTCAACATAGACTTGTTCTTTATGGAGTATTTCCAAATGTGGATTAATAGAAGATTGGAGCTACATCAGTTTGGCCTTGATGGTGACGTCTTCTGCTGTTAATACAACTATTTCCCTTTGGGTGTGAAGTGATTGAGCAAAATGCTTCTCACTTTGAGCTAGATCTTTTGGTAGCTGCATGCTTGAAATATTCAGATTCCTCTCCATGCTCATTATTTTTTTCCTCGTCTCCTGTGTGAAGTATGAAAAGTCACACAACTTTTTGTACAATGAGAATATATTCTCAAGTACCTTTTTCACTTTGTCTATTAACTTTTCCAATTCAACCTAGGAAAGTGCAATTTGACTAGATATTTTCTCATTAACTTTCCCCTAGAATTTCCTTTCAGACCATTCCATAAGTTTTACATTTGTCTCTTGGTCTACATTTGTCACTTGGTCAACAATATCTATCAATTGTTCCATTATATGCATTGACTCATCTACTGATTACAAACTGAAGGCATCCATAAAGATGTCTTTAATCTCATGTAATGTTTGCTTTTGTTTATACTCCTTCCTGAGTATCTCCTACCTCTTTCTTTTATTCAATGCTTCCTGCACCTTAGTGATTTGATCGGTGGTTATTATTTTTGAGTCATAAGTTGGTATGACTATCTCCTCACCTAATTCAGGGTCTCCATAGTGAAGAACCCTTGCAACTTTTGTAGCACTTGATCCTAGTGCTGACATCTATAGTGGCATTGCAACATTTCTAGGTTGTTTAGGAGGAGTCCCTAAGGTAGGAAAATTTATCAAAGCTTGTATAGCCTCTCACTCTTTGGGAGTTTTCTCTGCTTCCTTCTCCTATCTACTACTTTGATCAATAGTAAGAACGTTAGGAGGTGCACCTTGTGTCTATGTTGTAGGATCAGAAGCAACAATCTGTCCTATTTGTGCTATATTTTTATGTCCTTCTACACTCGACTTTTGCAGAGTAGTGTCAACTGTTCCTGATGTAACTTATGTTGGCATTTGAAGTTGACCACTAGTAGTTGTAGAGATGATGGAAGGTGGTTCTTGTGGTTTCACCTTAACTCTAACTATGTCTTCTACTAACTTTTGTAAGTCATTCACACTGGCCAAAATTGGACTTGTACATCATTTTTCTTGTAGAGTTGTTTGGTCAAGGATCTTAGTGAGATCTAATGTAGTTGATTTTCTAACATGAGGTGTCAACAACATCCTTAATTTTTATGAATTCTATAGGTTTGGTAGTAGAGTGAGGAGGGCTAGGAGGTGGAAGTTGTGTGTCTTGCACACTTTTATCTTCTTGCTACTCACCAATACCCATGTCTTCATCTTTTACTTCCTCCTCTTCTTGAGTTGGTGCTTCCTTGACTTCTTCTTCCTCAGCACCTTCCTCTTTATCTTTACCCAAACCTTGTGTTAATTCCATTGGGCCTTGTTCTTGTTCATCCTCATTATCATCATATTCTTCATCTTCTTCTTCTGCTTTCTCAATTCCTTTACCAAATTTCTTCTTTATTTCCTTCACCATTTTATCTTTCTTCTTAATTATAGAGGTAGTCTTTAATTCTATTTTAATCTTGGATTTAGCCATATCATATCTGCCAAAAGATTTGGTAGACTTGTCTATTTCCTCTACAAGAAAAATAGTGATAGTTGTAGATGCTTCATCCACATCTAGTTCATAACCAAATGGTCTTAGCCATCTCACCCTTGGAACTACCACTTGGATATAGGTGAAATCGATATCAACTAGGAAACATATGTCATTGATATGTTTTTCCACTACGGAAACTGGTATTCTTACCCTTTGCTTCATGGATTTCTTGAAATCCTCAAAATAGCTTGTCATTTGGGCTTCAAAGTTATCACCTGTCTAATCAATGAACTCATTGATTTGTGTTATTATAGTTTTGTTAGGGTCCCAATTTACCTTTCCTATAGAAGGAAACTCTTCGATAACATAAAAGAAGATACACATAAGAACTGGACCAAATTTGCATTGAGCACCTTTTGATCTTCTTATAGCTCCTAGGTTTTCATTTATCTATTGCAACATAAGCTCTGATAGATCATATGTGTGATCTTTCTTTACCAGTTTGTATGCTACATCAATAGCTATGCATGGCACACTATTCAATCAACTTGATTGATAGAATTTGTGGGATATTATCAATAGTCATACCCCTCTTATTCCATTTTGCCTCTGTATTTCTTTCAATGATCTCTTTGGAGTCACTGCACATGGTCTTAGTCCAATCTAGGGTTGGAAAACCCATAACCCTATGTACTATCCCTTTTTAAATCTTAACTGGACCTGTTTCCAACCATAAACATCCATTGTGGATTCTGCTTAAAATAATCCATATCCATTCAATTTTAAATGTACTATAGGATAAACTAGGGCATTGATCAAGCCCTTTCTCTCGACTATCTTGTATTCATCCTTCAAAATCTTATTCTCGCCTAGTTTTTCATAGGCTTGGAAAATTTCAAGATCACCTATGGTGCCAATTTTACATTTATAACACTTCCTTACATCCTGCACCATAACTACTTTGGATGGAATAATGGATAATGCACCAGCAGGGTCATTTTGTAGGTGACTTCTGGAATGGGCTTGAATTTAGGTTGTTTGACTTCATTACTGAGAAATTGTACTTCATGAATTTCCTTCCGTTTAGTGGTTCTTGACCCAAATGCCATCATTTTCCAAACTAGGGTTTAAAATATAAACAAGCTTTCAAACTCTATGTAGCTCGACACTTGAATGAAATACCTTTGATCGATGAGATTTTTGCTTAATCACTATTGAAAAAGGTTGAAATCTATTTGGAACACTGGATTCTCAGCTATGAAATCACTTTTCTTTTTTCTTCTTCTTTGCTTCTGGGTCACGATGAAGAAAAGTGATTAAAATTGCGATAATATACCCTTTTTCCATCGCATCAAATGCTCAACTACACACTCGGCTTCTGAAGGATTTTTCAACTCAGCAACAACCATCAACTTGATTGCTATTAGCAACTTGGCATGTACTAGAATTTTACTCAGCATCCAAAGATAGCTCAGCATCATCATTTAAAATTTTTTCTTGGCATCTTGTCTCATGCTTATTTCTTCTTTTCAGTACTTCTTAGTCTTGGGATTGATGTCTGATGTAACTTTGTATATCAATCCCATACACCTCTTTTATGCTTAGTTTAATGAAGTATGATCACTTGACCCATTGGGTGAAGTGATCCCTCTACTTGATGTACTACACTCATCTTTCTTGTTCCAAGTCTTATTCATTTGTCTTCTTATTTTCTCAACATCAATCTTTTCCTTTTCTTTGTTGGATTCAATTTTTGGCACTTTGGACCTTGTAGGATAGTTTTTGCTGATATGACCAATTTTCAAGTAGCTGAAACAAGTGGTTTTACTTAGCCACCTACTATAATTCCCTCTAAAGTGTGTCCTTATACAATTTTTAGGAATATGTCCATATTCTTGCCAATAATGACAAGTATACCTAGTGTTATAATCCCAATGATAGTGACTTTCATTTCCTTTTGTTTTTGCTAGTTGATTCGATGTCCACATAGGCTTTGATCTGCATTTAAATGCTCTATGTCCATACTTCTTACAATTATGATAATGTCGATCAAATCTTGTGTCATATGTCCTTGCATGTTGCACTTGTGACAATAACTCTTGCTTTTGGGTGTGTTTAGTTGTTTGATTCTTCTACTCTTGCAAACATTAACAATATGCCCATTTTTATTATAGTAGTGATAAGTGGATTTAGAATCCTTACCTTTGTCACTTCTTTGCTCAACATTCTTTGATGATTCCCCTATTTTAGTGTTGTTGTATCGAAGTCCTGATGTATCATGGGTTGATCTTGGGAATTTCATCAACTATTCAAAGTACTTGATGGCTTCACTTGACTTGTTGAGATTCTCTGCTATTTCTTTTTCTCTATTCAATTCATTTTGCAATTTTTCATTCTACATCCTCAAAGTAGAGATCTCAATATCTTTCATATTAATTTCATGATGAAGGTTCATCATTTGGGCAAGTGTATCCATCTGTATGTTTGAGATCCTTGTTAATTCAATACATTTTTCTTCAAATCTATTTGCAAAATTTCTTTTGTCATCTTCCATCATGACTATATCCTCAACTGCTCTTTTCTTTTGTTCAGTAATTTCACATAAAATTATGGCCTGTGATTCATGTTCCATCTTGAGAGATCTTATCTCATCTGCTTGAACTTTGTTTTTCTCCATCAATTCTGCTCTTGCTGCATCAAACTCTTTAGTGTCTCCATTGGCAAACCATTTTGTGGTATCAATCACCTTGTAGTTTATATCATTTTCAGCTATGGCTATATCCTTCCTTCTTTTCAAGGATTTTCTTAGTTCCTCCCTAGCTTGCTCTACTTTGTGTAGACCCAATTGCACATCAATCACTTGATTGCCAATAATCTTCCCAAGTTTGAAGACTTCCATAGTTAGATCTTTTTCTCCAAGCTATTAAACTTCTCCTTGTGAGAACCTTTCCACTCTGATACCAATTGTTGGAATGTCTTAATGGAAATAATGCTTCTAAGTGGGGGGGTGAATCAAAAGTACTAGCTTCTGACCTATTTTAAACTCTTAATAACATATTAAAGGCTTTACACTATATCAATAGTGACCTAGTTAAAGGATTTACAAACACTTTACATGAAGTGTTACCCTAGTAAAGGATTTAATCACCTATTTAAAGGATCTTAAAAATAGATGTTAAACTAACCTATCACCATAGGGTTTCCTTTCTAAGACAATTGCTAGAGAGTATTAGGTACAATAAACCTGATAGCTTACAATTCTTGATTGTTGAATTTAGGCACTTGATCTACTTTCTCTGATCTGATGTCTATTCATATTCCTTGCTTAGTTCTGATCAACTGAATATTATACTTTTTCTCTCTTCCTCGAAGTCTTTTACTCTTCACTTTGAACTCCACTAGAGTTTTCCATTCACTCCTTCATCCATCTCCTTGATTCAATGAGATTTAGTCTTCCTTATAAAGACATTCGAAGACATAGGGTTAGACATGGATCTATGATCCATATTGAATCTTTTTTTTCGCTCATTCCTTGCACTTTTATTATTGGTTGCATGCCTTGTCCATTTTTATTATTGGCTACATGTAGATTACATAGGAAATAGAAAATATTTAATCTGATCACTTAAATCCTTCGAGATTCATCATATGTCAGCCATGAAAATGGTTTACATTTTAATCAGTGAAATACAAACTCATATGTGCATTCTGTGTTACTTGGCACTTACTGATTCCTAATGCTCAGCATCATTTATGGCTCGGCACCTAAATATTACTCAGCACTTGTATCATGCTCAGCACCTAAATATTACTTGACACTTGTATCATGCTTGACACTTGAATATTACTTGACACTTGTATCATGCTTGGCACCTAAATATTTCTCTGCACTTGATCTTCACTCGGCACCTGAAGATCACTCGACACTTGATGGATTTCTTGACTCGACACAAGCTATAGCTTAGCATACATAGTGCACTTAGCTTCAATGTAGAAAGTGGTTAAGTTGTGTTGGCACTCAAACATCAAAACTACTCTGGGACTAACAATAGACACCACCTTGCAAAGGGAATTAGAACTATATAGAAGAGTCCTCTAAGGGCCAATAGTCTTAGCAGTAGAAACCACAATAGCAAGAGTAGTAGCAAAAACCTTCACAACTTTATTAGGGCTCCAAGCCCAAGTAGTGAGAGTCACAAGGTCCCAAATAGGATCAGGAGGTACAAGCTTGATAGTCATAGTTAGTGAAGACTCAGCAGTCTTCCAAGGGTGGATAAAGTGGATCTAGTAGATCAAGAGCCCCATAGTAGTCTGGATCATAGGGTGTATGGTCTTGTACCTGAGGACCATGCTACACTTGTAGTGGCATGGGTCATATAGCTAGAGAGTGTCCATAGGGATAGTCATCTGGTGGTCAGAGAGGGACTATTTTAGAGCCAATAGTTGGTGATATGGCTAGATCCCACAGAGTTCTTTTAGTGGTTGACAACTACCAGGTTGAGGATTAGGCCACAATTATTGAGGCTACAAGTATAATATAGGGTCATATGGTTACTATTTTATTTGATTTTGGAGCTACTAACTCTTTTATATCTCCATATGTAGTGGAGCATTATAGGCTAGTGGTAGTTAGATAGGATGTTAATTACGAGGTAGAGTTAGCCTTAGGAGCTAGAGTGTCACTTAGTTCTATGGTGCATAATTTTTGGGTGCAAATTAGAAACATGACCATGATGTTTGATCTATGCATTACCCCTCTAGGTTCTTATGATGTTGTCCTTAGTATAGATTGGCTTTATTCACACAATGCCAAGATGCATTGTCGACAAAAGAGGGTAGAATGTGTGGATGAGTTTGGGATCTTTAGAATGATCTTCAGAGTAAAGAGACTAGTATCCCTTCATATGATTTTTGCTATTCAACTAATGGTGCATGTGAAAGGAATGACAAATTTTCACTATCACCATTAGTGACAGAGAGGAAGATTAAAAGGGAGAGCCATCCCTCAATAATTTTCCAATCTTATAGGAGTTTATAGATATGTTTCCTTTAGAGCTCCTTGGTAGGCCTCCACCTACAGTAGTAGACTTTCACATAGATCTTGTTCTTGGAGCCAAGCTAGTATTGAGAGCTCTATCTAGGATGACTATTCATGAGCTTAGTGAACTAAAGACTTAGTTAGAGGAACTCTTAGAGAAAGGGCATTTTCAACCTAGTCTGTCACCTTGGGGTGCACTAGTGATCTTCATAAAGAAGAAGGATAGATCACTAAGGTTGTGTATGGATTATTGATAGTTGAACAAAGTAACCATCAAGAACCAATACTCACTTCCTAGGATTGATGATCTCTTTGATCAATTATAGGGTGCCTGAGTATTTTTAAAGATTGATCTAAAGTCAAGTTATCATCAGTTGAGGATTTTGGATAGTGATATTCCCAAGACTACATTCTATACAAGGTATGGTCACTACGAGTTCACCATGGTACCATTTGGCCTAAAAAATGCTCTAGCTATATTCATGAGCCTCATGAATGGAGTATTCCATGCATTTTTGGATAAGCTTGTGGTAGTATTTCTTGATGACATTTTGATTTATTCTCATAATGAGAAGGGACATGAGGAGCACCTAAGACAAATATAGTATAAGTTTAGAGAGAATTATTTGTATGGAAGCTTATCGAAGTGTGCATTCTATAGACTTGAGATAAATTATTTGGTTCATGCCATATTAGGTGATGGTGTCTCAGTAGACCCATCAAAGATTAGGGCCATCATGGATTGGCCAACACCCACCAATGTCACTGAAGTGAGGAGCTTTATGAGACTAGCAAGATATTAATGATGCTTTATTGTGGGATTCTCTAGATTGGCACACCCAATCACATCTCTTCAAAAAAGGGGGAAGAAGTATGAGTGGAAAAAGAAGTGTGATAGAGATTTTCAAGAGCTCAAGAGAGCCCTCATAAGTGCACCAATTCTTCCAGTGTTAGATCCTTTTGCAGATTTTGTGGTGTGCACCGATGCATCTTTAAATGGCATATGGGTAGTCTTTATGTAAGAGGGATGAACTATTTCCTTTGAGTCTAGGAAGTTGAAGACTCATGAACTCAATTACCCTACTTGTGACCTAGAGCTTGTGGTAGTGGTTCATACTTTAGTAAGGTGGTGACACTTCCTTCTAGGTCATCGATTCAAATTTCATTCCAACCACCAAAGCTTGCATTACATATTTACTCAGCTGAACCTTAATGCTAGGAAAATAAGGTGGATGGAGTTTCTTTGTGAGTACAATTTTGATGTTTATTAAATCAAGAGAAAGGAGAATGTGGTTGCAAATTCCTTAAGTAGAAGGTTCCATGAGCTTTCATCTGTGACTACTTGTACTGAATTGATAGAGTAGATCCTAAATCATTTTCCAGTGGATGAGATTTATGCAAAAGTTAGTTAGATGATGCATTCTTAGAGACCCTTAGAAGGGAAGTATTCAAAGTATTCTTGGAGTCTAATGGAATTTTTTATCATAGAGGAAATATGTATGTACCTTTCATTGGGGGTTTTCACAAGCTCATTGTACTTGAGGCTCATAGAGCACATTATGTAGTGCACCTTGGTGTTAAGAAGTTACATGCAGATATGAGATAGTTGTTTCACTAACTAGGTATGAAAGTGCAAATTGCAAGCATTGTTGCAAGATGCATCGAGTGTTAGAGGGTGAAGGTAGAGCACCATAATCCTAGTGGGCATTATTTTTGGTCTCCCCATGTCATCTTGCCACCATGATGCCATTTTGGTGACAGTTGACATGTTGACCAAGGTTGCCCATTTCTCACCCATGCATACTACATACACAACACGAGACATAGCTCAAGTGTTTTTGTAGGACATTGTTAGACTTCATGGCATTCCCTATAAGATTATCTCTGATAGAGACTCACTATTCACTTCATCCTTTTGGAGAGAGTTGCAGGCAACATTGGGCACTAGGCTCAATTTCTGCACAGCATAACATCCTCAAAGTGACTATCAAACTAAGTGAGTAAATCAGGTTTTGGAGGACATTGTCAGACTACATGGCATTCCTTGTAAGATTATATTTGATAGAGACTCACTATTCACTTCATCATTTTGGAGAGAGCTATAGGTAGCATTGGGCACCAGGCTCAATTTTTGCATACCATAACATCTTCAAAGTGACGGTCAGACTGAGTGAGTAAATCAAGTTTTGGAGGAGATGTTACATATGTACATGATGGACCATTATTTCAAATGGGAGGAATACTTACATATTTTCAACTTTTCCTATAACAATGGTCACCATTCCTCCATAGGTATGCCACCTTATGAAGCCTTGTATGGAAGACCTTGTAGAACACCCTTGAGTTGGGATAGGATCGAGGATCAAGTATCTATTGGTCTTAAATTAGTAAAGGAGATGGAACAGTAGGTGACCCTGATTAGACAACACCTGAGAGATGCACAAGATAGGTAGAAGAAGTATGCTGATGTGAGGAGGATAGATCGAGAGTATCAGGTTGGAGATGGAGTTTCTTGAGGGTGCAATTTCACAAGAGTCTAATTTTATTTGGAAAGGGCTCTATGTTGGCACCCCAGTTTGTTGGACTATTCAAGATCTTAGAGAGGATAGGACTAGTTGAATACTGTCTAGCTTTTCCACCTATCCTATCATGCATCCATGATGTGCCTCACATTTTAGTACTTAGAGGATACATTTATGACAAGTATCACATTATATACTAGAATGCCTTGCAGATGGAGTCAGACAAGCAGTTAGCACTGGAGCCTATCCGTATTATTGTGTGACAAACTCTAGCTCTTCGAGGTTGATAGCTAGACTAGGTTAGGGTCTAGTGGGATTGTTATGATGAGGTCATGGCTTCATGGGAGGATACAACATGGATGCAATCTTAGTACCCAAATCTTTTTGATGAACTCCAGGAGGAAGTTCGTGCCTAGTGGGAGAGAATGTGAGGCCTTGCCTTGGCCCATTCTAGCATAGTTGATACATTATTATTTTGATACTCATGACTCAATATGTTGAGAGATTGTTAGATACATTAAAAATTATTATGTTATCTTATATTACATGATTTTTAACTTCCAAATGTTTAGTTATGTTATCTAATGTTTTATGAACATGTATTCTGATGAAGTAGTGTAGAAGTGAATGCAGAATTAACACTATGGTTATGCAATTTTAAGGGTTAAGAATATGAGTAGAAACAAGATAAACAACTAGTTATTTGAAATATGGATGCTTTAATTTATGTGATTTTCCTAATAAGTTATATATATGTGCATGTGATTTCTTGAGCTAATGATGTGTGCAATAAGTGTGCAGGATATTTTAGCCAAAATATCTAATGGAGACATGAAACTAATGTACTATTTGTGGAAACCAAGGTTGAGTCTAACAAGAGATATAGACCCCGTTGTTCATATTTTATTTATATCATGGATTGAATGAATGTATCATATTTTAATCATTAAGTGTTAATGTTTTGTAACAATAATTTTTCAGTGTCCCTTGACACGCACTAAGTGTATAAGAATTCCAACATGATAGTTAGGGTTAACTGAGTAACCTGTAGATCTAAGTTGGACTAGGTTAGTGACCTTTTCTCTAATTAGTTAGTAATCAAGATTAATTACCCTAATCAAGATTAGTGAGTAATCTACCTTTTTGAAGGTTCTTAGAAAGTCCTAAAATTTCCAAGCTTTTAATAGGTTCCTAATTAGTCCTAAAGGCCAAAAATCATTAAAACTAAGTTCCTAAGGGGTATGGGAAAGGGTTGGGGGCATTTGTTGCCCCCTAGCCCCTTTTGTTGACTTTTATGGTTACCTAAAAACCCTATTTTTTCTTTATTGTGAAAATTGAATTTTTTCATCATGAGTTGGATAACTTTAACTCACCTTGAGGTTAGCCTTATGACTAGTTGAGTTAGAGGACTCTAGAACATTTAGGCAAGTGGGGGATTTATTGCATTTTGGAGGTTGTTGAGTTAGGATCTTATTTAGAGAAAAATTTGAGAGAGTATGAGTGTTCACCCAATATCTAGTTTTGGAGAGCAATTCAAGATTGAAGGAGAAGGAGAAGGAAGGGAAGCTCATTTCAAATTGTGCAATTTCCATAACCTTATTGTGAAGGTAGGGATCCCTAAGTTTATGTTGATAAGGTTGTGTTTCATGCTTGAGTCATTTTGGTTGCATATGTATGTTTGTATGTTTGTTGAATGTTATTTGGGAGGGATTGAAATGGGTTTTTTATTAAATGTTTTTCCTTTGTATTTTTCTTTGATTTTTAAAGGGATTGAATGGGTTGTATTGGCATAACTCACCCTTGGATAGGGTAGAAGTGGCCATGTATGGGAGGAGGTCTTTAGTTGGACTTTGATAGTGCAAAACCTCTTCTTAGGATGGGAGAGAGAGAGAGAGAGAGAGAGAGAGAGAGAGAGAGAGAGAGAGAGAGAGAGAGAGAGAGAGAGAGAGAGGTGTTATGGACCCTTACCAACACAAACCATGTTTTGAGTTTTGGAATTTAAGAAGTGGAAGAACAAAATTTCTTGAGGTTATAGCCCCAAAAGGGCACCTATTATGGTGTTGTGTTTGATGTCTCCTGTTGGAAAAATCCACCTTCTCCCTTGTTTGGTTCAATGTCGAGCCTATTGTGCAAACTTAGATGGTAGTGAAAGTTTGAAATTTTTCTTCATGTCAAGTTTGGTTGTCTTCCAGTCAGTTTTCATTCTCTCCATGATCACCTTGTTGTGTTGTTGACTTTGTAATGTTTTCCCTATTGTGGAGCCAAGAAGAAAATTCAGAACTGTTATTGAAATTCAAAAATCTTGGGAGATTTCTCCTTAGGATAGTAATCCTATGTAAAAATGTTATTTAAACTTATTGTTGAAATGCCAACAATGTCAAGTTTTCTTCCTAGTTCTTTCTTGGTGAAGCCTTTGAAGTAGGTGGTTCAATAGAAAAAAAAATTGATTTAGTAATATTCTTGAATATGAGATTTTTGTATTTTAGTTTTGCATATGTTTACATGAAATTATATGTGTTGATGTTTACCTAACTGTGGAATTATATATTTCAAATTCATATTCATTTGATCAAGGTTAATTAAATAAAATGAAGATATTTATTAAATTATGCAATTTAAGTTCAAAAATATGTTAAGGGAATTTAATTTCTCAAATGTTAAATTATCTTACATCTTTTCATAATTATCTAGAAGCATTATACTATTATTCAAACACTCAAGAAAAATATGTAATCTCTATGTTATAATTCAATTTTTTTTTTTAAATATGTTCCCCTTACTATGTAAATTTAATTTGGAATCTAACACCTTGAAAAAAAAATATAGACAAAAAAATGCTCCCCTTGGAAAATTGTATAAATTAGAAAACTCTAACACTTAGAAGAAAAAATTTACATCCTAGGAGTAAAAACTCTCTGAATTTTCTATGGAAATAATGAATTATTCCCTTGCTGTAATAGAGAATATTCTAGATTTATTCTCTTAGAAAATTTGATTTCTAAATTTTATTAATACCAATAATATTTATAAACAAATAAATAAATACATAAATTAAAATATCTACCTAAGTCTATCATAGCCTATCCTAAGGTCTCACCAACAAATCTTGTTGTGATAACTAGCCTATCCTAACCCTTACCACTTGGCTACATTACTCCCTCACCCATGCATTGAAATACACTACTTATCTACTGACAAGTGCAGTCCTTGACCCAAAGCAACCAATCAAATGTTGTCTTCATCCACTTTCTTCATATTGGCTCTTAGGTGTCATGTAACCCCCCATGCAATTGGGCTTGGCACTCCAAATTTTATTTGAGGGGTGTGTATTGAAGAGAGTGGGGGGGGGGGGGAGGGTGGAGGAAGCAGGGGGGTGTGGGTGGGCAGCTTTAAAAGACAATGCATTTAAGTGCTAGCATGGGGGAAGTAGGGATCGAGCCCTACCATACTCATGTGCCCACATGAATGGCATTGGGTAGCAGGCCAAATGCATTGGGAAGGGAGTAAGGGAAGGGTGTATGGGATAGGTATCAGGGTGGTTAAGGGAGTTTAGGTGAGAGTTGTGGTTAGTTTGTAGGATGTTAGTGGTAGTATAGGGTAAAGTTAGTATTAATTAAGTTGTTAGTATTTGTTCATTTAGGATTAATTTTAATAAAGTTGTAGTAGAGTTGTTTAATTAGTAAATTTTAAATGTTAGATTAGTATTTTAATGTTAGTAATTTTATTTATTTTATTAGGTTAGTAAGGGGTTATTTGTATTTAGTGATGTTAGTTTAGAATTTTAGTATAATTAAAGTTATAGTTTGTTTGTTACTTTATATTTTAGTTTTAGTTAGTGTTAGTTTTAAATAATTTAAATTATTATGTTTTTGTATATTAGTTATTTAGTATATTTTAGTTAGAATAATTTATTGTTAGATTATATTTAGATAATTTAGTTTCATTATTAGTTTAATATTTTGTTTAAGTGAACATTAGATATTTTATTTAATTTCAATTAATTAGATAGATTAGTAATGGAAAGAGTTTAAATTAGACTTTAAATATTGAGTAATCCTCAGAATGTTTTAATCTTAGTGTTTTTAATTAGTCTTCTAGTACTAGTAGTGTTAATAGATTTTAATGTTTTGTCAAATTTATGCATGGAAATTGAAAATTAAATGAAAAAAAAAATGTATATTATTTTAAAATTAAATTAAGTAATGAAACAAATGTTAAAATCAATTTAATACTGAATATTCAAATTTAACGATCTATTCCTACTCATGATTATAAATTTAATTGGGATATCAAGACATTGTTAGGAAAACCCATATCTGTCTTCAATGTGCCTATGCTTTAACTAATAAATCAATCATAGCAGGCTGTATCAAAACCATTTATCAACTTAGTTGTGTTATTAATTCTAACAAAAAAAATAAAAATTTACATGTGTTTTTGCCCTTGTATTTTGGGCATGACAGTTTTGTTTTTCTCAATTTGTTCAATCTCTTCTTCCATGGCTTTGCTCTAGTCTATATCTTCTAATGCATCTTTCACTAATTTAGGTTCATTTATGCTTAGCAAGCATGCATCATTTCTCAATCTATTTCTTGTCATTGGTCTAGTATCTTTATCTCCAATTATTTGAGCTATAGGATGATGTCTTTTGACATATTTAGACAATCTTGGCTCAACTCTTGTTTATCCATCTTGTCTTTTAGCATTAGAATCACTATGTGAATCTCTTTCATGTACACTAACCTCTAAATAAAAATGGGTATTGACTTCATTCTGTAACTCAACATATGAATGTGGCTCAATTCTTGAATTCAACTTAGTATTTATGGGATGTGACTCAGCAGTGACTAAAACTTTTTGTTGGTCTATAGCTTGATTTGCAAAATCTTCTTCAGTAGGCATACCTTCATAAAATGATTTGTTTTATTTTGTTTTTTTCATAGGTTTAGCCTCATGTACTTCTATATATTCATCAGAATTTACATTTACACATTCCACAATTTTGTTAGTGTTAGTATTTAAACACTTACAAGCTATAGTTCTTGTGTAATAGCCTAGGAATATACCTTCCTCACTTTTTGCATCTAGTTTTCCATTCCTAAAAACTTTAAGAATGTAACATTTGCTTCCAAATATGTTAAAATATTTCACATTGGGTGAGTATCCATACCATATTTCAAAAGGTGTTAAATGAGTACCTTTCTTTACTTCTACATAGTTCAAGGTATAGAAAGCTATACCTACAGCTTCTCTCCAGTATTTCAAAGCAACATTCTTCTCCATCATGAGTGTTCTAGCATAATCCATTATAGACCTATTTCTTCTTTCAGTAATTCTATTTTGTGGAGGGTTTCTAGGTGCAAATATCTATCTTTTGATTCCTCTGTCATTACAGAACATTTCAAATTCATTTGATGTGAATTCTCCTCCTATATTAGATCTCAAATACTTTAGATTTTTACTTTTTTCCTTTTCAACTCTTGCCAAGTAGCACTTAAACATTTTTAAAGCATTATATTTCTTTTTTAGAAACATAGCAATCATCATTCTAGAATAATCATCAAAAAACAACATAATGTACTTATCTCCTTTGTAGCTTTGCACAATAATTGGTCCACACAAGTCAGTATGAACAATCTCTAGTATTTCTTTAGAGGTGTAAGTTTTGCTCTTAAAACTTGACTTTGTTATTTTGCCTAACTGGCATTGTTTGCAAATTGTATTGTCAAGTTTCTTCAACTTAAGCAAACCTCTAGCTTTCTTCATGTTATTGATAATAATCAACTTATCAAAGTTAACATGACATAATCTCTTGTACCATAGCCATGCATCATCAAATTTTGTAACAAGACAAGTGTCACCTACTATATCAAGATAGAATAGATTACTTCTAGTTTGATCACCTTTTCCAATCAATTTCCCATTTGTATCATATATCTTAGCAATCCTATTTTAAAACTCAACCTCACATCCCAAATTATTTAGTTGTGACACACTCATCAAGTTATAGTTAAGTACTTCAACATAATAAACATTTTCACATAAAATCATATCTATGAGTTTGATAGAACCTTTTACTTTTATCAAGCATGGTGCATCATTACCAAATCTTACACTATTTCTATCATAACAATTCAAGGTAATGAACTTACTTTTGTCTCTAGTCATGTGGTGTGAGCATCCACTATCAATGATCCATCTATCATTCTTCTTCATACAAGTTACAAGCATAGTTGCCTCATCTTCATCAGATTCATCCTTCATTGCAACATATACTACTTCATCATCATGTTTATCAGATGTTTCCTCTTCAACAATGTAGCGTGACTTTTTTCCTTTATCTTTGCAGTCCTTGCTATCTTCATCTCTTCTATTCTTGTATCTATTGTTTCCCCTATAATTTTTCTTCTCTGGACATCTAGTAGAAATATGACCAACTACATTTCAATTGAAACAAATGATAGGTAACTTACCTTTGAACTTTCCTTTACCTTTGTGGAATCTTCTTGCCATTAGTTCTTTAAGTTGTTCAATGTCCTATTCATTTGTATCACTATCACTGGATACAAATTTCTTCCTTTTCCTTTTCTTCTTCTCATCAAGTTCCTTTAATGACACTTTGGCTTTGAAAGAAAATTCAATACTCTTAGGTTTGTCATTATCGAAGTTAGATAGCTCAAATGTAGTGAGTCTACCTACTACTCCTTCAAGTGAAAGATCATTCCCTAGTATACATCTTAGTTCTTGAATTGCAAAGATTCTAATATCATAAATAGATAGTAGTGTTCTTAAGACTTTACTTAATATAGCATCATCATCTAATTTTCCATTAGCTTCTCTTATTTAATTAACTACTTATTTTATCCTTGCAACATATTGAGCAATGTTTTCACCTTCTTCCATTCTCATTTCATCAAACTTACCTCTAAGACTTTTATCTTTGGCTCTTAGAACATTTGCATCACCTCCATATATAGTAGCTAGGGCATTCCACATTTTATTTGCATTGTCAAGACTTTTGATATCATCAAATTCTACATAACTTAGGGCAGAGGCAATCTCCAACATTGCCTAGTTGTGTTATTTTTTGTTTTTCATATCTTTAGCAGTTGGGGCTCCAATAGGATAAACATGCTTAGTGGTAATAGTAGATTGTACATGATCTCCAAGTCCTCCAAGGTGTAGCTTCATCAAACTTTTTTGTGCAAGAATGTTTTCTCTATTAATATTGGGTACTTCTCTTTTCAACATCTTGATCTTTGTGCTCCTAGAACCTTCAAACTAGTCCTCTTAAGTAGATGGCTATGATACTAATTGTTGGAATAATTTAGAATAACTAAGAGGGGGGATGAATCTATTATCCAAGGACTATATATATATAAATAAAAAAATTCATAGCTTAGTGAACCCATAAAACATTTGTACTCATACATGTATCCATAAGATTATGCAATCACTTAAATCTTGTAGGTTACTATCAAATCAACTTGCAAAAATGGAAAGCATGAAACATAACAAATTCATCAACACACTTGACACAATGATTTAGGTGGAAACCCATTTTGGGAAAAACTACTAGTAACATGCTCTACTCTTTTCACTCTTCTGAAGTGATGCCCTATGAAAGGCCAGCCCTATTAAAGGTTACAATACACACTATTAAAGGATTCCAACCACCTTGTTAGGAGTGAAGCTTGCTAGAGGACTTTAAACCATTCACTTGGAATGTCACCTTGTTAAAAGATTTACAAATAATTTTTAGGTCAAACTTAATCCAAAGGATTTTACCCTAGACTGATACAATTGTTAGAGAGTAATAGTAAGGCTTGATCGAATACAACTTACAACATAATTTACATATTATAAATCATTGTCCAATCCTCCATTTTACTTGGCCTTTATACATTGTAGTTTTGATAGCTTTTTCACCTTTCAAGCATTCATATACTTAAGCCTTCTTGCTTAGCATACCAATGCAATCTCCTCTTAGGTCACTTGATGAATCATAGCCCTTAAATTTGTATCTTCCTTAGGTTCTTGCATCCAACTCTCTTTCTTCATGACTGACCATTCCTATAAATATGAAATTAAGATATTTTTAACCCTCATTTTCTATCATCCAATTTAGGGTTAGAATGGATTAGGTAGGATACAATGTATCTATCCCATGTTTCGCCTCTCTTCTAGAAACTTCTCCTAGAATCCTCTTTGAATTCACCTAAAAATTATTTACCTTGAATTCTATGCCAGTAGCTCATCATCCTTATCATCCATCTAGTTCATAGAATCCAAGAAAATAAACTTGTCATCTTAGATTCACTAAATTGACAATCTTTTAAATAATGTAGTAGCTTAGCATTATCAATTTTATGATGCTTGGCACATACCATGTTACTTGGCATCAACTAAAGCTTATTGGTGGTCAACATCAACTAAACTTTACTTAGCATCCATTATTCTACTTGGCATACACTAGAATGAACTTTTACTCAGCTTTAAGTAATTTTCTGCTTGGCTTGCACTGACTTTAGTTAGCACCTAATATCCACTAGTTCAAGCTTAGTAGACAAACTTTGTGCAACTTGTTCTTCTAAAGTTTCTTACTGTAACCAGCCTTTGTAACCTTAAGTAGATTATCAATGCATCATTTCATCACTGTCTTAATTGATCCTTTTACTTCATTACATAATCATTACTCAACCTTTCCTCTAAGTACTATTATTACATCTTTTGATCAAATCATCTTCATCAATCAAATAAATTATAGTGCTTAAATCTTATAAGCATTTGTCTTACCAACAAATAGTAGGTTTGACATCAGTGACAAAACAATGATTGAAGAATACTTGTATGTTCTCAACAGTCTTTCTTTACAATATCCTTCTTTGATTGGCTTCTTCAATCTATTTTCAATGAAAACTAAATGAAGAAATTATAAAAAAGGGAATGAATAATGAATATTAACCAAAAGAAAAAGAGTTGCTCACAAAACAAGAATACATATTGGAAAAAGAAGAAACATATTGGAGACCAAAATATAAAATTCTTTCATAATAATAATGTTTTAAATAGATCTAGGAATAAGATTAATAGAGTTAAAGACTCAGTAGGGATTGAACATGAAATTCCATTAGATATTGCAAAAATATTCATAGATTATTATAAAAGCATTCTTAATAATAATTATAGTTCAAATAGATTAGCACAGATTAAAATGTTAGATTCCATCCCAAAATTAGTAACTTTAGAAGACAAAAGAATGTTAGACAAACCCTTCACCTTAGAAGAATTTATATCAATATTGTTTAGTATAAACCTATTGGAAATATTCAATATATAACAGGTTACTGAGAGGGGAGGGGTGAATCAGTAACAATACACTTTTAATCAATTCAACATAGACCAGTAAAGTATTCATTCACCTAATCTGTAGCATGTAAGAGATAAATAAACATCCAAAACATATATACACAAATATTTTGGTGACCCAGAAACCTTCCAAAATAGAAAGTAAAACTGGGGTGGGGATGAAACCCACAAATCTTCTTTATTGCAGTAGGAAGTTAGCCGGTTAAGGCATACAATGATCACTTCTGGTAATCTGCCCTGTTAAGAGCATGAAGGATTGCTAGATCCACCTTGTTAAAGGATTTGAAACACACTTTATAAGTATGCACTCTGTTAGGAGATTTTATACAAAGACTGTTAAGTCTACTTGGTTAGAGGATTTACAAGATGATTCACCTGTTAGGATGAACCAATCAGATCTATATATGACTTGATTATATCTTTTACAATTGATCACCTCTTGTGATTGATGAAGTCTTTGCTGCACCTTGTAGACCTTGCTAATATACTGTTCTGCTGCTATATTCGCATCAAACATCCTTTCATTCTTATTATTATTATTATTGTTGTTTTCTTTTTACAAAATGTAAAGCATTATTTATACCATTCCAATAATAATAGATGCAAGGTCAGCTGAACACAAGTAAACAAAATACAACTGAGTCGGCCAAATGGTAAAATAAACTCGGGTTCTTCAGACAGACATGATGACCTTCTGATACACAGCAACCACTACGTTACATGGCATCGTCATGCACTAGGTAGAGGTAGGGGCACGGTTCATACTAGTCATACAACGTTGCCTGGAACTCGGTAACCATTGGTGACTAGATAGATATAGTGTCACTCAGCAAAAACTAACTTCTTTGCTTACCGACTGAGCTCGGTTAACGTTGAGTCCTTCTTTACTCGATTAATACTACTTTCATCTTCACTCAGTTAATACTACGCTCCATTAACACTGCTTTCGTCTTCACTGGGTTAATACTACACTCGGTTAACACTTCTTCCATCTTCACTCAGTTTGAATTGTGTCTTCGATGCTCGGTTTGGATTGTGAGAAAAGTGTTGTCACTAATGGCAAATAACTTTATGCCAACAATCTCCCCCTTTGCCATTAGTGACAAAAACAATTATGAATCAAAGTTTATGTACAGAAATTGATATATAGTTCAAAATTTTTCAAAAATGCAAATCTTATTAGATGTGTCTACATATATGTCTCCCCCATATAATATGCACAGTATTTACAAGTCAATAGATATGTCTTTGCATAGTTAGCTCTTGAAGTTCTATCTCCCCCTTTTTGAAAATAATGCCAAACAATTTACACAGAGATTCCAAAATGAGAGATAAATCCTGAATGTACCTTGAGAATAAGAGCCAAAGTCTTATCCCAATTTTCTTGCAAAATTTTGCTGGCGGAGAGTGCTATTTGAATTTCTGCAGAAATTTCAATCATATGATCTGCAATTGAGAAGTTGTTGTCATGGATCAATGTTTTGGAATGGGCAATATGCTTCTGCATTGTATCCATGATAGGAAGAATCATATTCTGGATATCAATTAGAGTAGACCTGATTCTTGCTTCCTCTCTCAACAATTCTGCCTATTTCTCTGACAAAAATCTTATTTTATGATGATGGGATGAACTTGCACTATGGTCAGATTGCAGCATTTGGGCACTGACCTTCATGTCCTCATCAATTTTATTCAACTTTTCTTTGATTTCTTTGGTATACTCGGTAACATCACAAAGTTTTCCAAAAAGTGAAGTTACATTATTAAAAGAATTCTCAAAATTACTCAGAATTGTAGACAATTCTACCTGTTTTAATGCAATATGCTGAGCAATGTGCTCAAGCACCTTATTGTCAAATTTCTTCTTTGCCTTTTCAATCAATTTTTCTTGGCCGGAGGTATCCTCATTGAATTTATATATAGCCTCTTCCAACTGAATCAAAATGTGTTGAGTAGAATCTACTTCAACACCTATAGCCTCTGTTATTATATTTTTAGCACTTTCAATAATGCTATATTCCTGGTCTCTTTCATGCCTGAGCTATTTTTGCCTAGCCTTCTGCTCTAATAGCTGACTGAGAATTCTCATTTCATCAACAGATGATGTATCTAGATCTATTTTAGGAATGACAATGTCCTTATCCAAGTCAATTTCCTCATCCATTGTCTTGCTGGAAAACATGTATCTTTTTGCTTTTCCTGCAAAGACTTCACCTTGACCCTTGGAAACTGAGATTATAGTTGATGAGGCAGGGCTAGCTGACAAAACTGGAATAGGACTAAGTAGAGGAAGACTGAGAGATGTTCTAATAGTATCAAGAATTGATGTTACTCCCAAAATTGTTGTACAGGATGGAGTGGGAGAACTAACAGTTGCCAAAATTGGAGCAGGAGAAGTCAAAATTGTAGTACTTGTAGGTACACTTACTATACACTTTGTAGTAGAAGTTGATGTGCTTGATGATCTTACTGTTGTGACTGAGGAAGACTCGGTCAATGAAGGTGGCTACAGCTCGGTTGATGAAGTGGTTGACACTTGCATAGATGGTACCCGAAGCTAAGAGGAGATAGGTGAAGATTGATCAATTGATGAGGTCAATGAGCTCACAATCTCACCAGTAGAAGCTGTAACTGTTTTAGGTGGAGAGTGTGGAAGAGATGCAATGACTTCAGCTACAATTTTTACTGGATCTTCTTCCTCTTTGTCTTGTTCATCTTCTTCTTCCTCCATTTCTTTTTCAGCTTCTTCTTCCTCAATTTCTTTTCTAGCTTCTTCTTCAACTTCTAACATTATTGAATGGAGATCCCCTAGAATATCTTCAATATCATCATCATCATCATCATCACTGTTGTCAATGTCCTTGATTTCAACAGTATCATCACTAGATTTGTGTAGATGATAGATGTTTTTCCACATGTTTGTTGCATCATTTACCACATGCTCAATATCTTTGACAAGTATCAAATAGGTGTGGAATCTAATCATCATGTTACCTTCGTGGTCTTTCAGTGATGTCTTCACTTCAGCATCAGTGAGACTCGGCAAGAGATTCCTTAGGGTTTGATCATAGATGTCTTTGACAGTCTTGGTTGTAGCTTCCCATCTTGATTGCAACCTCTCCAATAGTACTTTGGAGATCTGAGAGGCTATCTGATCTGGTGAGTATTTCCATTTACCCATCTTGTTCAGTACCAGTTCCTCAATCTACATCTTTTCCTGTTCTGTTCTGGTTTCAAACTTCAATGCTTTGAAGTTTGTGAAGCTAGCACCTGCTTCTAATTGCTTCAATCTTGCCTTAAATGTGAGTGGAGGCTTAACGAGTACAGGTTTCTTCTTCCCCTGTCTTGTTCTCCTGGAGAAAACTACAGAAGTTTCCCTTTTAGGTTTGGTGATGATCACCTTACCTTTCTTTCGTTGAGGCTCTTTTTCTTTTTCTGACTTGATTTCCTCTTCTTCTTCATCATCTTCTCCTTTGCCTTCTATTATCATAAGAGAACCAACTTATGTTTTTAGTTGGGCTACCCTTCTCTTTCCTTTGCTAATGGCCTGAGGGATTTTAATTTGAAGCTCAATTCTGGCCTTAGCTTGATCATATGTTCCAAAAACTGGTTTCCTTGGGTCTACTGGTTCATTCACCAGTGCTTCTATGATTTCCCTAGTTTCATCAATATTTACCTCATAGGGAAGAGGTTTCACCCATGCTACCCGAGGCCTGACTGCCTGTATGTATACCTTGTCGCAGTCTACCATGAAGCATACTTCTTCCTTGTATTCTTCAACAAGTCTGGATGGAATTCGAAACCTATGGTTCATTCTTTCCTTAAAATCTTCAAAATAGTTATCCAAAACGCTGTCAAATTTTTTGCCTAATTCTGCAATGAACTCATTTATCTGATAAAGAATTGGAATATCTTTACTCCATGCTACTGACCCCTTTGATGGAAAAGACTTTTGAATATAGAAAAATAAACAAATCAAAAGTGAACCGAATTTGTAGGGATTGTTTTTGGAGGTTCTTATGCTTTCCATATTCTTATTGAATTGGGACAAAAGCAATTCCGATAAATCAAATTCTACATTCTTCTTTACTATTTTGTATGCCAAATCCATAGCTTCACAGGATACACTATTTGGATGGCTTGAACTGTAGATTTTGTGAGCAATGACATGAATACCAAATCTTAATTCAACGTCAGCTACTATACTGAGCTTAAGTCCCCTACCATC
Source organism: Cupressus sempervirens (assembly GCA_028749045.1). NCBI lineage: Eukaryota > Viridiplantae > Streptophyta > Pinopsida > Cupressales > Cupressaceae > Cupressus > Cupressus sempervirens. Next base: position 207,474,350 of record CM053790.1, on the reverse strand, counting down.
CCATTCTGCTTGGGTCAGTCTCTGCAATTCTTCCCGACCTAGGGTTTTGGTAGTCTTGGCTTTGCTCAACATAGGGAGTCTAGTAATTTTGCTAATCATTTTCTTTGTGATGGGCACTGGTTGCTCTAGCCACAATTGGCCATTGTGAACCCGAATGAGTATATACCTAACCCATTTTACATGAAATTTCCTTGGCAAGTGCGAAATGTGGGTTAACCCTTTTGTTTCAAGATGTTTATGTCCGGGTTTCAGGTTTCCATTTATGCTCGTTTCACCTAGGGCATTATCAATTTCTAGGTTTCCAAGTTCTTGAATGGAGCATTTGAAATGAGAGTAGATATCATTAATAAGTACCTTTGTAGGGATTTGAGATTGAGCACCATTAGGGTCCAGTGATTCTGCAATAGCTGGTGCCAATTTGAAGTTCGACGCCTTCCATTCTTCTCTTTTAACCAGCATTTCTGAACCTTTCTTGGTCCTGGAGCTGCCACTTCTGGATGCCATTGCTACTCGGTAGGTGTAGAAGAATTCTGAACTGATTCTTTCTCCCTTTTGAAAAATTCGCTCGAGAATGTTTTAAGCTCACTCTGAAATCGTAGAAGATAACTTAGCTCTTTGTTCACAGTAAAAATTAAGATCAAAATTTTCCCCTTTTGATAACAAATTTGCCATAAATGTTTTGGTACGATGGTAGATGAAATGACAGGTTGTCATCCACTAGCTTGGTAGATATTATCAACTCGGCGATCGAATTAAAATATTGAAGTACCGACCTAACTTGGTTAGGTCATGAACTGACCTCACTCGATTGACACAACTTGGTTAATGAAACTTTGTTGCATCCAACCGAACTCGGTAAAGTCTCTTACCGACTCAACTCGGTAACTGCTACTCGGTTAATGAAGCTTTGTTACAACCGACCAAACTCGATAAAGTGTTGAATAGACCTGGAATCAAAGTGTATCTGAAATATTGATTTGATCATTATTATTCCTTTGGAGCTACTTAGGATAAATCTTGGAGGATGCAGTTCCAATATTTCTTATATGAATATTAATTGGAAATGGTGGAGTCACCCATTTCTTGAGTGACATTTCTATCTGACTTATCTTGCTCGGTAGATTTTGGAATCCATTGCTGTTTCATTTGCTTTCAAATGTTGTCTGCTTTGATTTTCTTCTCATCTTCAATTCTTTTGATATTCATGCAATTTTTAGCTATATGACCAAGTTCTGTACATGTATAGCACCTTACAGTAGTGTCCTTCTTCCTTAGGTGATGTCTAGCACAATTTATGCCAGTATGTCCATATTCTCCACAATAGTGACATCTACACCAGGTGTTGTAGTCCCATCCAAATATAGCTTTGACAAGTTTTTTAGCTGGATTGAATGATTTAGATTTTCACTGGAATGCCTTATGACCATGCTTTTTGCATTTGTGACAATTGCCCTCAAATTTTGGTTTTTCTTTACACTCATTTGCCTTGTGACCATGCTGATTGCAGTTGAAGCATTTACCATTGAATTTTGCTTTCCCCTTGCTCCATAATTTGTTTGATGTATGACCTAACTTGCCATAGTGATTACAAGTGAGTCTTTTATTCCTTTTTTCACCTTGTTTGGAGGATTCACCAGCTTCCTTGTATCCAAGACCAGCTTTTCCTGTTTATCTGTGAAGATTCTGCTTATTTAATTGATTCACATCTGCCTAAGATTTCATCATCCTTTCCATGACTTGCCTTTCAGAGATTAAGTCATTTTCCAAGCTTTCATTGATTTGTCTCTCAGATCTTAAGTCACTCTATAGACTTTCATTGATTTCCTTTTCAGTGTTTAAATCATTCCTTATTCTTTCATTTTGTGCTCTGAGAATCCTGATTTCTTCATTTGCATTGGCAAGTTGGTCTATAACATCATCATGCTGATGAGATTGATTGTAGATTTCATGACTTCTATCTTCTAGTTCTTCTTGTGCTTTGTTTCTTTGATCCAAAACTTCACATAGCCTGATTGACTATATTTCTTGTTCTCTCTTAAGCTTTCTTACCTCTTCTTGTAGAGATCCATTCTTTTCTAGAAGTTCTTTGATTGCTTTGTCAGCTTCATCTAAATTGCTTGATGGTAACAGATCTTCAATCCTTTCTTCAATATAAAGATGGTCATTCATTTGTTTTGCAAGTTTCTTTCTTCTTTTTAGGGATTGAGAAAGATGTTCCTTTGCTTCTTTGAGTTGAACCATGGCCATTTCTAGATCTAACTTTTCATTTTCTATAACTTTCTCCAATCTGAATATCTCCATTGACTTTGATCTTTGCTCAAGCTGTCAAGCTTTGTCCTGAGAACCAAAAAGGCTCTGATACCAATTGTTGGAAATATTCAAGATATAACAGGTTACTGAGAGGGGAGGGGTGAATCATTAACAATACACCTTTTAATCAATTCAACATAAACCAGTAAAGTATTCATTAACCTAATCTGCAACATGTAAGAGATAAATAAACATCCAAAACATATATACACAAAGATTTTGGTGACCCAGAAACCTTCCAAAATAGAAAGTAAAACTGGGGTTGGGATGAAACCCACAAATCTTCTTTACTGCAGTAGGAAGTTAGCCGGTTAAGGCATACAATGATCACTTCTCGTGATCTGCCCTGTTAAGAGCATGAAGGATTGCTAGATCCACCTTGTTAAAGGATTTGAAACACACTTTATAAGTATGCACTCTGTTAGGAGATTTTATACAAAGACTGTTAAGTCTACCTAGTTAGAGGATTTACAAGATGATTCACCTGTTAGGATGAACCAATCAGATCTATATATGACTTGATTAGATCTTTTACAATTGATCACCTCTTGTGATTGATGAAGTCTTTGCTGCACCTTGTAGACCTTGCTAATATACTGTTTTGCTGCTATATTCGCATCACACATCCTTTCATTGTTATTATTATTATTGTTGTTTTCTTTTTACAAAATGTAAAGCATTATTTATACCATTCCAGTAATAATAGATGCAAGGTCGGCTGAACACAAGTAAACAAAATACAACTGAGTCGGCCAAATGGTAAAATAAACTTGGGTTCTTCAGATAGACATGATGACCTTTTGATACACGGCAACCACCACGTTACACGGCATCGTCATGCACTAGGTAGAGGTAGGGGCGCGGTTCATACTAGTCATACAATGTTGCCTGGAACTCTGTAACCATTGGTGACTCGGTAGATATAGTGTCACTCGACAGAAACTAACTTCTTTTCTTACCAACTGAGCTCGGTTAACGTTGAGTCCTTCTTTACTCGGTTAATACTGCTTCCGTCTTCACTCGGTTAATACTACACTCGGTTAACACTGCTTTCGCCTTCACTTGGTTAATACTACACTCGGTTAACACTGCTTCCGTCTTCACTCGGTTTGAACTGTGTCTTCGATGCTCGGTTTGGACTGTGAGAAAAGTGTTGTCACTAATGGAAAATAACTTTATGCCAACAAAACCTAGATAAGTCTCCAAGGCTAGATGGATTCCAAACATTCTTTTATCAAAAATGTTAGGATATTATCAGGATAGACTTGTGGATAGCTTTAGAAGCATCTAGCAATGGGGGATCCTTATTAACTAAAATCAACCATACTTTCTTAACACTCATACCCAAAAAATTGGAAGCCGCTAACCCTAGGGACTTTAGACCTATTGCTCTTTGTAACACTATCTACAAAATTTTATCAAAAACATTAGCCAAGTGACTTAAATTGATTCTTCATAAATTAATTTTGGGAGAACAAATAGGATTTTTTGGTAGTAGATATATTCTAGATGGAATCATTGCTATATAGGAAATGATGCACTTAGCTAACCAAAACAAAGAGGCTAGTACATTTAGGAAATTAGATATTGAGAAAGCATATGAAATGGTGATTGGAGATTCTAATGAAAAATAGTAGAAGCCTTTGGCTTTTCCCATCAATGGATCAATTATATTTTCAAATGTATTTCATCTTTCAAAATCTCACTTGTCATCAATGGGTTTCTTGAAGGTTCCTTCAACATCTCTAGAGATCTAAGGCAAGGAGATCTATTATCTCCTTTTTTGTTCATAATCATGGCAAAAGCTTTTAGGAGGTACATTAAAAAATATCAAATTGAAGGAAATATTAAAGGAATAATAGTAACAATATCCCAAACATCACACATCAAAAATTTGCCAATGACACTATATTGCCAGGGGAAAGCACAATGGTAGAGGCTCAAAATTTTAAAAGTGTAATATAGTTATACATAGAAGCATCAGGATAGAAAGTGAACTTAGAGAAATCAAAAAATTTCATCCTCAACACCAAAATTGAAGTAGAAGATCAAATCAAAAAATTTATGGGTTATAAAAGGGACAATTCCCTTGTAAATATCTTGGTATAGAACTAGAGAAAGGCTCGGGTAACAACAAAGGCTGGAACAACAGAAAGAATAGATAATAAAATAGGAAGCTGGAAGGGAAAGTGGTTAACAAAAGTAGGAAAAGTAACAAAGATTAAAGTTATAATTTCAACCCTTCCTACATATCAACTATCTTACCTACCCCTAAACCATACTACTAACAAAAAAGTAGAAACAAAACTTAGAAATTTCTTTTGGAATGATAAAGAAAAACACAAGAAGTTGGCATTAATAAAATAGGAAAACATAAAAAACCCCAAGGAACTAGGAGGCCTATCAATAAAAAATTTGTATTGGAAGAATGAAGCATTAGGTGCCAAGCTAGTATGGAGAAGTTACAATAAAAGAGAGCAAAAACGGGCTAAGATCCTATATTTAATAAATATTTAAATATAGATTATCCTACTTCCCTCTTCATGATGCAACATTTACCCAAAGGATAAATGTGCTAGAATTTCATTACTAAATTTAGAACACTAATAAGTAAATACATTACTTGGGATACAAGAAGGGGAGATGAAGCCTGGTTCTAGGAAGATTCATGGGATGGGCATCCCCCCTTGGATAGCTCAGGTATTCTGGAAAATGTCAAGAATATATTAGTACATTTATGGGGGAATAAAGTGAGTAATTACAAACATCTCATGGAGGAAAATGACTCAAAAATATGGAAGTGAAAATATCTAGAATATTTAAATCTAGACCCTATAGAAAAGGAGAGTTTTAAAAAGATTCTCAAATAGAGGAAAGTGAATCAAATATAAAGAAGAGATAAACTAATATGGGGAGCCTCTAATAATGGAAAATATAATCTTGAAAAAGGTTACAATATTATTATCCAATCATAGAGATGGGTTGAGGTAGAGATACCCTTAAAATTATATTGGGACTCTCCTTGCCTCCCCAAAGTAGGGGTCTTCCTTTGGGTTGTACTCCACAAGAGGATACTAAAACTAGATAGGCTCAATAAAATAGGATCCGAAGGGCCATCTAAATGTGTTTTATGTAAGAAAGAAAGTAAAACTATTGATCACTTATTATTTTAGTGCATGTTATCTCAAGACTACTAGGAATGGTTAAAAAAAAGCCTCAATTGGTCTTCACCATTACCTAATAGCCTTGAGAGCAATCTAAAAAGTTGTCCTTCTAACAATTTTCAATGTATCTATAATAAAATTTGCAGCATTTACCCTTTGATCCTTTTGTTGGAAATCTAGAAAGAAAGAAATAGAAGGATATTTTATGAAAATCAATTAACAAGCTCTATGCTACTCAATAAAATAGAAGTGTGTATAGTAGAAGTGATGAATATGCATCTAAGGAAGACTCCAAAAGAAGAAGGGGCATTTTAAGGCTGGAATGGTATGATGAAAAGAAATTGGAATAATCTGATCAACCCACTATTAGTGTATAAAAAAATAAGTCAAGAGGTAAGGGATAAATGTAAATGGGAACCTCCCCCCTTAGGTTGGTCAAAACTAAAGTTTTATGGGGCATCTAGAGGCAACACTAAGATTTTAGGGATAGGACATATAATAAACAAGGACTCGGGGAGATGGATTATCAAAAGAGTTAAATATATGGGTAACATGATAAATAATTTAGCTAAACTTGAAGCCTTCCAAGAAGGACTTTAACTATGCTTTGATTTAGGTATCAAAAGACTCATTATTGAAGGAGAATATCAAATTGTTCTTAACAATTTTTAAAAAAAAGTACCCCTAATTGGGTATTAAACTCAAAATTAGAAGAAGTTTTCAAGTTTTTTGATCTCTTTAAGGAAACCAAAATCCAACACATATTTAGAGAAGGAAATAAAAAAGCTAACCATTTAGCAAACAAAGAGGCAAATGGAGAAGAATTATTAGTTATTAATCAAGACTCTTAAAGATGTAAAACTAAAAATTTAAAAATAATAATAAGGGGTTTTTTAATTTTAAAAATAGAAATAGTTAAGAAAATAATACTCCCATATCTAAAAGGAAATCATTTTAAGAATTAGGAAATTAGTAAGTTAATCTAGGAACATATTTTTGAATCCTATAAGTTTTTATCCCTAGCTCTAATCTTTCCCTTGGCCTCTTTTTTGCAAATTTATTTTGAAACTACCAACTTGAGTAACCTCTTTATTATTCCCCTTAATTTTTCATCATTATATAGTTTTCCTTTAGTTGGAATCAATAGATGCTGTCATTAATCTTGACTCTTCTGGATCCTTCCCTTGAGATTGTTCATTTTTTGTTTAACTTTATCTCTATTTATACTGCTTATTTTTCCCTGACTCTATTGAGCCTACTTTAGCTATAGAATTAGTAGGGAGACCAATATTAGTTTATTTCATTCCTTAGATGTTCATAACATGGTATTTATAGGCAACATTAAAATAGAAAGATAAAATCATCATTTAAATCCTATGGATGACATGGCGAGGCTTGTTATTAGCCATGTCTTAGGGGAAGGTGTTTTTAATTATGACTTCTCTTGTTGAACCAATAGAAACATTATAGGTTCCTTTGTAGGGTGTCTGGTGGAGAAGTGGGTGATTATCAAGCTTTTCTGTAATGTCTTCAATCCAACTTGGTGTGTAGGTCTTGAAGAATATTTTAAGAGTATAGATGAGAAGCTTTCACATGGTTCATCCACCTAGGAGCTTTGATATGGCCATTGTCCCTAGATGCCCCTCTCTGGTAATCTAAGAGAATGACTTATTATTTCAAGACTGGTCAAAAATGGAAGCCAGTATCTAGTTTCTTCTTAGGTGGAGAAGGATTATAGAAGATCATAATAAGGCACAACTTAGGTACTATCTCAGCATTTTCAATTCCTACATTCAACTAGGAGTGGAGCTCAATAACCTAGAAGCTTTGGATTTTTGTATTACTAATATGAAAAAGCCTAGCAAGGAGAAAAGCGCCTATGAATTTATGCCAATCTTTCAAAATGAGAACCCTAAGGAAAAAGTGGAGATCATCATGGTGTATTGCAAAAAGGAAGGTTAAGATCTTTTGTTTATCTCTACTTGTTGGTTTCTTCTGATTTTGCGATTTTGCCCTTCGGGCTACTATCTAGTGGTTCTCCCTATCATCCTATTATGCCTTTGGGATTCTATATTCATCAATTCGATTTATAATTTTATTTAATGTTTTTTCTTTACCACTTTTAGGGCTCTAGTCTTTCTGTTGCTATCTACTAGAGATAACGTCTTTTTGTATTGGGCACATAGTTTAAAATGTCACCCCTAAGCTTCAATTTATTGTATATATTCTTACAGTTCCTAATGAATATAATAATTTGTTTATTTATGCTATTAGTTTTCTAAATATTCATCATAGTTGATTTATTTCAAAGTACCAAGGACGATAGAATTGGATTCCAATATCTGTAAAATCTTGGAAAATGTTTTGTCTAGCTATTTCTTGATGCTCTAAATCTAAACAATAGCTAGGATTATTTTCATATCAGTATTATCATATTATAAATTACCAAAGAACATCAAAAATAAATTAGAAAAATGAAAATTAACTAGAACCTTAACAACTCTCAATAATATATAGATATTCTTTTTTTTTAAAGTATTAAAGTTTGTTATAAAGAAGATTTCTTAAATCTATTCCATCTCTATCATACTCTCTTCTGAACTAATATTACCGATACCTTGTGGAAAGAAAGTCTTCCTTGTTCTGTAGGCAATTTTTGAAACATTATCTTAGGAGGTACATTTGGCAATAGTGTGGATCAGCAATATTTGTCAAGAATCAATTAATGCAATGACAATCTCTTTGGTGAAGAAAGATTTGATTAAATAGAAAAAGTAAGATAATAAATATTAAGTATACTAGGGTATGCCCCTTTGAAAATTTGTATAATATAGGACTTTGATCCAAGGCAAGACTAGAGGTTTTCTTACTCCGTTCTTTCCTACCAGTGCCCATTTGAGTAGAGAACAATGTAACTTTAGTTTTATCTAATACAATATAAAGGCTTTAGTTGTAAACTCATAAAAAATTATAATTATCAAGTTATAAATTATTTTTTAATAATAAATTAATTATTTTTAATTAACTTAAAATAGATAGTAATTATTTTAATATATTTTATTTTAAAATTATGTAAAATTTAGCTATAAAATATTTTTTTACATATCAGTCTAAATATACAAATGAAAAATATAATACATTTCTATATTTTATCATTACAAAATTTATTGTACAATGTGAATAGCATAGGCAAAAAAAGGAATGGCAAAAAGGGCAGGTATTGGATAAAGAGCAAGAATTGCAACCAAAGCAATTTTTAGTGAAAAACACTTTCGAGCTTATTGAAATCCCCTTCACAGTAAAAATGATATAGGAATGTATGATAGAGAATCATCAAAACTAGCATTAGACTGGTTGGAAGGCAGGTGCACCCCTACATTCCAGCTAGGAATAAATTCAAAGTATTAGTAGATGATGATTGGAAAGAAAAACCTGCACGAAATCTTGCAAAAATATCAAATGTGGAGAATAAAAGCAAATGTACCACAAGGAACCCTAGTTTACAACAATGGAAGATCAGAAACTCCAAGATGATTTTAAAATCAAGAATATAGCATAGAATATTCCTTGTCAAAATGATAGAACTAGGTTTGAACATGTGGTCAAAAAGATGAGCAAATCCTCCAGTCTAGAAGGAACTAAGAATCAAGAATATCTAGAATAGTACCATCACATTCATGGCTCCATCATCCGACCATAGCAAGAGTTAGAAATTCAGTTGGGAAATAATTTGTCTTATAATCCTAGCTCCAAGCACGCATTTTGAGTAAGGTCACCAAGATCAATAGGGCTCCTAAGACCTCAATTAGTTATCTTCACCACTACAATTTTGGATAACCAAATTAGGGTATTTAATCTCAGTAAGTATGCATGTTCAAACAATAATGGAAAGCTCTTTAATAAATAGGTAGATTTTTTTATGAATCTATTGGTAGATCATCCCCACTCTCAGGCTAGTCCTAATAGGATAGGGTTATCAAAGCCCTACTTCTCTAGTGATTCCCTAAGAGCATATGTACCCCCCCATTGGAGATTTGGGGTTATGAACTCTTTGAATCTGTCATAGCTTTGCAAGCCCTCTGTTGTCTATTCTCCTTCTCCTAACAATAATACCATAATTATTAATAGTTAGGAGCATGAAGATAGATGGAAAGAATGCCAAGGGGTTGGACTATTCACTTTTTGGAATAGTTCTAAGAAGGAGTTTCTCAGCCTTACCAATTGGCTATAGGAAAACTGCGAGGGCTAGGTAAGTATTTCCCACTTTTTAGATAGAATACTTTATTTGCATTGTATTGATGAATTCACTAAAAATGACTTCCTTTATGCCTCTGATTGTTTTTTTAAAGGTTATGCTATTAAATTCTTAGACTAGTTCGTAGATTGTAAAGAAGGTATGTTAGATATTGTGTTACCAACATGGTTTATTATTCAATTCCTTCCTATAGAGTTACTTCAAATATAGATTTTTGGGAAATTAAGATCTTCTATGGGAGATCTAATAGGTATTGATTCTTCCTTCCAATGCTGTAATAATATAAAATTGAATATGAAAAGTAAAATCAACTATCTAGTTTCAATACAAAGGGAAGGAATCACAAATTGAGCTACCTACAATCTAAATTTCCACTACTATGAAGGTATGATATCAAAAATAATAAGATTAGACAATAATAGAAAATCACATTCAAGATACTATAACTTACTTTGGATTTCAATAGTAAGTTCCAATGATGAGAATTAGAAAAACCAAAATGTGTCAAGTGGTCCCTGACAGTAAGATTCCTACACATTTCCAAAAGCATACTGAGTCTCACATTAAACCTACCTACATGGAGTAGGTAGACTTAGAGGGAAGATGGACTTTATAGTAGTAGATAGATTAGATCTCACCATAGTTACAAAGGTTATTCCAAAGGTAATTGTTTGGATTGAACAAGTAGGCAAGTCAATAGATGTGTAGAGGATAGCAAAAGGAAAATAGTCAGTATCAAAAAGTTGTAAAGGAAAGGGCAAGACAATAGAGGAAGGTAAGGATATAGAAATTAGTGCAAGCACAAAATTTTAGTTTTCAAAGACAAAGATAAAATCCAAGGATATAGGAAAAGGAATATCCAACATCTCTAATACATAGTTGTAGGATTCAAATAAGAACAATAGTATAAACAAGGTGTGTAAAAGTTCAAGTTAGATACGTATAGAAGTCAAACTTGTAGAGACTATGGGAATTTAGCATATTGATAATTTATTTGCATTGGAAAGGGCAGCTTAGAGGAAGGAGAAAATTCTCTTCTATTTGAAAAGGAAGCAGTATGGAAAAGGGAAGTTAAAACCCCAATTGAGAAGATCAATTATCCCCTTAATCATTAAAAAATTATAAAGGAAATAATGGATACTTCTAACAAAGAAACATTCAATAGGTTTTTTGAATTTTGGCAGACACCACAATCCTCATGTAGTTCACCATTAACACTATTCATCAACCAAAAGGATGCGAACAATGAATTGAATAAAGTAGTAAAACCTTTATCACAAGATTTTCATGACTTCTTACATAGGGATACGGTAGAGGAAGAAGAGTTGGAGAACATGAGCATTTCTAAAATAGATAAAGATAACATAGATCTATTGACTAAAGAATTAATCCAACAATTTAGTTTTGAGAATATAGATAGTAGTATGAAGACTCATTTAGAAGACCTAATCCAAAGGGTTCTTAAATTAGGAGGTGATATTTATACTTGTGAAAATTTAAAAAGAGATCTGATGAATATTGATAATGAGGACAAAAAGAAGAAAGGGATGTAGATAAAACAAAATAGAATAGATATAAAGAAAAAGGAGGTTGTTATAGGAAAGGATAGTAGAGAATTCCTAGACCCAAAAAAGAAGAATTAGTCAAGCATAATAAATCTAATTTTAAAAGAATTAGAAAATGAAGAACTGGAAGATAAAGATACTAGCAAGCTAGAAGTTGCTCAAAATGCACAAAAGAACATGGATCAACTAGGGATTTAGATGAATCAAGAAGGTGTAAACTCACCTTAGTGTGGCAAACTGAAAGCTAAAAGAGGAAGGAAATTACTTAAAGAACTTAGAGAAGTAGAAGGTCAAAATAGAAAACAGCAAAAGATTGATCAAATATTTCAGAATGGAAAGGGAAGTGCCTTCCCAAGGAAACATGAAAATTACCACATGGAATGCTAGGCGTTTAAATGCCCCTAGTAAAAAAAAGACTATTAAAACAAAACCTAAAACTATTTGAATCTAAAATAATTTTACTATAGGAAACTAAACTAAAAAAGATAGAAGGAATTAAATTAGTAAGAAGTTGGGCAATTGGGGTAACACTATGTATGAATCTTTAGGTGCTTCTGTAGGTTTAGGATTCATTTGGAATCATAGGAAAGTAACCTTAAATATTTTAATAATTAACAACAACTAGATCAATGGTATAGTCACAAGTCTAAAATCCAACTTGAAATTTATTGTAATTAACATTTATGGTCCTACAAGCAATTTAGAGAAATAATGAGTTTGGAAAGAATTAAGCATATTCATGAAGAATCATAAGAATTATCTAATCCTTCTAGGGGGAGATTGTAATACCATTTTGAACATGAATGAAAAGACTGGGGTACTCAATGGATTCCTCAATATTCTAGAGAATTTTTAAAATGGTGTGATGTCTATAATCTAATTGATATCCCTTTTAACAACAAGAATTTTACATGGAACAACAAATAGAAAGATTTTGCATATATAGTAGAAAAAATAGATAGGTTTTTTATCAAAGGGGAACTAGATGTTAATATCTTGAATATCTAATCATCTATCCTACCAATAGCCGGTTCTAATCACTTTCCACTTAGAATTGAATTTTTTGAGCCCCATAAACCTATTAGAAATTCATTTAAATGCAAAAAAATGTGGTTTTTAGATTTTAGTTTTTTAGACAATATTAAGGAGTGGTGGTCACAAGGCAACTTTGAGGGATCCAGAATGTTTATTTTTGTCTCTAAAATGAAGATGCTCGAAGAAAAGATCCTTACATGGAACAAGGAACATTTCAATAACATTTTAAAGGAAAAGCTAGACATCGAAGAAACATTAAAGGAATTAAACATAGAAGTCATTAAAAAGGTATGAATAATGATAACAAAACAAGAGGATATATTATCCACAGAAGAATTTTTTGGAGGAAAAAATCACGAGAGAAGTGGTGGGAGGGGGGAGATCAAAATATGAAATTCTTCCACAACTCTACCCTTTATAACAAAGCTAAAAGAAAAATATCTAGTATCAAAAACCATTCAGGTACTCCAATAGATAAACCAAATGAAAATTTGGAAATTTTAGTGGAACATTTTTAGAAATTATTAAATAATTATGAAGGGTCAAATAGAGAGGTTCAAACCAAACTACTCAAAGTAATCCCTAAATTGGTTACAATAGAAGATAACAAAACATTAAACAAACCTATTACTTTTAAAGAAGTAAGAATGGTGATGTTTAATATGAATCCTAATAAATCACTAGGCCTAGATGGATTTTAGGCTTTTTTTAATCAAAAATGTTGGGATATTATTTGTATAGACCTCTAGAAAGCCCTTAAAGCTTCAAGGAATGGGGGATCATTGTTATCTAAAATAAATTATTCCTTTTTTACTCTGATACCTAAAAAGGAAAGCCTAAGATTCTAGGTGACTTTAGGCCCATTGTGATGTGTAACACTATTTATAAGATTTTATCAAAGATATTAGCAAATAAACTAAAAGTCATCCTTCTAAAAATTATTTTAGAAGAGCAAACATGCTTAATACTAGGCAGATCCATTCTTGATGGCATTCTTATCATTGGAGAAACTATTCACTTTACCCAAAAGAACAAAGAGGCATGCATGTTTATGAAGCTTGATATCCAAAAAGCCTATGATATGGTGGATTAGAAATTCCTTTTCAAATCTCTAGAATCTTTTGATTTCTTCCATCGATGGGTCAACCTTATTTATAAATGTATCTCCTCTACTAAAATTTCTATTCTTATTAATGGATCCCCCAAAGGATTTTTTGAAACTTCAAGGGGAATCAGATAAGTATATCTTCTATTTTTGTTTCTTTATGTAATTATGGCTGAAGCCTTTGGGAAATCTATTACTAAGGCTTATAACAAAGAGGAGATTAAAGGAATGCCTATAACAAGGAATATTCCTAACATATGCAAATGCCATGATTCTATCAGGCAAAAGATAAATGAAAGAGTTTCTTGTTTTAAAATCCATCATAGAGCAATATATAAAGGCATTCAAACAAAAAGTGAATGAGTCAAAATCTAAGATCTATTTTATTAACAGGATCCAAAGGTGGAGAAATAGATCTACCATATTATGGGATACAAAAAAGTTTTGTTCCCATAGAAGTACCTTGGCATTGAATTAGAGAAGGGTGTGAAGTCAAGTAAGGTATGGTATAATATTTTGGAGAAATTGGAAGCTAGGATTGGCTACTCAAAAGATAAATAGCTCTTGAAAGCTAGAAAGAGTATCAAGATAAGTTCAATTTTTTTGGGTATCCCAACATACCCGTTGTCTTGCCTCCCTTTACCCAAGCATCTTTATCATAATTTTGAGACTAGACTCAGAAATTTCCTAATGAATGATTGTGAGGAATCTAAAAAATTGGCCCTCATAAAATGGGAAAATATTTGTAAACCCAAGGAATTGGGACAATTAAGAATTAAAAGAACTTAAATTGGCAGAGTGAAGCATTAGGGGTTAAATTAATTTGGCATCTATACATGGAAAGAGAGCATAAATGGACTAAAATTATGTACAATATGTTGGAATTTACAAATGGGAAGATTTACTTCTAAGAGGGGGAGGGGTGAATCCAAATTAACTAACTTTAACCTTTTAAGAATTTTAGTTGAGATCATTCACATGTATCTAACATATCTACTTGACATGAAAAATAAAGACATGCGTGCAAATAGATAACACAAGATTTTGATCACCTAGAAACCCTCCAAAATGAGAAGGTAAAACTATGGTGGGGATGACACCCACAAATTATCACTACAGCAATATGTAAGTGTTTAAGGTTACAAAGTTTGACCAATTCCAATGGTCTACTCTATGAAAGGCCTGCCCTAT